>CM039621.1:14154530-14752030 GCA_022457165.1 Juglans mandshurica | reverse complement strand
GTCTTATATATTCGAGCTTGAGTTGATTCATTTTTGCTCCACTAGTTTCAATGGCTTTTGAGCTACGCTCCCAAATATTTCCTACCTTGATCCTAAACCCCGTTACAATCCTTGAAAAGTCCTTATGATTCGTGTTATGCATGTGATCTCAGTGGTGGAGAATGAGAAGATATGCAAGCCTATGGTGGATCATTTCCATTGGAATGAATTTGAGCGAAACACATATCCTTCAAACACATGAGAGTCGAGTGTTTATTTCGGTGAGGGTCTACGTATTTAGTTTACTCCATCTTTGAGTGAAAATGCTTACTAAGTAATTGTAAGTTGATTAAGAATGTTCATGATATGTTATGAGTTTTGAAAAGATTCGTTATTTTTTATTGATGGCATAGCAACCTTGGTGTTTTTGGGAAAGTGAATTTGAGTTTGTCCTAGGACGAGCAAAAGTTAAATGTGGGGGAATTTGATGAGAATGCAAAGTGTCATATTTTTCTCCCTTAATGTTTAGTCTTTTATACTTATTTGGTGTCTAAATGTACTCATTATTCTTATATTTTTATTTATGATGTAAATGGGGTCATTAAATGCAGAACGAAGTTAATTGGGCGGTTCTGGACAGTTTCAATATCGCTTCGTAATATAGGCATAACTCTCTCATCTGAGCGCCGATTGAGATGATTAAAGATGCTATGGAACACCAAGACAAAGATCTACAACTCTCATGTTTTGAATTTTGAAAGATACTAGCTTTATAAAGGTCGAAATCTGGCTTGAAGTTGACACATCTGCACTGCTGACGTTCCAGAACGTTCGGCCTTATCGTGCAATTCAAATATGCGATTTAATTGCAGACGTTTTGGAGATCTGGTGCATGAAAGTTACAGCCAGAAAACACCACTTTACTAGTTATATTAGGACTTTATTTTATTTTTAATATTTCCTTTAATTAAGTTAGATTTGGATATGGCTATTTGAGGATAATGTTTAGAATATTTTAGGAGATTTTTGGTAGGATTCTAATAAGGGGCATGGACGTGAGAGGGGGGAAAATCATCATACTAGGGCATCTCTCTCCCATCTTCTCTAACTTCTCATTCTAGTTTTCATGATGGCTTTGTGTGGCTAAACTTTCATAATTGATCGAAGGTAATGGAAGCTCAGAATCATAAAACTGTGAGATCTGATTTGTTTTTAGTGTTCAATTTATGCTTTGAGTATCGAATGTTTTTCTATGCCTATTTTCATGATTGTCTCGTTTAATTACTAGGAGGCCTACTAGTTTCTTATTCGTTGCAATCTACTGCTAGATTAGACATCAAATCCGTAATTGTTTGATCCCTCTAATTTGTGAAGTAACTAAGATTTGATGATTTGCTGCGTCAAACATTATTAGATCTTAGGAAGAACGCTCGACGAAACTAAATGCAACCGCATGTGCTTGTGTTGTTTAGCTTCATTGATCTCTCTAATTCTTAAGGCTGCTACTAGATTAAACCTTTAGAGCTTATCTTGGGTTGTTTAGTAGTTAAGGTTGATTAGATTTCTTGTTTTCTAATTAACTGCGACTAAAGAGAGATAAGAAAATAATTCCAACGGGGAATATTCAAAGTATGAATTAATATATACTTGCATCGATGATCAGTTGTAAAATTCCGATGGTGGATGTTGACTTAGACCAAGGCTTGTTCTTTTGATTGATTTCGATACTTTAATTTGAATTGTTCCTTAGTTGTTCTTCTTAAAATTATTTTCGTTATACTCAAACCCCCCCCTCCCCATCCTTGTTCACGTAGCATAAAACTATGCTAACTACTCTCTGTGGGAACGATCCTTACTTGCACTACTACATGTATTTTTAGGAGTATAGGTTTTATTTTTACTTGCCTGCGACAGCACACCAGTTAGTTTGCTGCACTATAATTTCTTGGAAATTAGGGAGAAATGAGTATTATATGACAATATATGTTGTGGATAATATGAAAGACAACATGTGAAAAATCCAACACATCACCTCACTGCCACATGGATATGGGTTGGTAGATGTCGGAGAAACAAATGCTGTTAAAGTCGAACATGAGCTAGTAGCGACACTAGCGCTAGTTTGTACACTAGAACTGACAACTACACTAGAGTTGACATTGGTTGCGGAACTAGACATGGGAGCAGAAGTAGGCATTGCAGCGGAAGTATCCATTGCAGTAAAAGTAGAGTTCTATGAGTATTGCTGCAGTTTTAAAAAAAAAGTTATAAACATAAATAATTGGACCAAATATTCAAGTTCAACACTAACTACAATAAATACTCCAAGAAATCATCACCTGGTTTCTCCATGGATATGGGTAGGCAGTTGGAGGAGGTCCCATCATTGGTATGCAGAATTATACAACGCAGCAGAACTACTCAAGGCAGCAGTACTTGACGCGGCAGCAGAACTATGAATGGCAGCAGTACTTGACGCGGCAAAGGAACTACTCAAGGCAACAGTACTTGACGCGACAACGGAACTACTCAAGGCATCAGTACTTGAAGCAGTAGCGGAAATAGAGTTCCATGGGTGTTGCTGTAGTTTTCCACAAAAAAATTTAAACATAACTAATTAGAACAAAAATTCAAGTTCAGAAAATTAAAGCACACTAACTATAATAAATACTCCAAGAAATTATCACCTGGTTGCTCCATGGATATGAGTAGGTAGTTAGAGGAGGTCCAATCATTGGTATGGCGGAACTATACAAGGTAGCGGTACTACTCAGGGTAGTAGTACTTGACGTGGCAGCAGAAGTAGAGCTCCATGGGTGTTGCTGTAGTTTTTCAAAAAAATTTAAAAATAAATAATTAGACAAAATATTCAAGTTCATAAAATAAAGCACATGTGAACTACTTTACCATCCAACAATCACCTGGTTACTCCATGGATATGGGCTGGCACTTGGAGGAGGCACAAAATGTGGTAACCACGCATGAGGCACTGGACCGTATTAACTTGGCATGTAGTTTGAAAAAGTTTGGATAAAGTGGTCTTGATATGTCCTAACATATAGTAACATAATGGTAATCAACCCACCCGCGCAATAAAATAAACACGCGCCAACTGTTGAAAGAGATGTACAATACCTAGGTTGATGAATTGGTGATAGGAGCTGTTATGCGGGATACGTCTTCTTTCTCTTTCTCCATCTACCTCAGCAATGAGGGTGGTTGTTAAGAATGAAAACAAGATGCACACACCTACAATATTATATTAACTTTGAATATGATAAGTGAGTACCCATTCATTTGTATAAGAAAGCTATCATTTTTTTTTATGACAAGAAAGATATGATATGTTTTGATTAAATTTCTTTGGTGCTTTTTTTCCTTGGGATCTACTTTCTAGCTTCCTGAGTATCAAAATTTATGATACAACCTGAATGATATGATACAACCTGAATGACACATGAATTACTTGGTTATTCAACTTGAGTAACCAAGTGTAATATGATACAATCTGAATAACCAAACTCTCATAAAAATAAAACTAATGTTATAGAAAGATTTTATGCCAAAATGTACAACCAAAACAGACACTTGAAAAGCTATAAAATTGTCAAATTACACATGTATAACCATACAAATGCCACCCAAATAAGAACAAATGAACCAAATTCAGCACAAGGAAACAAATGGACATTTTTCACTACAGGCCTCCCGTACATTCGCAATGAAAAATGAAACACATGTTAGACACATAAACCCAAATTTTTCACTACAGACATTTGTGATTTTCACTACAAGCATCTGTGATTTTTCACTAAGCCTCTTACCAGGTTCCTCCATGAAATGTGGGTAGGTGGGTTGCTGCAAGTGATCAATGACGCGGAGGAAGAAAACTGACAACTGAGATCTGAGAGAGAGGAAGAAATCTAAAGTAGAGAGTGAAACTTTCTGTAGCACTACGTCGAGGAAGCCACTAAAATTGCCAGCAATCGCCTTCGTTGCCTAGATTGAACACTGCCGCTTGAATGAATGCAAAATTTCTTCCTGCTTTTAGATCTTTTCTTCTTTTCAGCGTTTTTGTCTTCTTTTTTTTTTTTTTTAATCTAGTTCCTCTATAGAACTACTCATTGATATATATTTATGAATTAAAAAAGTGGTAGTTTTTTTTCCTAATGACAAGCAAGTGTTTTTTTTTTTATTATTTGCAGATTATGCGTGTCCTTAGTTTTGATCACCATGCCTTTGCTCATTTTTGAGATAAGAGGAACTCAGGAAAAGATAGCAAAGTAGGTAAACACTACTCCATATTATTTTAAATCCTACTTTATGTTGTTCTGATCCTCGTTTTAAATAGTAACTTCACTCTGAAATCTATGAAAGGGGGCATACCGTTGCAACACAACCTTGTTGTTGGGATGTATATATAAAAGGGAGGTAGAGGGTTATCGCTCAATTATAAGTGGGCTCATTATAATTTTTCACAAGCTAACAAAGGTTTATTCTTATTTTTAATTAGGTGTTGTTCATAATCTGTTTTGAAAAGCTTTCATCTTTATTTTTGTCATCAATTCAACGTTCCTAACTTAACTTTCATGAATCTTCCACAAATTTTCATATATGTTGTCATGAGATAATGATGTATTCTTCCATTTAGAAGATTTGACTTAATCTTAACACTTTTTTAGATGAATTGTTACTATTGTCTGCTCCTACAAAAAAATATTATTTTCTAGTAGGCATTTTTTATTCCTCCAACTGGGCGCTACATGCAAGGGGCATACGTGCCATAAACGTACCGCCTTCCTAGTATTTATAAAAGCAGCTATTACTTTTTGGTCTAGAGCACTGGCATTGGCTTTGGCTTAGCCAAATGCTCGTGAAACAAAAAATATGGCTAATTTTTTCTTAAGTCAGTTGCATTGGACTAGCTAAAGCCCTTCAGGTGAGACTATGAGCTACAATAAATCAAAAGGTAAAGTCATAGTTAGCGAGTTACTGTTCACCAATCAAAGACATTTTACTGAGAAAACTCACCAACCGACGGACGCCTTTCCCATTCTTTCTACTCTTTCAGTTTCCTTTTGTTGAGATCAAAATATAACTACTCTCTCTCTCTCCCACCTGTCTCTTTGGCTCCCCCCCCTTCTTAATGCGAATTTGGGTTCTCTGATCTCGTTCGACGCCCGTGGTTTCCTACGGCTTGAGTTTAACAGATCAAGATCCCGCTCTATGTAAGCTCCCCAATTGATTTAGTTTTTGCTCATTCTGGTAATATTTTCAACTTCCAATTGTTGAGATTAGGGTTTTATATTGTAATCGATGCAATTTCTTTTTTCATATTTTTCAAGGTTATTTATTTTTCAATTTTTTTTATATATTGACGAGTAAGAGTTATCTATTTTAATATACATCTCATTATATATTTTTGTTTCTTGTCTGAGAGGCTTATATTTGATTTTATGCTATAAATCTGTCACGGGTGTTGGGGGCAAGGTTGTAAGGGAAGCAAGAGGAGTGAAGGAGGAAGCTGAAGGAAGAAGTAATTGCAATAATAGAATAACAGAAAGAAGGAAACTGAAATAACAGAAGGAATCGGGGGCAATTATCGATACGGGGAGTTTTGATAAATAGAGTTAGTAATACGTTGCGTTTCATGTTTTGTAGTGTTAGAAGCCGTTTAATAAAACGGTGAGTTTTGAGCTGTTAAGAATTGAATTGCGTTTTATGTTGTAAAGTTTGCGTTTTTAGTCTTCTTTTCATTCTGCATCTATAAAAGCAGATGAGATTCACATGTAAAGCATCTTGGAAATAATACAGTTCTGAATTTGGGAGGTTGGGAATTCCTCGAAAATTCCTTGTCAAGATTCACTATGGAATCTGGCATTTGATGATCATTTCGTGTGTCATTCTATCTTCTTCATTTGTTGTGTAATTGACTGTGATCTGTATTACTGGAGTGGAAAGGAAGCGCAGTAGTGTTCTTGAATATACAAGACCGTTGCAAGTGGTATCAGTAGAGTCGATCTTGAGGAGCTATGATGGCAGAAGGTACACGTGCTGCTTTAAAAAATCAGCAAGATGGGTCCCAAAAGCAACAGGAAGCAATTCAGAAACAGTTGGAGAATCATCAGCAAGCTATTAATGGGATGGCAGAAAGGTTAGACCAAGTTTCTGATATGTTACGTTCTTTGTGTGAAGCTGTGAATAACAATCCTTTTAGAGATAGAGAGGTGTCGAATGAGACTAGAAGTTATGAAGAAAGGGGTGTTGTTCAGAGAGGGTTCAGATTGGATTGCCCACGTTTTAATGGTACTGTTCCTGCTGGTTGGGTCTTTAAAGCCAATCAGTACTTTGATTTTTATCAAGTACCATTTCACCAGAAGTTGATGGTAGCATCACACCATATGGATGGTGAGGCATTGGTGTGGTACCAAAATGCCTTAGATGCTGGACAGTTTAATTCATGGGAATCCTTAGTGATGGCAGTGCAAGGAAGATTTGGGCCATCAACATTTGATGACCCAATGGAGTCGTTAACCAGGTTAAGATAAACTACTTCTGTTAGTTTGTATACATCACAATTTGAGGCCTTGTCAAATAGGTTGAAAGGCTTATCCGAGAGACACAAGATGAGTTGTTTTTATTAGTGGATTAAAAGATGATATTCGAATACCTGTTAAAATGTTTAATCCACCTAATCTTGGTTATGCTTTTGGCTTGGAAAAGTTGCAAGATGAACATGTTTTGTCTTCAGGGAAGTCTTGGAGGCAACATGGCCAGTATGTTGATAAATGGCCTGCTGAAAATGGGGGGGATGTAGCTAATAAAGGGCAGAGAACTTTTCCTCCTGTGAGGAAAGTTACTTCCCTTCAAATGAATGAAAAGAGGAAGAAATGATTGTGTTTCCATTGTGATGAGAAGTGGAATCCCAATCACATGTGTAAAAACCATAAGGTGTATATTTTGCAAGGTGATGATGAAGAAAAGGTGAAAGATAATGTTGTATTAGGGGGAGAATCTTTCCCAGAAACTTAAGGGCTAGATTTATAGGATTCTGAAGTCCTGGAAGTTTTTATACATGCTATCTCAAGTTGTGTAAATAGCAATGCCATGAAACTGTTGGGAAGGATTGGATCTTTTACTGGGGAAACTCTGGTAGATTCTGGAAGCACAAATAATTTTTTGGACCCATTGGTGGTTGAGGCAGCTAAATTGAAGGTGGAAAAGGATGTGGGATTGCAAGTTCAAGTTGCAAATGGTGCAAAGATTGTTAGTCAAGGGAGATGTGTGGAACCTGTTAACATTCAAGGTTCCAAGTTCATAATTCCATTTCATGTCCTTACTTTGGGCAGGTGCGACATTGTTCTTGGAGTCCAATGGATTAAGTTTGGGCGGGTGCGACATTGTTCTTGGAGTCCAATGGCTTAAGACATTAGGTTCCATTAAATGAGACTTCAATAATATGTCTATGGAGTTTCAAGTAGGTGACAAGAAGTTGTTGTTAGAAGGTCTTGTTTCTGGAAGAGTTGAACAAGAAGCTGGAGTGAATCTGTTAAAATCTTCTTTTGTGAGAAAACATGGCTGGTTTTTGCAATTGGTTGCAGTACAGGAAGAACAAAAGAAAGGGGAGATACAACATGAAGTTGAGAAGTTGTCGCAACAACTTAATACCGTTTTTGAAGAACCCGTGGGGTTACCTCCACCTCGAGCTTTTGACCATCGAATCAGAAAAGTCAATTCACACCAGTGTCAGTAAGGCCTTACAGGTACCCCATTATAAAAAATCAGAGATTGAAAAAATTGTACAAGATTTGTTGAGCAATGGTGTGATTAGACCAAGCCAAAGCCCATTTTCCTCACCTGTTCTCCTTGTTAAAAAAACTGATGGAACATGGAGAATGTGTATAGATTATAGAGATTTAAACCAAGAAACTATCAAAGACAAATTTTCAATTCCTGTCATTGATGAACTTCTTGATGAGTTGTGTGGAGCAAAGTATTTTTCAAAGCTTGATTTGAAGTCAGGCTATCATCAAATTAGGGTAAAAGAGGAAGATATCCTTAAAACAGCATTTAGAACTCATGAAGGCCACTATGAGTTCTTGGTAATGTCTTTTGGGCTTACCAATGCCCCTGCCACCTTCCAAAGTTTAATGAATCATGTTTTTAAACAATATCTCAGAAAATTTGTATTAGTTTTCTTTGATGATATTCTGGTTTATAGCAAACGTTTGGAGGAACACCTTGCACACTTGTCAACAGTCTTATCTGTTTTACAGTAGCAGACTCTCTTTGCGAAGAAATCTAAGTGTCGTTTTGGGGTCACTGAGGTAGATTATCTGGGCCATGTAATTTCTGTGGAAGAGGTTAAAGCTGATCCTATAAAAATAGCTGCCATGATAGAGTGGGCAGTCCCAAAAAATGTAAAAGCATTGAAAGGGTTCTTGGGCCTTACTGGCTATTATAGGAAGTTTATAAAAGGCCATGGTTCTATAGCTGCTCCTTTAACATTGTTGCTGAAGAAGAACTTTTTTTTGTGGTCTAAAGAAGTTGAGGAAGCCTTTCACAGTTTGAAGAATGCAGTAGCTCAACCTCCAGTTTTAAAACTACCTGATTTTGCAAAAGAATTTACTATCAAGTATGATGCATCTGGGGTGGGTTTGGGAGCTGTTTTGATGCAAGAAGGGCATCCAATAGCTTTTTTTAGCAAAGCATTGAAAGGCAAAGCCCTACTGTTGTCTACTTATGAAAAAGAGTTCTTGGTCGTGGTGTGTGCTGTGGGTAAGTGGAGACCCTATTTGCTTGGTTAAACATTTAGAATTAAGACTGACCAACAAGCTTTGAATTTTTTATTAGAACAAAAGGTAGCTACTATATCTCAGCAGAAATGGATTTCAAAGCTTATGGGCTATGATTTTCAAGTGGAATACTAGAAGGGCAAGGAAAATAAAGTGGCTGATGCACTTTCAAGGAAAATGGAAGAGGAGCCAACTACATTGGCTTTAATTTCATTCTATACTCCTCTGTGGTTGGAGGATTTAAAATAAAATTATAATCTCTCTGTTGAGTTTACTGACTTGATTAATGATTTGCAACAGGGCAAACAAGTTTCTAAGGGGTTTTCCTTACAACAAGGCTTGCTTCTCAGGAAGGGGAAGCTAATAATTGTCCCTGGATCCCCATTTTAGAAGAGGGTGCTTCAGCATATTCACTACAGTCCAAAGGCTAGTCATGTAGGGTTCTACAAAACACTTCAAAAGGCAAAGTTGGACTTTTATTGGCCAGGTATGAGGAGGGATATCAGAAAAAAGTTGGTGAAGGAATGTCAGATTTGTCAAGTCAACAAGAATGAAAATGTTTGTCCAGCTGGGTTACTTCAACCGTTACCCATCCCTCAAAGTCCATGGCTTGATATTGCTATGGATTTCATTGAAGGGCTCCCAAGCTCGAATGGAATGGCAGTCATCCTAATTGTAGTGGATAGACTGACTAAAGTGGGTCATTTCTTTCCAATGGCACATCCTTACACAGCTAGTAAGGTAGCTGAAATTTTCTTTTCTGGAGTATTTAAACTGCATGGTCTTCCCAAGACCATAGTGTCTGATAGGGATGTAGTTTTCACTAGCCTATTTTGGAAGGAGTTATTCAAATGCAAGGTACTACACTGGCTTTCACTTCAGCTTACCATCCTTAATCTAATAGTCAAGCTGAAGCTTTAAACAAGTGTGTGGAGGGTTATTTACGAGCATACATTGGTTCTAAACCAAAGAGTTGGTGCAGTTGGTTACCTATGGCTGAGTGGTGTTACAACACCACTGTTCACTCCTCAACATGTGTTTCACCTTTTCAAGCTTTGTATGGGGTTCCACCCCCAAAGTTACTGACCTATGTGCTTGGCACCACTGCCAATGCAGCAGTGGATCAACACTTGAAGACTCGAGAGGAAGTGCTATGTCTTTTGAAGGATAATTTGAAGAAAGCACAGGATAGAATGAAGCTATATGCTGATAGAAGAAGAACTGAAAGGAGTTTTGAAGTTGGGGATTGGGTTTTTCTTAAGCTACAGTCTTATAGGCAGAAAACTGTGGCCTTGAGACATAACATGAAATTATCTCCTCGTTACTTTGGACCCTTCCAGGTTATTGAGAAGATTGGTGTGGTTGCTTATAAACTGGATTTACCTTCTTCATCAAAGATTCATCCTGTGCTTCATGTCTCTTGCTTAAAGAAGAAATTGGGTGATCAAATTTCTCCTTTACCTACATTGCCACCAGTTGACAGTGAGGGAGTTGTTCAACCTGAACCTGAGAAGATTCTTGAGAGAAGGATGAAGAAGGTGGGTGATAGAGCTTGTACTGAGGTGCTGGTAAAGTGGGTTGGGGCTACTTTGGAGGACAACTCTTGGGAATTGTTATGGAATCTCAGGAACTCATATCTTCATTTAGTAGGGACACTTTTGTAAAATTGTCACGGGTGCCTTGGGGGCAATGCCATGAAGACGTGGGGATTGTCACGGGTGTTGGGGGCAAGGCTATAAGGGAAGCAAGAGGAGTGAAGGAGGAAGCTGAAGGAAGAAGTAATTGCAATAACAGAATAACAGAAAGAAGGAAACCAAAATAATAGAAGGAATCGGGGGCAGTTATTGATACAGGGAGTTTTGATAAATAGAGTTAGTAATAGGGCACGTTTCATGTTTTGTAGTGTTAGAAGCCGTTTAATGAAACAGTGAGTTTTGAGCTGTTAAGAATTGAATTGCGTTTTATGTTGTAAACTTTGCGTTTTTAGTCTTCTTTTCATTGCATCTATAAAAGCATATGAAATTCACATGTAAAGCTTCTTGGAAATAATACAGTTCTAAATCTGAGAGGTTGGGAATTCCTCGAAAATTCCTTGTCAAGATTCACTATGGAATCTGGCATTTGATGATCATTTCGTGTGTCATTCTATCTTCTTCATTTGTTGTGTAATTGACTGTGATCTGTATTACTGGAGTGGAAAGGAAGCACAGTAGTGTTCTTGAATATACAAGAACGTTACAAGAATCCTTACGTTCTGTTTGGTTGATAAAAAACAAAGGAATATAAGAGGAAATTATTTTAGAAATTTCAGTTTTTTTTTTTTTAAATGTGATACCTCATATGATAAGGATAAGGGTAGATGATGAATGAGATCTCACATTGTTTGGGAAGGGAAAATTCTTGCTCTTTATAAGGTTCCAATTGTGCTCCAATTATATCATTGACTAGTCCTTTTGGAGTATAGTCCATGTGGTTTGGGTCTTCCATTGAGGCGTTACATTAAATCCGATAAAATGTGATTTTTTTGTTTGTTTGTTTGTATCTAACAAATGTTATTTTTTGATAATAACGTATTTGATTGTAAAACAAAAAAGGTGGTAATGTAGTGGACAATATTTTTGTGTTTCAGTTTGTAAACGTCTAAATAAGATTAATAATCGTAACCAAATTACTTGAGGTCTAATTTGAATGGCATCTAATTGTTTGATAAGTTAATCTGAATGTTATATCTATGAACAAAAAAGTTGATCAGAATTGTATCTTATCTAAATAATGCATGCGAATAGAATTTACATGTGAGTTGTATTTGTGAAACTCTCACCTTAAAATTGGCTTCTTTCATGATATAATTTGTGTTATTATAAATCCTAGAAAATATTTTATGCTAGCTTTTTTGTTGGAGTTAGTAGTTGAATTCATAAAGGTTTGCAATTCTGTGGATTGTACCCAGCCGAACCATGAAGTTTGTGGAACCATTAAAAAATTACTAACATATTGTGGACAAAGTGTTTCACTTAACAACGGGTCAGGGCATACAGCTTGCAGGATAGTGTTTTGTTGCAAGAGTGCATAAGATATATGTAATTGAAGTCATTGGCCATTTTTGGATATCAATTGTGTAATGGTGGATGAATCTCAGGGTCTATAGCACATAAAATGTACCAATAAAAAAATGAATTTGTATGAGTGTGCTAAACAGTTAAAGGTTCAATTTTCATATGATGGTCATTACTCTCTGCTGGGTTTGTTGATTATTATAATGCAAAGTAGTAGTTTGCATTGAAATGAAGCACTCTTGGTATTTGTTTGGGTAACTGGTACATTGATATAATGAATTTTTGGAATTCAGTTTTCACATTAATCAAGTAGGTCGCTTACTGAAATAACATTGGTTAATATGTTTTCTGGAGGAATCTTATACTCTATACTCTTTGAAACATTTTCTTGTGTTTTCTATAAACTGTGGGAACATATAAAATCGACAATTGCTCTATGCTCATGGCTGGACAGTTTTATTTATTTGCTCTATGCTTATGGCTGGACAGTTTTATTTATTCATTTGATCTATGCTCATGGCTGGACAGTGTTAAGCATTATTAGCATCACGAAATGAAAGGATCAGGTTGTATCATAACTCTCTGAATTCAACATATGGTTTCAAAGCACAATAAGGCTTAGAATTGAGGAAAGAAAGTTTTGCATGTAGGAACATTATACCATTATTCAAGTAGCAGTGTTTATCTAATTGGGAATCTTGTACAGGGTGGAGAACATGGTGCTGTTTTTGACAATAACATTAAATGATATGGGAAACCATGGGTGTTATCCAGATTGTGCTGAAAGGGTTTCATTGCCTTTATAAGAAAAAGGCCAATGAGTTCCTTCGTAGCTCATGGTAAATGATATTAAAGTTATTCTGAGTTCCCGTTGTCTTTGCTTTCAATATGCATTCGCTTCAGCCTTTCATCATTAGTTTTTTGTATAGTCGCTTGAGCATAATGGCAGATCTAAGAGCTTATTCTTTTGTTGAGCTTTGTTAGTAAATCCTTTATGCAAATTAATATAAATATGATTTAAAGGATGTGTGTCATAATGTCAATGAGCTTGTTCTTTTTGTTTGTTTTAGGTTCCATTAACCAAATATTGTGTGCAAATTTTCAGATCACGCCGTCCAAGGAGAATCTAGCAGGCAAGCGTTTCGCTCTTGTGATCAAAGCCAGCGGACCTCTCTCTCTCTCTCTCTCTCTCTCTCTCCTGCCTAAAAACAATTTCACGCCATAGTACTGACTATTTGAAAGTTCTCTCTCTCGACTCTCCTACCGAAAAGGGGATTCAGATCAAAATAGTTGAAAGCATCCGGCAACATTACAATGCGCTGAATATATATACACTAATATTAATACAAAGTAAGTAGAGTGAATAAAATTTAAACACTGGAGAGAAAAAGACGCTTTAATTTAAACAACAAATCCACCATTCACCCGAATGATCTGGCCATTAATCCACTCCCCAGCATCACTCGCCAAAAATCCCACAACCTGAGTCACATCCTTGGGTTCCCCGAGTCGGCCGAGAGGACAGCCATCCACCAACCTCTTGATCGTTTCCTCGGTTTTACCCGCAAAGAACAATTCGGTTGCTACAGGCCCTGGTGCTACACAATTCGCAGTTATTCCCGTTCCCTTCAACTCCTTCGCCACTATCTTCATCATCGTCTCTACAGCTGCCTTGGAGGCTGCGTACGCTGCATACCCTGGTAGAAGAGATCCCACAACCGATGTTGATATCGTGATGATTCTTCCACCCCCTCCACGTGCCAACCGATTAACAGCCTCTCTACAGCACAAGAATGCTCCTTTTGTGTTCACATTAAATGTCGTATCCCACTCCTCCACCGTTGTATTGGCTAATGTTGGGTACTTTGGATCCAGCACCCCAGCACAGTTCACAAGAATCTGGATCTGCGATCCGAATTCTTGTTCGGTTCTTTCAAATAGCAGCTTTACCTGATCTGGGTCCGAAACATCTGCTCCAACTGCAATTGCAGATCGAGGCTGAGCTGAGGAGGCATTGAGCTCTGATGCTAGAAGCTCTGCTTTTGTTGAGCTTGAAGCATAATTGATCACAACCCTTGCACCGAGGGAGTGGAGGTGGACGGCGATTTCACGGCCAATGCCACGCGAAGCACCGGTTACGATTGCTACCCGACCATCGAGTCGAGAAGAAGGGGAAGCAGTTTTCCTCGTTATTTCCCCAGACATTATGATATGATATAGAGAGATTCTGCGACCTTCGGGGAAAATTGAAAATCGATTTTGATTGTTCTAGAGCTTACAAGGGAAAGGATATTGTAGGTAAAGAAATAAAGGAGCCGAGGCCACAGAAATGCTCCAAGCCTCACATCAGTGACATCACCTCTGAATATGCGTCACTGCATACGATTCCACAGCAGAAAGGCTAGAGCCTACGAAGAAGAGTCCCGAACTTTGCATCCCGAATGACGTGGAGTGACCCACGTGGCTCCTTTAATTACGAAAAAATTAATTTAAATTTAAAAACAAAAAAATTCCTCTTTCGTGGGTCTCCCCGTCCTCTTTCATTTTTCTCCGTTCCTCCCGTCCCTCCCAAATCAAATTTCCTCAGTAGAAGACCATCTCATCTCGTTCAGATCTCTCTCAGAAGTGTCATCCTCTCGTAGATCTCCTCTGCTCCTTCAATAAAATGTCATCCTCTCATATTTCCTCTATACATCTCGTTCCATCAATCCCTCCCTCACTGAAGGCCACGACCCCACATTCCCTCTCAAATTAGAAACGGCTTGACTCCGCCTGGAACGTCACTATTGAGCTGAATTGTTGCCACCATCACCTCCATCCCTCGGATTCGTGACTGTAACCTCACCGTTGAGCCACCGTCCCTCCATCTCAAAGCCTGAAATCCTAAGACCTCTACCGCCTCCCCTCTGTTGGACTCCCCGAAGCCTGAGGCCAACCCCCTCACCACTGAGCCTACCGTCGCCGCTGGTTGTTATATTGGTGCAGATTTCCATATACGCCGTGGTCTAGGTTCCCTCACATAAAAATCGGGATTGTTACTCTATATCTATCTATAATGGAATTTCTTCTTTGTTTTCATTTTTCTTGCATGAATTTTCCTTTGAATTACTCTATAGATTTATGTTTGCTAAGATATGAATCCTGCTCTAAGCAATAGCTAAATCAAGCCTCGAAAATCCAGCTAAAATGCAAAGTTGTTTAGAGAGGCCAAAATATTATTTGTGCATATAGAGGCCAAAATATCCTTTTTGCATCCCAATTTGATTTCACTTCCATAGCTTTTGGGTTTTTTCCATTGATCAACTGTCTCTCGGTCCTTCCTAAATGTTGGTGATCTTTTTTATGAGTATGAGCTGAAATAAATTCCTTTACTTGCAGTTAGGAGTGTCAAATCATGTTAACGGATCGTGTTCGTATTATGTCAAGACATGTATATTATATTATATGAGTCAACTATAACCCGACCCATTAAGTTTATCGTGTCAAAATTTTAAACCCTAACACGATCCATTAACATAACGGGTTGTGTCGTGTCAATCCATTTTGAACCATTTACATAAATGAGTTGAACATACCCGAAATTAATCTGTTTGACCTAGTTAAGTTTAGCATAATTTTATATAAATGTTAAAATCACAATATCTATAAAAAATATAAAACTAACTACAAGTTCAAAATTACAATCCAAATAATAAAAATATCAAAATTAAAATCTCAACAATTTTATTTTTAAGTATAAGGGTATAATTGTAACTTTAACTTTCTTAACGGGTTATAATGAGTTGGCCCGTTATCAACCCGTTAAGTAATCGTGTCTTAACGGATCAATCTGTTTTGCCCCGAACCCGTTAAAACTAAGTCCTAACCCG
Source organism: Juglans mandshurica (assembly GCA_022457165.1). NCBI lineage: Eukaryota > Viridiplantae > Streptophyta > Magnoliopsida > Fagales > Juglandaceae > Juglans > Juglans mandshurica. The sequence goes on along the minus strand of CM039621.1, from coordinate 14,736,331 downwards.
CTTTTATCGTGTTGTGTTCCTGTTAGGTTAACGGGTCGTGTCACATATTACCACCCTTACTTGCAGCTTGAACCACCATTGTCGGGTCCTCAAAATTATTCTTAAATATTAGAGCATTTCTTTTAATCCAAATCATTCTCATTATATATACCACCAAATCTGACTCCTCAGACTTCTACTTCCATTTTAATTTCTTCCATAGTTCCGAGAAGTCATCTCTAGGTCGTATTTTCAACCCATTTCGACATATTTAATATAGATTGGTTGAAATAATCTAAATGATTGTTTTCTGATTAACACAATTTTATATCTTAATTATAAACATAAATTATATCAATTAAGCACATTCACGTCTAAATTAATAACAAAATCAATATCTATAACTATGATTAGAATTTTAAACTAATTTCTCTTTGTAGTATATATTTGAGCAGGTGTGTACTATGAGTGGCATAAAAGAAATATGTTAAAAGAACCAACACACTAAAAATATGTTATACCATAATGTAGTTTAAAATACCTGTGAGAATGGAGCAGTCGGTCCAATACCATAATAATATGTAGTATATACTTGATCAGGTGTGTCCTGTGAGTGGCATAAAAAAAATGTCAAAAGAACCAATACACTAAAAAATATGTTAAACTACTAATGTAGTTTGAAGTATCTGTGAGGAAGGAGCAGTCCATCCATCACCAAAATAATCCATAGCAGTTGAAGGAGTCGTAAAAAAAGTTGGTGCATGTGTCTAAACTTGACTTTGTTGATCCTATAGCCATTTTACCCGAACAATGATCAATACAAAATGTAATAACCATAAACAATAAAAAAAGTACCTAAGATTGAGAAGCCTGCTCACATTACATTCATTTATCAAAGAGTACTTTTAACAACAATTTCCAAAGAAAGAAATCCATGTTTTCTTATGTAGTTAATAAATTAGGGGGGAGATGACATGTGGGTATTGTAAAGAGTGTAAAATGCAATAATATTTTTATAATTTTTATTCTTCAAGAATGACAATTTCTCTATCTAAAAAAAAATCAAAATGAATTGTTGAAAATACAAAGAGCTCAAATTAAAAGAGTTGAGAGATGAAGAAATTCTATCTCAATTCCAGATGCAATATTAGATGAGGGTAAATTCCAGATGCAATATTAGATGGGGCAATATTTATCAAAGAGTACTTCTAACAACAATTTCCAAAAATAGAAATCCATGCTCTTTTTACTAAAAGAGCTAGTTTATATGCAAAAAGCAACATCTTCAAAAGTTCATTTGAAAAGAAAAGTCCTTAGCCCCACGCCGTGGTCTGAGTTCCGTAAATTTTTATCTTTAATATTCTACTCAATATGTTTGGTAATAACTTCTTAGAGCAACCACTAGAGGGAAGGAATATTATTTATCGTTCGGATTCTTGGGGAAGCGAGGCTGGATGAAGGGGAGTTGCAAGGTGACGCCGGAAATTGAGGGCTGCTACCACGCAGAGTGGAGGTCGGTGCCAAATGGAGGGAGAGGGAGAGGGATTCTGTCGATTTAGGTTTGGGGTCATCTGCAATATGGGTTTCGGGATAATCTGATTTCAAATCACATTTTTCTTCTCTCTCTCTTTTTAATATTATGTGGCATGCCACGTCAGTCAAAACAAGTCTTCAGTAACTGTAGAAGAACTCATGTCACAATTCGAAAGTTGCCTTTTTTGTTAGGAAGCTGTTAGATTGTCGGTCAAATGTGTCTATAGTGTATTTTGTTTTTTTTTTTTTTATATTTAAAAAAATCAAAAAAGTTATCCCACCGATTAATTATGAGAAAATATATTTGCAACCATGAATTGTGCAACCGCCGCGTAATTGCTTTGAAAAAAATGAATAAAACATAGGATCTACGTTAAAAAAATTAATTTTTTAATAGTAGACCCCACTCTTTTTCAAAGCGGTTACGCGACGTTTATGCACTTCACGGTTGTATGTAAAATTACTCTTAATTTATATATATTTTTATTTAACGTTAAAAAAATGTACTTATTTTTAAACCTAAGGTCACACTTTTTACCAACGACGCTGCTACTGAACCGATAAAGCCAATTAATAAAAGGGATTACTGTATTTGTAGTTTTATCTCTTTTCTTTTAAATATTAAAATATTTTTTTTAAAATATATATTTATTAATAATCCCTTTTTTCATTATAATAATAATAATATATATACTCTATCGGTCTATTCCATCGATTAGAATAACATTTTCGTTTTATTATAGAGTAATGTTATTTATAGTATTTTTTTTATTATTCTCTTATCATTTTATAATGTGGTAATAGATGATTATAAACTATTTATTATATTTTATTTATAAATCTATCATCTAATGTCATATTAAAATTAAGATGATGAGATGATGATAAAAATTAAATGATAAATAAAATTTTTTCTTTATTAATAATTTCAACCAGTTTTTAGGGGGTACTAAAGATTTTGCACCAAATCTCGCGTGCTAAAGTAAAGCCGCCATGTCTGTTGCCCGCAATCCCAGTATAAAGGGGTGATGTTAAAAAAGAAAGGAAAATGATAGTATGCTGTCTGAGTTTATCTCATTTTGATTATTCATGTATTTAAATTTTTGAAATTTTTTTTAACTTAATGATTAAGTAAGTGACTTTTAGGCTTCATTTGGAAGTTGAGCTCATCTCAACTCATCTCAACTCATCATTACAATTTTTTCAAATCCCAACATAAAATATAATAAATAATTCAACTTTTTCAAATTCTAAAATAATAATAATAATAAATAATAATATTCTAATAATATTTTATCATCTCAACTCAACTCAACTCAACTCAACTCACTTCAACATCCAAATCTACATATTGATGTATTTTTTATTTTTTAAAAATATTTAAATATGTTAAAAAAATATAAAAAAATAAAAATGTAAATTTGTGCTAGGCGGTCCAGAGGTCATTGCTGGGCGGCAACCTAGTATGACTCAAAAGAAAAAGACAAGAAAAGTGGAGGGGGACATTTAGACCCCTAGGCTGAGAGTTTGTCTAAGGCCAAGCTCATATTAGAGGCCGAGCCCATCCGCAAGCCCGGGAAGACTTGTGGAAGGCTTGAGGCTAAGAGCCCTATAGGCAAAGGACTCACAACCGCAATTATAGGTGAGATAACCCTGAAGAATGGGGATGAGGCCCAAGGCAGAGTACGAATATCTTGCATGAGATAACTCCTACAAAACATGAGATATCCTCTTCATTTAAATAATGGATCACGAAGGATAAGCACAAATGAATGGCGACCAGAGTTATTCGCCACCACGTCACATCCTTCTATAAATAACTCGATGAAGGTAACATCTTCTATTATGATCTCTATTTTTTATATACTTATTCTTATATTACTATTGACTTAAGCATCCGAGTTTACACAGGGCGACCAGCACTGTCTTTTCGTTGCTGCAAGTGTCATTTGTGCGGTTGATAATGTGAAACACGTCTTTAACAAAAACGTTAGGCTATGTTTGACTTTTTTATTTTCCTTTGTTTATTACTTCAATCTAATTATATCTAAGAGCACTAGTAATGGTGTACACAAAGATAAAAGTAAAATTAGATTAAAATCACATATTTTGCTTTTTGTCTTTGTCATTTAAGAGATAATCTTACATTAGATTATCTATTTATTAGTTAAAATAATAATAAAATATTATCTTTTTAATAATAATAATTTTTTTTTATTTTTTATATTTTAAAATTATACTGACTATATGTTAATTAATAATTTAATTTTTAAGTGAGAGAAATGAAGAGAAAGCGAGAGAAAGTGAGAGAAATGGACCATAAATGAATTATGAAAGACAAAGCGGAGAGGTAGATAATGATTTTAATTAAATAAAATATAATTTTAAATCTCAAATAGTAGACGCCAAATATGACTTTTGCCTTCCATTCACTGTAGCCCAAAGTCCCACTTTTGAAATTTTAGCATATTAGCTAGCTCATTGCAGAATTTTTAATGTAAAACTTGGCATATTTTTGCACTTCATTGACTGTGGACCAGATGCCAGGGTGGTCAAAATGCTATCCCACGTGAATAGTTGATGCAGGGGGATCTAAGTCTGAATTTGAGGCCGATGAGGCTCAGCTGATAGATACGACATTAAAAGTACTGGACTACTTCGAGAAAATAGACCAGAACAAAAATGGTGAGAAGAGATAAAGAATTGGGCGATGAGCGGCATATTTGGACAAGGAAACTTATCCCTCGGATGAACGATGAGACTTATCTTTTAGTTGGGTGAGGAGAAGTAGCGACATTCATACTTTAACTATAACTTTAGCTACAGGTGTTAGATTCGCACATATGACCTCAATCCGGAAAGTTCTCTTTGGCATGCACATTGTGGTCACCATGCTCCGCCTGGTGGGCCCCTTGTTGACCCCAAAATCAGTCATTTTTTACTTATGAAACGTCAACTTTAGTCAACTTTTTCATTTTTGGTTAATTTTCTTTTATGGTAATGTTTATCTATAGTAACAATTTTATTACAGATTCTTAGGCTAGATCTTAGTCATAATTATCTTATTCCGTATTTTATCGTTTTTCCTTAATTACTAATTTGTCATTTTTCGTTATGTATTTAAGTCCGGCTTGTAGGCTTCAGAAAAAGGGATTGATTTATTTTCTATTAAAACCTTAACCTTAGAGTTTATCCCTTGGATAGCGAGGAGACTTATCCCTCAGATGGGCGATGAGACTTAATCCTTGGTTGGGCGAGGAGAAATGATGACATCCGTATTTTAACTATAACTTTGACTATATGTGTTAAAATCGCTCATATGAACCCAATCTAGAAAGCTCTATTCGGCGCGCACGTCGTAGTTACCATGCTCCACTTGGTGGGCAACTTTTCGACCCCAAAATCAGCCCTTTTTTTTCCCCTCCAAAACGTCAACTTTAGTCAACTTTTTCATTTTTGGTTAATTTTTTTTATCCTAATGTTTATCTTTGGTAACAATTTTATTCCGGATTCTTAGGCTAGATCTTAATCATAATTATCTCATTCCATATTTTATTGTTTTGCCTTAATTACTGATTTGTCATTTTTTGTTAGCTATTTAAGCCCGGTTTGTGGGCTTCAGAAATGGGGATTGATTTATTTTATATTAAAACCTTAACCTCAGAGTTTATCTCGGAGTTTCTCTCTATTTGCGATTTTTCTCAATTTCAATTTCTAACTTCCGTTATTTAGCTAGCTTTCAGAATAATCTTCTATTCGGATCCGGTGTCAATTGTGTATTTTGTTTGATGAGAAAATTACATTTTTATCTTTGCGTTTGTTAATTATGTATTTGAGGGAAAATTACATTTTTGTCTTTTATAGAAAAGTTATTTATTTATTTATTTTATCTTTGAGGTTTGCGGTTGATGATCAATAGAAAATTACCATTTTTTTTTCTTTTATGTTTGTCTTTGGTAAGCAAAATTACCGCTTTGTCCTCGAGGTTCTAATGTCTTTTATTGGTAAAAGAACCTCTATCTTTGAGGTTTGTGTTTGAAACCTTAATGTACTACCTTTTTGTCAACGAGGATCTAAAATATTTTTTCTTTGGCAGACAAAACTATCGAAGTTTTCATTTAGATGATTAGTGTCTTTTGTCTTTTTTTTTTTGTCTTCATTTTTTCTTGTTGTCTATTTTGTATTAATTAAATTGTATTGTCCCTTAAATAAAATTACATTTTTACTTGTTATGAAGCTGATGCAAGACGGTGTGGATTGAATGCAACGCCGCAACAACAGCATATTGGAATGCACCGTATTACTTGTAGTGGATTGAAGCACAACGTTTTACGTTTCTTCTAGTAGTAGTGTTATTTGCTTTATTTCCTTTATTTTGATTCTGTTATTTGGGACACGTTAGTGTCTACTAGAGCAATAGTTTGTTATTCACATTAGGGGGTATATATAAGTGAAGGGGGGAGGGAAGAGAATAGTATCTGAAAAGTCTGTAAGCATTGGAGAATCTGGAAGTTGGGAGCCTCGAATCATCCCTCTGTAAATTTCCTTATTATCCAAACAGATCAATATATCATTCAGTTTACATTTCATTTAACCTTTACACTCTTCATTTCCCCACTATCCCTTTTTAGCATCATAACAATTGGTACTAGAGCCATACGATTCTTCATGTAGGACAGAGTAAGATTCAAAAAATAGCAAGAAAATTTGTTGCTCATGGAAAATATTCTTGAAGTGCTTCAGCAGCTCAGGGATTCGATCGACCAATACCATGAAAATCACAAGGCTTTCAAGCAATCCTTCATGGAGTGGAAAGACCAGGTTGCAGATGAGGAGGTAGAAAGTGCAGCGGAGGTGGTAGAGATTGTGGCAATGTCAACGAAAGTTTCTCCCAAAGAAATCCCTCTTCCCTTTCTCCGCTTAGATCCCACACGTAGAAAAAATACACCATGACCGAAAAAGGAGGCGACCCAGCGATTAGGGCCATTCTCTACAACACTCTGCCCTCAGCACAAAACCTAGCCAACTTAGGCATTCTAGAAGTCTCGAAAATCGCTCAACCACAACTTAGCTCTGTTGTTTTAGGGGAAATAAGGTATACCCAGGGAAAAGGCCACATCTCGTATGGCATCCTCCATGGCCAGGAGGCGTCATTCACTCTCCTAGTAACAAAAGAACATCCCCAACCTAGTTTCTCAACCTCTTCAATCTGATTCCTCATCTCCATTAACTTCCTTGCTGCTTCTCACCTCTTGTCCCGTCGAAGTGCTACAGTCAGCAAGGTACAGAAAAATCCAGCAAAACCAGAACTCATTAAACCGAGAATTGCGTTCAGCGCGGAGGAGCTCGACTGCACCATGTACGCCAAGCGTAAAGCCAATCAAGAGCCACCTCATAGTCTCTCTGCCCAACTGAAGATTAGTGGCGATGACTCCACCCTTCTCTGCTCGATCTATGAGAACCCATAAATTGCTATTGAGGTTGATGACGAAGGGACCCTCCAGAACACAGAAATTGTTGTTGTAAAGAACTACGTGGAGGCTCAATACTATGGTACGATTGGTATCGGTACTACCCCTCGAAATTTCTCTATAATTTTTTACATCAGTAGCTCTAATATGTGGGTGCCATCCAAGTGCCATCTCTTAGTGACATGTTATTCCCAGGCTAAGTATAAATCAAGTGATTCGAGTACCTATAAGAAAAATGGGGCATCTGCTGCAATCCAATATGGTAGTGGCTCCACCTTTCTCTTCTCATTCTCTGTGAACCAGGTCAGTTTCTCATTGACCCTGTAAGGGGTTCCCCCTGTCTTAGCAGGCTTGAGAATGTCAACTAAAGGAACAAAAAACGATGATCCAGCCCAGAACAAGTAGACTCTTCGACCTAGCCCACGGGTAGACTCCCCTGGACGCAACCTTCATGAGGGAGCGTACTGTAGGGGGATGAGACTCACCAACCTGGAGACCCCTCGAACATTGTCCAGCCCTTGAGTACTTGTTCGCGTAAACGGGCGGGAAGTAAGGGGAACCCTTGATCCTCTGACATGGAGATATCGACGAACCACCAAGGACGCCAGCGGGGTGAGGCAAATCGGGGAACCACGTCACATTAATGTCACTATTTTCCGAGCTACACGCCACATTAATGACGTTGTCGCAGATGCACATCTCATTAAATGACTCTAACAAAAGGAATAGTATGAATGACACAGACTCCATGGGGGCAGACTCGATCTGTCCTCCGGACTCCCGGTATAAATAGCAACTCCCAGGTATGAGAAACCTCGTCCTGATCCCTAGACTCTCTTACTTATTTACAAACTTCCAAAAGACGATACTAACTTTGGCATCAAAGACTCCCCGACCGAATGCCACCCTCTCCCAGTTGTCTTCTTCTCTATTTTCATAGGCCCAGATCTAAAGACCTGAGTTGCTGGAACCTGGCTCAAAGGTGTACGAAATACGACGTTAACAATGGTGCCGTCTGTGGGATCGTTATAGATCATGCGTGTACTCCGTATGCATACGACAACCCATTCCGGACAACTCAGAAGAGACGTAGAGGAAGGCATGGAAGCAAGGCTGAAAGGCTATGGAAGACTGGGTGATGAAGTTGACTGAGGTGGTGCAAACACTTCGCAAAGAGAACGAGGAGCTCATAAAGCCTTAACAAAGGCAGAACGAGGAGGCGGAACCTAGCGATAGCGAGCACTTGGGGTCCCGAAACACGGGAGCTGGGGCAAACGTGGAAGAGGAGAGAAAGAACATGCAGGATGAGCTCCGCAATCTCAAGGAAAAGTACGAAGAGATTGCCAAAAAAAGGACACATTGTTGTCGATGGTCCAATTGCTCACGAGCACTAGTCTACCCTACATAGAAGAGGTGATGGTCGTGTCCTTACCGCCGAAGTTCAGGGTCCCAACCATGGAGATGTACGATGGAGAGAGGGACCCCCTTGAGCACCTAGAAACCTTCATGGCTCATATGACGTTGCATGGTTTCCTGGGTGAGGTGGCATGCAGGTCGTTCCCACTGACCCTGAAGGGGCCAGCACGAGTATGGTTAGGGTCTCTAGCGCCCGGATCCGTAGATAGTTTTGGCGAGCTGGCCTGACCATTCCTAACCCAATTCATGTCGAGTCGGAGAAGGTGGCTCCTAGCAGCATACCTCCTCACCATCAAGCAGGGAGAAAAGGAAAGCCTGAAGACCTACCTGTCCCAGTTCAACAAGGAGCGCATGGCCACCAAAGACCAGGACGAGAAGATAACCCTAGCAGCGCTTCTGGGAGGGGTCTGACCACGATCTCAGTTCATGGCCGAGCTGGCGAGGAGGACTCCCATGACGCTGTGGGAGTTCATGGATCAGCGACAACTTCATAAATGCCGAGGACACTCTTCGGGCTCTAACGGAACCAAGAAATAAGCTGGAAAGAGCGGAAAGGAAGGTAAGGGCCCCACGTAAGGCTAAGGCCCAAGAGAAGCCGGAGAAGAGTTCCCAAGACAAGATAAGGGAGGAAGCTCCAACGAGAGGACTGAGACCTTTATTCGACTGACCCACATTCACCATCCACGAGGCCAATACCTCTGCCGCCAGCAAAAATGAGGACCGAGGCATTGCTTGTCGTTAATGCACATACCACAGGTCCACCTCGCATAACACTGATGATTGCTTCTCCCAACAAGGGAGAAGGGAGCATGTGGAGCGGACGAGGCAACCTTATCCCCTCACCTTGAGACTGGAGCAGGAAAGAATGGGAAGGTCTAGGGAAAGGAGCGTGAACCGAGTCGACCGGCGCAGAAAGGAAGAAAGCCCTTGACGACAACCACCATCACGAGGGTAGCAGCAAGATCGCCCCCGCTCACCACCGCAGGTGGGACCTCCATTCAGGGAAATCTAAACCATAGCGGGAGGAGTCCCAGGTGGGGTCACTTCTTCCTTTAGTAGGAAGGCACATGCGAGGCAGGCTTGGTACCATGAGGTGTATTCGGTAGAATACCACTCCGCTAGGCATAGAAGGGGCGTGCCAACTTCAGTCATCTCCTTTGGGGAGGCAGACGAAGAAGGGGTCCTGCACCCCCATGATGATGCACTGTTGGTGACCATGTTGGTAGCCAACTTTACCACCCAGAGAATCCTCATTAACAACAAGAGCTATGCGAACATCCTGTTCTGGGAAGCCTTCACTAGGATGAGAATAGATGATGATCGGCTGCATCTAGCCCCCATGCCGCTGAAGGGCTTCTCCAAGAACAGGATTCATCCTGTGGGAACCATCACTCTGTCGATCCTTGCAGGCAATGCCCCCTGCACGACCTCAATCATGGTCAACTTCCTAGTGGTGAGAACCCCGTCGTCCTACAACGCCATCATTAGAAGGCTCATCCTCAACAACTTGCAAGCCATCACGTCGACCTACCACTTCAAGATGAAATTTCTGACTCTCCGTGGAGTGGGAGAAATCTGAGATGAAAAGGTCCTGGCGAGGGAATGCTACGTCCAAGAATTGAAGTAGAAGGATGATGGGGTTACCCTGTACGACACCTCTAGGAGGGATTAGGTCATGCACCGCTTGGAGAGTCTTGACAAGCCTTAGTCTGCGACTCACCCTGCTGGGCTCAAGGGGGAGCGGGATGGTGCATGGTCCTAGAGGTAGACACAGAACGGACGAAAGCTCTTCAGATGAAGGCTCTATTTTCCTTTCTCTTGTAATGCGTTATTTAACTACTATAAATTCTTATTATTTAATTAACGACATGAGTTTCCAAGACAATGCAACACATCTATTTTGAACTTTTGCGTTATCAACAAAACACCGACAAGATGATGGGCGGGAGCTAGTCTAGTCCCAAACGGCCCGAACAACGTACCTCCCGCAGGATCAAAAGGAGAGCTAGGCCAAAGGCCGCTCTACCCCTCCCACGATGGAGAGTGGGTCCTCCCCTCCGGTGGCCCAAACAACTTATCCCAACCTCCATTGCAGTAAAGAGTGGACTAGCCACATTGTTGTCCAAAACAGTTACCCCCCAGAAGGGTACCAAAAGGAGGAGTATGCCAAAGACTGCTTCATCCTTCTTGCAGCAGAGTGTGGGCCAACCCTCTGCAGCTCGAAAATAAAGACTTACCTTCCTTGCAAGTATCAATCTGCGGGAGCGAGTTTAGTTCCAAACTTCCATAACATCGTACCTCCCGCAGGATCAAGGGGAGAGCTAGGCCGAAGGCTGCTCTACTCCTCCTGCGATGGAGGCTGGGTCCTACCCTCCGGTGGCACGAACAAATTACCCTGATCTCCGCCTCAACAAAGAGTGGGCTCAGTGTCAGCATGACCCAACACTTACAGTCCCTGCGATATCAACGAGCGGGTGCTGGTTCAGTCTCAAATTGTCCGAACAGTGTACCTCCCGCGGGACCAAATGGGAGAACTAGGCCGAAGGCTATTCTACACCTCCCGCAATAGAGAGCAGGTCATGCCCCCTGCGCCCCAAACAACTTACCCCGACCCCTATCGAGGCGGAGAGCAGACCAGCTATATTGCTGTCCGAACTTACCTCCCCTGCAGGGTACCAAAGGGATGAGTGTAATGCCTAAGACTGCTTTATCCCTCCCTCTGCGGAGTGCGGACCAGTCCTCAGCTGCTTGAAAATAAAGACTTACCTTCCTCATAAGAGTCAACAGGCGGGAGCGGGTCCAGTTGCAAACTATCCGAAAACTTACCTCCCTGCGGGATTCAAAAGGATGAGTCATGCCCAAGGCTACTCTACCCCTCCCGCGGAGGAGTGCAGGTCCAGCCCCCTAACAGTTTGAATACTTACCCCGTCCTCCTTTGTAAACGAAGAGTGGGCTCAACGCTAGCTTGACTTTCCCTGCTGAGTCAACGAGCGGGAGCGGGTTCAGTCTCAAACTACCCGAACAAATTACCTCCCCGTGGGGTAGCAGGCAAGTTGAGCCGAAAGTTGCTCGGACCCTCCCATGGAGGAGAGCGAGTCCAGCCTTTCGGTTGTCCGAACACTTGCCCTAAATCCCATCACAGAGAAAGAACAGGCCTGCCCCACGACCATCCGAAGAAGTTACCTCTTTAAGGAATCAAATGAGCGGGTTCAACTTGAGGCATCCCGACCTCTTTCTGATGGAGTGCGGGCCTTGTCTTTTGGCTACCCGACATGATCAAAGTCTCCAAAGATAAAGCGTCGAAGTAAGGGGCTACATTGTCAACAAGCGGGAGCGGATTCAGTCTCAAAATGTCTGAACAAATTACTTCCCTGCGGGGTAGCAGGGGCGAGTTGAGCTAGAGTCCGCTCGGACCCTCTCGTGAAGGAGAGCGAGTTCGGCCTTTAAGCTGCCCGAACACTTACCCTGACTCCCATCACAATAAAGAACGAGCAGGCATATGGCTGCCCAAAGAAATTACCTCATTGGGGGTTAAAGGGGCAGGTTGGCCTAAGGCATCCTGACCTCTTCCCGATGGAGAGCAGGCCAAGTCCTTCGACTGCCTGAATACTGCACCAAGGAACGTGGACATCAACAACTCGGCAAAAACGGCAGGCAAATCGTTTCACAGGTCAGAGGGCCCAAGTTTGCGAATTCTAACTCCTACAAAGCTAAGGATAAAATCATGATGACGTTCTTATCTTCCAGTCAGGGATTAAATGCACAACACCAATGGATGTGAGCGGGTACAATTCCAAATTGCCCAGACAGCCTACCTCATCGGGGACCAAGGAGACAGGTTGAGCCAAAGGCACCTTGTCTCCTCACAACAGAGAGCGGGATTAGCCCCACAGCTACCTGAATAACCTACACCGACTCTAACAGAGCAAAAAACATTATTTATATTCAACTCCGAGGCCACGGTGCAACTTGGGGGGCATAGAGGCGGGATAGTAAAACGCTTCTCGACCTCTCCCCCAAGGAGGCAACCGGAGTCTCCCTAGCGCAGCTTAACTCTTAGGGGGGATTTCCACTCCCCCAAGCCGACAACAGCAAACAAAGGCCAACGAACATTGACAACACTTCTCTTCTTCTCTTTCAGTTACATGCCAAAATAAAGCACAACAACGTAAAAAGGAAGAACAAAGGGACTAGGTGGGGTAAAATACATCCAAGAGACGGACGACAAGAAAGAGGAAATCGGCATAAAAGAGAAGTCGAAAAACATTAGCCTAGCCAAATAATATTGCCAAAGGCCCCAAGGGATAGCTACCTAATAAAGGTGAACGAAGATAGTGCAAGCGGAAGAAAGGTCGGCCAGTGGGGTTGTTAGGAATAGGTTAGGCGCTGGTAGAGTGGACCATAAGTATGACGACCATCCCCCTGCCTGAAACCAAGCCCATAATTTCCTGCGACAAACTTCTCTAGGCTGGCCATAAAAAGAAAAAAAAAAGGAAGAAGAAGGAAAAGCATGGATGGAAAAGTCGGGGAAAAACAAAATGAAAAAAAGGGACATCGTAAAGACAAGCAGCCCAGCACATCACAACACAACAAAGTATATAGTAATTTCATTAATGATTAAAAGTTACACACAAGCCGTATGGCGACGGCGCACAAGTATATACATTTACAAAAAGGAAAAGAAAGAGAAAGAAGAACAAAAGGAAAGAATAGCATCAACACCAAGAAGTTAGGGCGTAGCAACGTCAGGCACATGACCGGAGACCTCGACATCTGGAGCACCAACCTCAGGGACATCAGGATCAGGATCTTCGGGCTCAGAAGCAGCATGCTCAAACATGGACAGGAAGATAGGACTAGTAAAAGCCTCGAGGATCTCTTTCATCCCCAACTTGCAGCTGAACGCGAAAACTTCTTCGTCAAAGGAAACCTAGATAAGGTGAAGGTCTCGCAAATATTTCTCGAGAGTCCGCAATCATAGCTGCGGTCTCTCCAGGATGTGGTCCCACATCGACCTAAGACCCCCAGCACACCCGTGCCCCCACGGGGTATCACGAACGCCCGGTATCAACTTTAGTTGACTGTCTAGGCGGGAGGCAACCTATTGCACCCGGGACAAGTCACGATCTATAACAAGTCGCTCCATCCGTTTGTCGTCTTCCCTTGCTTTCTTCTTTAGCCTCTTTCGATGACGGTTAAGCTTCTCGATTTTCCTGCTCTCCTCCTCCAAGACAAATCGTACCCTCCTCAGCTCTTGCTCCAGCAGCTCCCTCTCTCCCCTCTTGTTGCGCACCGAAAGGTAGTCTGGGTCATTGGGCAAAGGTCCTGGTTTTCCTGCTCAACGGCCTCCTAATCGTCCACAATAAAGGCCGCTAGCTGAAAGGAACCCTGACAACAAGAGAGGTCGACATGGAATGGTCAGTAAAGGTAATTTAGGAAATAGCGAAAGAAAGGAAAAAGACAAAAAAAAGAAGTCGCCGAACATCTTGGAAAAAGCTAGACAAACACTTGGCGACCTGGTTGATAGCTTTCGTGCAGCACCCCCCGTTTCTAGCCAGGCCAAATGGGGGATAACTTCCATCGAACCCTCAGCATCAGACACTTGTGCGGCCACCTCGGTTCGATTAGCCCCATCGATAACCTCTTTGGCACGCATTCCCGCCTAGGTGGGCAAATCTTGGCATGGATCCCTCGAAACTGAGCCGACTACAACATCCAGAAGGAAACCACCTTCCGCTTGGACTCCAGTGCTCCACCTTCTGCGACACGGAGTCCAAGCCTCCAAGCGACTCGAGCTCTTCCCCACTTGCCACAGAAACCGGATCGTCCTGTCCCACGGCAGCAGGCGAAGACATCGCAGACGGCAGTGTCCCAGAGTCAGGACCCCTTGAGTAAGCCTCAACCTCGCCTTCCAAGGAGAACGAGCAGAAAAACAGGAGGAGACCCCAAAAGACACCCCCAAGGATGGCCCGCTGGGGGTTCTTGACCGCCAAGATTCCCCGTAGTAGGGTGCCAAGGTCACCAGTTTCCAGAAACATGCCACAGACATCAGTCGGCAGGGGCGGTTGTAATGCCCCAATGGAAGGTCCAAACCACATAGCCAATACTCCAAAAGGATTAGTCAATTATACAATTGGAGCCCCATTGGAACTTTATAAAGAACAAGAACTTATCATTCCCAAGCAATTTGGGATCCCATACACCACCTACCCTTATCCTTATCATATTGGGTATCACAATCTACCTTCATTAAATTCCCGACGTTCTCGTCGGGCCAATCCGTCGTAGGTGGCACAGCTCAAATCTCACATTTCTAGTTAGGATAGGCTCTTATACCATTTGTAACCAATTGAAAGCCCAAATCATATAGCGTATACTCCAAAAGGACTAGTCAATGATAGAATTAGAGCCCCATTGGAACCTTATAAAGAAGAAGAACTTATCTTTCCCAAGCCAGAGCCTACTAGAACCTTATAAAGAGAGCTAGCGGGGTGAGGAAAATTGGAGAACCACGCTACATTAATGGCACCACTACCCGAGCTACACGCCACATTAATGACGTCGTTGCAGAGCCACAACGCATTAAAGTATTCTGACAAAAAGAAAGAACGAAGGATATGGAGTCCCCCCAGGCAGACACGATCTGTCCCCCCAGACTCCCGATATAAATGGCAACTCCTAGGTATGAGAACCCCACCTTGATCCCTAGACTCTCTTACTTATTTACAAACTTCCAAAAGATATTGATACTAACATTGGCATCAGAGACTCCCCAGCCCAAGGCCACCCTCTCCCAGTTGCCTTTTTCTCTATTTTTTCAGGCCTAGTTCTGAATACCTGAATTGCTAAAACCTGACCCAAAGGTGTACGAAATACGATGTTAACAAACCCAACCGACAAACAGGTTAGGGAAAATATTTTTGGTGCTCTTGTGGTTGTTGATTCTGTTGAAGGTGTCTGTGTCCAGATTGAAAACTAACTTAGACAGGCTTTGAGAGAAAGGATTACGCTTGTCTTGACTGTTAACAAATGGGACAGGAGCTCCAGGTGGATGGGTAGGAGGCTTATAAAACATGCCAGGTTGAGGGTGAGGAGAGAGGGTTAGGGCAGGTGACATGGGTAAGAGTTGAGGTGTTGGGAAAGGGTATGCGTGTGAGGTGTAGGCCAGTAGTGGATTTCATGGTGGAAGTGCAGATTTGTGTGATTAGTGGGATTGTTGCACAGAGAAGTTCTTTGAGAAATGTATGCTACTGGGGTCATGAAGACAACAGTCTTGAGGGGACTGTATCTGTGGAGTTTGGCCTTTTGGATTCGGGGAGTGAAATCAATATGGATAGCGTGTTTGATGTGATAATCGGGTTGGTTGCAGTGCATGTAAAGAAAAAGACAATTATTAGATTCCTCACATCCATCTCTCCAATACACTTATGCAATTTTCTCTCTGTCTATGCCCCTTTGAAGGAGGTTCACAACATCTATGGGCACCATATTGATCAAGGGATTACAATAGTTCCCCAGCCTCCTATGACACAAAAATGGTTAACCCTTGTTTCATATATAAGAACACTTAAGGGCATCAACATTTCACCATTTTTTTCGGAAATAGAAATTAGAGAATTATTTTCAATGGTTGGTGATATTCAATGTGTTGAAATGCAAAGGAAAGAGCTGGACAAACATGCTGATGAAGCTGGAGTTCTTGGCGTCACACTGCACGCCATGGTTGGCAGTTCTAGTGCACGTTACCAAGGTTGTGCACTTCCTACATGTTGGAGTTAATCCTGGTTCCTTTGACAATGGGTTGAAGACAAATAATATTTTGATCAGTGAGCATTGGGTGGCAAAGTTGAGTGACTATGGGATGTCCATTATCTTGGAAGAAACTGACAAATTTGAGACAAAAAGAATTAAAAACTGGGGTGTAACTCGTAAGGTGTTTGATGAAATACTTAAGAGAGGGAACCGAATCAAGATGTTCGAAGCCCAATACCTTTCAAAGGCTAGTGACATTGGTCAATCATTGAGTGGTGCCCAAAGGATGGATAATGTTTATCTTACAGTGCTACTGCCAAATGCCAAGAATGCAAAGGTTAATCTTGAACCTGAAGGAATTTTCACCTCCTCTGTAGTAGCAAGAGCAAGAGCAGGCGACCTTATCTATGAGCTAAAATTTCAAACCTTTTGATAACGTTGATGCAAAGGAAAGACAAATAAAATAAATATAGGAGCAATAGAGGCAGCAAGAGGCATTGCTTATGTCCATTCAGAGAATGACGACAAGCTTGTTCTTGGCATCGACCAACACTCAAACATCTTTCAGTATGAATCGGTAAGGTGCTCGATTGTATTACCCTGCCTTGAATATATTGTGTTTTTGAATGTGTATGAGAAAATGGGTATGCCTTAGAAAAAAAATTTGGACATTGTTGTTGGCATGAAGAGTAAAAGGTATGCTTTTATTCAATTTGGGTCTAAAGAATTTGCAGACAGTGCCATTGGTCAACATGAGTGATTGGATTTTGCTCCAGCTTGTAAAGCTTCTTGTTCTAGTGCCCTTGTTGCTCTTCTTCTGCTTTTTTTGTGGCCATCCTTTGATGTTGTAGTAGCATATCAGCTCCACATGCCAGCTTATTCAAGAGACTATAAATACTCTAAACCTTGAGGACAAGGTTCTTAAAGGGAAGGGGATTGTTATGAATCTAATGCAAGACGGTGCCATGCAAAGCATTTTAACCTTTAGTATGCAACGCCGCAACAACAACATATTGGAATACACCATTTCACTTGTAGTTGATTGAAGCACAACGTTTTATGTTTCTTCTAGAAGTAGTGTTATTTGCTTTATTTCCTTTAATGTGATTCTGTTATTTGGGACACGCCAATTTCTACTAGAGCAGTAGATTGTTATTCACATTAGGGGGTATATAAGTGAAGGGAGGGAAGATAATAGTATTTGAAAAGTATGTAAGCATTGGAGAATCCAGAGGTTGGGAGCCTTGAATCATCCCTCTATAAATTTCCTTATTATCCAAACAGATCAATAATCATTCAATTTACATTTCATTTAACCTTTACACTCTCCATTTCCCCACTATCCCATTTAGCATCATAACATTACTCTTGAGGTTTCTTTTGGACAAATTTTAGATAAATTTGGTCATCTCCTTATACTATGACACGCTTAAGATTAGGTTCATGTACGACTATTTTTAAGAATACCATATGGTATGAATTATTATTCTCTCTCTCTCATTTTTTTTTAAATGAGCTCTTCAAATCCTTATTCAATGTTTTCATTTAAAGTGATTGCATAAAAAATGAAATCATCATACTGCTTGTTGTCCATGTCTTGAAAAGTTGTAATGTTATATGGAAGATTTATACATTTTAGTAGAATGTTTTTTTTCTGTTCCAACTGGACAAACGTGTCTATCACATTGATCCATCATTAGTGTGTATATATATATATATATATATATGTGCGTGTATATATATATATATATATATATATATATATATATATATATATGTGCGTGTATATATATATATATATGTGTGTATATATATATATATATATATTGGGATGGAGGTATGAACATAAATCAATCAGAACAAAAGCATACCCCCTGTTGATGTCGTGTTTCACAGCCTGGGCAACTCTACGGTATTGAGCTCGGGACCTAGTTCCTTACATCGCGTTCACCTTAAGGCCTTGGCTTTCTAACGACGACCAAGGGGTCGAGCGAGTCCAAGGACTTGCTTCCTAAGGGCCGCATGGGCAGAGCTCGAGAGGCTTTGGCCCGACCTCAATCATGCGGCTAGTCTGGGGACTTGGCTTGTAGCGCGAAGGTCGGCAAGTCAAGGGACTTATCTCCGACTAGCTATTTAGGGGGGGGGGGCAGAGCTCGGGAGGCTCTAGCCCTTAACCAATGTATCACAGCCAGTCCAGAGATTGGGCTTGTAGCACAAAAGTCGGCAACTTGTGTCCGACTGGCTGTGAGCGGGGCAGAGCCCTGTAGGCTCTGGCCCCTTAGCCAATGCATCGCGGCCAGTCCAGAGACTGGGCTTATAGCACGAAGGTCGGTAAGTCAAGAGACTTGTGTCTGACCGACTGTGGGCGGGGCAGAGCTCGGTAGGCTCTGGCCCCTTAGACAATGCATCGCGACTAGTCCAGAGACTTGGCTTGTTGCACGAAGGTCGGTAAGTCAATGGACTTATACTCGACTGGCTGTGGGTAAGGCAGAGCTTGGGAGACTCTGGACCTTAGCCAATGCATCACAGCCAGTCCAGAAACTGGGTGTACAGCATCAAGGTCGGCAAGTCAAGGGACTTGTGTCCTACTGGTTGTGGGTGGGGCAGAACTCGGGAGACTCAGCCCTTAGCTAATGCATTGCGGCCAGTCCAAAGAGTGGGCTTGTAGCACAAAGGTTGGCAAGTTAAAGGACTTGTGTCCGACTAGCTGTGGGTGGGACAAAGCTCAGGAGACTCTGGCACTTAGTTAATGCATCGCGGCTAGTCCAGAGACTGAACTTATAGCACGAAGGTCGGCAAGTCAAGGGACTTGTGTCCGATTGGCTATGGGTGGGGCAGAGCTCGGGAGACTCTAGCCCTTAGCCAATGCATCACGACTTGTCTAGAGACTAGGCTTGTAGCACGAAGGTTGGTAAGTCAATGGACTTGTGTTCGATTGGCTATGGGTGGAGTAGAGCTCGAGAGACTTTGATCCTTTGCCAATGCATCGCGGCCAGTCCAGAGACTGGGCTTATAGCACGAAGGACAGCAACTCAAGGGACTTGTGTCTGACTGGCTATGGTGGGGTAGAGTTCAGCATCATGGCTAGTCCAGAAACTCGGCTTGTGGCATGAAAGTTGGCAAGTCAATGGACTTGTGTCCGACTGGCTGTTGGGGGCGCAGAGCTAGGGAGGCTCTGGCCCCTTAGCAAATGCATCGTATCAAGCCCAGAGACTTGGCTTGTAGCACTAAGGTATGCAAGTAAATGGACTTGTGTCTGACTTGCTGTAGGCAAGGCAGAGCCCGATAGGCTCTAGCCCTTTAGCCAATGCATCACGACCAATCTAGAGACTGGGCTTGTAGCATGAAGGTCAGCAAGTCAAGGGACTTGTGTCTGACCGATTGTGGGCGGGGTAGAGCTCGATAGGCTTTGGCCCTTTAGCCAATGCATCACGACCAGTCCAGAGACTTGGCTTGTAGCACGAAGGTCAGCAAGTCAATAGACTTGTGTCTAAATGGTTGTGGGCGAGGCAAAACTCAGTAGGCTCTGGCCTCTTAGCCAATGCATCGCGGCCAATCTAGAGACTGGACTTGTAGCACGAAGGTCGGCAAGTCAAGGGACTTGTGTCCGACTGGCTGTGGGTGGGATAGAGATTGGGAGACTCTGGCCCTTAACCAATGCATCGCAGCTAGTCTAGAGATTATGCTTGTAGCACGAAGGTCGGTAAGTCAATGGACTTGTGTCCGACTGGCTGTGGGTGGGGCAGAGCTCAAGAGACTCTAGTTTAGCCTATGCATCGCGGCCAATCCAGAGACTGGACTTATAGCACTAAGGTCAGCAACTCAAGAGACTTGTGTCTGACTGCCTATGGGTGGGGCAGAGCTCGAGAGACTCTGTCCCTTAGCCAATGCATTGCGACCAGTCTAGAGACTAGGCTTGTGGCACGAATGTCGACAAGTCAAGGGACTTGTGTCCGACTTGCTGTTGGGGGGCACTTAGGAAGCTCTGGCCCTTTAGCCAATACATTGAGTCCAGTCCAGAGACTTGGCTTGTAGCACGAAGGTCAGCAAGTCAATAGACTTGTGTCTAAATGGTTGTGGGCGAGGCAAAACTCAGTAGGCTCTGGCCTCTTAGCCAATGCATCGCGGCCAATCTAGAGACTGGACTTGTAGCACGAAGGTCGGCAAGTCAAGGGACTTGTGTCCGACTGGCTGTGGGTGGGATAGAGATTGGGAGACTCTGGCCCTTAACCAATGCATCGCAGCTAGTCTAGAGATTATGCTTGTAGCACGAAGGTCGGTAAGTCAAGGGACTTGTGTCCGACTGGCTGTGGGTGGGGCAGAGCTCAAGAGACTCTAGTTTAGCCTATGCATCGCGGCCAATCCAGAGACTGGACTTATAGCACTAAGGTCGGCAACTCAAGAGACTTGTGTCTGACTGCCTATGGGTGGGGCAGAGCTCGAGAGACTCTGTCCCTTAGCCAATGCATTGCGACCAGTCCAAAGACTTGACTTGTGGCACGAATGTAGACAAGTCAAGGGACTTGTGTCCGACTTGCTGTTGGGGGGCACTTAGGAAGCTCTGGCCCCTTAGCCAATGCATTGAGTCCAGTCCAGAGACTTGGCTTATAGCACGAAAGTCGGCAAGTCAAGGGACTTGGTTCCGGCTGATTGTGAGTGGGGCAGAGCTCAGTAGGCTCTGGCCCTTAGCCAATGCATCAAGGCCAGTCTAGAGACTGGGCTTGTAGCACGAAGGCTGGTAAGTCAAGGGACTTGTATCCGACTGGTTGTGGGTGGGGCAAAGCTTGGGAGACTCTGGCCTTTAGCCAATGCATCGCGGCCAGTCCAGAGACTGGGCTTGTAGCACGAAGGTCGGTAAGTCAAGGGACTTGTGTTCAACTGGTTGTGGGTAGGGCAACACTCGGGAGACTTTGGCCCTTAGCCAATGCATCGCAGCCAGTCTAGAGACTGAGCTTGTAGCACAAAGGTCGTCAAGTCAAGGGACTTGTGTCTGACTGGTTGTGGGTGGGGGGCAAAGCTCGGAACACTCTAGCCCTTAACCAATGCATCACGGCCAGTCCAAAGACTTGGCTTCAATGACTGGAGCTTTTAGATAAAGGCGAATGGAGATGAAATCACATTTTCTTATTCATAAGTTGCTGATTACATAGTCAGGTGAACTCGTGGTCTTTAAGCAAAATATTTTCTAAAGTGCTCTGTGTTCCATGGATGGGGCAATTTGTGACCTTCCTAGTCCTTCAATCGGTAAGTGCCGGGTCTTCGGCTAGCCGTCACCACAAAGGGCCCTTCCCATTGGGGACCTAGATTTCCTTCTTCTTGGGTGGTGACTCACGTCTACTTCAGAACCATGTCCCTTACCTTGAAGGCTCCGGGTCGGACTCGTCTGTTAAAGTACTGTTCCAATTTCCTTTTGTTGGTCGTCGTTCGACTCGCTGCCTCCTCTCGCTTTTTTTTTCCAGGGGATCCAAGTTTTCTTTTAATCCTTCTTCATTGCGGTCTGGGTTGAAGTGTTGAACTCGGTACGTGGGCATCCCCACCTCTGCTAGAATTATAGCTTCAGTCCCGTAAACAAGCGCGAAGGGTGGTTCTCCTATGGGGGTCTTGACAGACGTTCGGTAGGCCCATAACACACTGGAGAGCTCTTCAGCCCATTTCCCCTTCTGATCTCCCAGCATCTTTTTTAGGATGTTTAGTAAGGTCTTGTTGGTTCTTGCTTCCATCGTTTCAGGTTGTTCTTCTTCACGACATGAGGCTTGGGAGCGCATTGTTACCGGCATGCGAAGGACACGCTACTATACAAAAAATAGAAATCCCATAGACAGTGCCACTATTGATGTTGTGTTTCGCGGCCTAGGCAACTCCATGCTGTTGAGCTCGGGACCTGGTTCTTGTTGAGACAAAGACTGGGGTACTCGTGGGCCGTTGTGCCTTCAATGCTTAAGTCAGTTGCAAGAAAGGAGAGAAAGAGAGAAATAATCAATCAAGGAGGATGAGAGTTGAAGTATTAAAGAGTGTGAACCCCTCCCTTGGATGAGGGAATGGGTATTTATACCTGGTCGGGGGATTCCCGAGGCAGAGGTAGTGGGTGTGCGGCTCCGTACTAGGGTCGAATGTCCCTGCCAACTCCGTGCTGTCCTGCAAACCTGCTAGACCTGATTACGGCTGTCACTAACACCCCAGGAGGCACATCGTGACGTGCTGATCCCTGAGATGCATTAAATGCGGCGTGGCTCCTATCATGGCATTCCCGTCTCCGTTCCATTAAATGCAGCGTGGTTCTGGTCAAGCACATCTATCTTTCTGCACAGTCCATATGCCAAGGTTCAGGGACAGGGGATGTCCCTAACTGTTAGCCAGTAATGGTGTTAGACTGTCCTGCCCTACCTTCTGTCCTTTTGTTAGCATGCTCTACCCGATTGTTTCTCTTATTGGACCTCCTGGGTTGACTCGGCCTAGCCTAGACCTTATCCTTGCTCCCGGGTCCGGGCCTACTCCTCAGGCCCAGCCCTAGGGATTACTCCCCTCAAACCCCCAATCGGAAGAACATGGTAGAGTTAGAGTCCGAATTCTAGAGCTCAAAGATAAAAGAGCTCAAAGATAAAAGATGACAAATATATAAAATGAGTGGCACATTATTTATGACCGTTGAGTGAATCTCAAAAGAATAAATATTAAAATTCGGATGAAATCTCAAAAAAAAAAAACAAAATCCAAACCCGTCTTATCCCTATGATTGCCTCAACTCGCCTGTGAAAATAATGGGGGGCTTCACGTGTGCTTTCCCACGGTTTACCATGTGAACTGACGCTGCAGATAACTTTGACAGCGCACCGGAAAGATACCCGTGAAACTAAAAGCGTATGCTCGTTTTGTCGTGTTGGGTAAATACTAAATATATTTTAATCGTTTTTTTTTTTTTTTTTACGGGTTAGTGAAGAATTTTGCAGGATTGAGTTCGCTTTCTGCTTGATTTGCATAAACTGTCAGATCTTTTGCTCATCACACTTTTATTTTTGTAATTGGATTTATAATTGCTTTGTAATTCGCATCATCACACTTTTATTTTTGTAATTGGATTTATATTTGCTTTGTAATTCGCATCTAACTACTTATAAACGAAACTAAGAGCATTGGATTGTCTATTTCATTAGTTAAACTTTATCTAATATCACACATTTTGTCTTTTATCTATCCCACTCAAAATTTAATCCTACATTGAATTATTTATCAAAATTTTATATAATAATAAAATATTATTAATTTCATATTTTTTATTATTATTTTATCTAATCTATTTTTATTATATTTTATAATTTTACCAGTCATATTAATTTGCAAATAAATTATATTTTGTGTTAGTTTCATGATTTATAACATCTACTTTTTCGATGTTTTTATATTTATTAACATGACGGTTATTTCGTTCATTCTAATTAAATTATTATTTATACTTCTATTTTTAATGGTCATCGACTCATTTAACAATAAATTTAAAAATTGTTGATTACACTCATCTAAACTTCTATATAAATGTCTTAACTTACCAATACAATTCCTGTATTTTTCATCTAATTATCTTCTTTATACACAAACCATCATTGCAACCTCATTATATCAAATATAGAGTAATGCTAGATACAATTATAAAGAATGCAAATATTGTATAGTTTATATGAAAAAGAGTGAGTTCCACTGATAAAACATATTTTTTTTATATGTAGATTCCATATATATTCAATTTTTCAATGAGAGAGAGTAGCATTTGCACACTCTATAACTTTATCTGACAATTTTGTCATACATATATATATATATATATATATATACGAGTGAAATGTAATACCTTTTGGACTAAAAAATACTCCTGGTGAATTCTAAAACATTTTGAATGATATTTTTAATTCATTCACCCATATCACTATTGTTTCAATTGATGATGTCTTTATTTACTCAAAATCTATTGATGAACATTGAAAACATTTGAATTCGTATCTAGATATGACTAGACAAAATAATCTTGTTGTCTTTGCTAAGAAAATCAAATTGTTCCAAACTAAGATTAGATTCTTTCGTTATGAAATTTCTGACACTAAAATTCGACCTATTAGTCGTGCTATTAAATTTATTGACAAATTTCCCAATGTTATTTTTTTTATAAAACCCAGTTGTAGAGATTTCTTGGTTCGCTCAACTATGTTCTAGAATTCTACAAGGATATGAGAAAATAATGTCATCAACTCTTTGAATGGCTACATTTCAACCCTCATCCTTGGACTGAAATTCATACTAATCTTATTAATCAGATCAAGACACATGTTAAAACTCTTCCGTGTCCTAGTATTCCTACTTCTGCTTCTTTCAAAATTGTTGAAACATATGCATCAGGCATTGGTTATGGTGGCATTCTGAAACAAACTGTTTCACCAGACTCATCCGAACAAATTGTTCGTTTCTATTCTGGAGTCTGAAATAATGCATAACTTAGTTATAGTATTATTAAGAAATAAATTTTATCTATTGTAGTGTGTATTTCTAAATTTCAAAGTGATTTGTTAAATAAAAAATTCTTATTACGTATTGATTGTAAAAGTGCTAAATATGTTGTAGAAAAAAATATTGAAAACATTGTTTCTAAGCATATTTTTGCCAGAATTCTATTTTAAGTGTATTTGATTTTAATATTGAATATATTAAAGAATCTCAAAATTCTGTTTCTAATTTTCTTACTCATGAATTCTTGCAATAACTATGAGCATGAAAAAAGACAACGGGAAAAAGATTGACACTCCTTTCCTAATTTCTGACATTAAACTTATTAAAAATGAGTATGCTACTCCATTAAATATGTATACATATATATACATATGTACATATGTATATATACATATATACACATATATACACATATACACAAATATCATAGAGAGAGAGAGAGAGTTTCTTTTTTATTTTTCCATAAGTAAAAGTGGACGGTGAAAGGGTCGAAGAAATCGTTGGCAACAAAGAGGGCATCCACCATACCAAGTGCTTTTACGGAAATCGATGGGTCTACCTATAGAATGTATCAATTAGTGCATTCTTGTTTTTTTTTCATTTCTTAATATTTAAGAAAAAAAAAATCAATGCATTTCTTAGTGTTAAAAAAACAAACAAGAATACACCAATCGGTGCATTCCATTGGTACACCCTCGGCCTACCTAACATTTCTCCACCAAATTAGATGTTATGAGCCCCATTAGGTAAAACTCATCTTTGAAAACTGACTTATAAAGGAAGTGTGCCTAGGAGCTTATAAACTACCAACCATTCTCATACTTGGTCGATGTGAGATCGTAACAACCATCACGTTCTGCAGCCGAAATCCACGGCACTCCCGACGCTCACACGGGCTGACTGTGAACTAGGTATTTCCTAGTCTCGGATGAACACTGTCATGTCAGCATCACCCCCCGTGCCACACAATTACAACCGTGCCAACATGGACTGCATACGTATGGTGGCTCTAATACCATTTGTTATAAACCCATTAAGTAGAACTCATTCTTGTAAGCCAATTTTCAAGAGAAGATGCCTAAGGACTTGTAAACTACCAACCAATCCCATACTTAGTCGATGTGGGATCCATTATCGACAACGGAAATAATAGTAAATAGTTAGGATGACGTTGTTACAATACACACCAAAGATGAGCAACGAGTTTGATTTACTGTAGATCAAAGTCTGATAACTGGATGTTGCTTAATTCACTGACATTTAGCCAAGCCAATGCTTTAAATAAGAAACTTGCTTGAAAATTTAGGGCTCGTTTGGTTTCTTGATTGCACTCAGCTCAGCTGAGTTTGATTCAGATTTAGACATATTCTAATATCCAAACACTCAATTTTCAAATCACTAAACTCATCTCAACTCAAAATCTCTTTACATGTGAGACCCATAACCTTTTTCAACTCAACACCTCTTTACATATGGGATTCAAAACCTTTTTCAACTTCCCATAAATATATTTAAACTCATCTTGGGTGGGCTCCATAGAACTCACTCCACCATCTCAACTCATTACTATTCATAGAGAACTCAACTCAACTCAGCCCAACATCGAAACGCAACTTTAACAAATACTCTTATTAGGCCAGCCGAGCAATCCACGTAAAACTCTTTGAAATTTCCAAATCCCACGTTATAAAAAAGAGAAAAAAAAAATAACAATAGCGTGAGTACAAAAGCTTTACATTATAATCATAGAAGAATATCTATAATAATTATGAAAATAGGAAAAACCTATTAACATCTATAATTCTCAAACAAAGAAGAATAATGCTATTCATCATTCCAATTCTCATCCTCCCATTTAACTCATCATCTTATGATGTAATATTAGATGATTGAAAACTATTTATTATACTTCACTTATGAACCTATCATCTAATGTCACATTATAAAATGATAAAAAAATAATGAGAAAATAGATAAATAGATTTTTTTTCTCAGAACAAATAATGCTAAAATAGAAATAGTACGTCAATGACGTCGTTGTCAAACAACTGTACAATAAAGCAATACTTTCAAGTAGCCACTTATAAATCCATCATCTAATGTCACATTATGAAATGATGAAAAAATAATGAGAAAATAGATAAATAGATTTTTTTCTCAGAACAATTAACGCTAAGGAAAATGCTAGATGCCCTGCTGGGAGCTCCCGCTGGGCTCTAGTGTTTTTTTATGTGTTTTTTTTTATTTTTTTATATAGATATTTTTAATAATTTTAAATATTTTAAAAAAATAAAATAAAAATTACAATATTATTAAAAAATATTTTCTTAATCACGAAGTAGAAAAAAATATTATTTATTCTACTTCGTGATTAAGGAAATATTTTTTAATGATTTTGTTTTACTTTATGATTAAAGAAGTAATTTTTAATGATATTTTTAATTTATTTTATTTTTTAAAAATATTTAAAAGTGTAAAAAAAATCTATATAAAAAATAAATTAAAAAAATACACATAGAAAAATACATGTTAAGCCCAGCGGGAGCCCTCAGCTAGGCTGTAGCATGACCATTTTAATTTTTTTTTTAAATCATAATATTATTAAAATATATTTTCTTAATCACGAAATAAAATAAAAAATTATAAAAAAAATATTTTTTATAATTTTTTATTTTACTTCGTAATTAAGAAAGTATTTTTTAATATATATTTTTTTACTTTCTGATTAAGAAAGTATTATCTTAATGATATTTTAAATTTATTTTATTTTTTTAAAATATTTTAAAAATATTAAAATATCTATATAAAAAATTACTTTAACAAAACACGATGTAAAATATTTCTACACCCCCAGCGGGGCTGTAGCATCACCCTAACACTAAACTAGAAACAGTACGTCGATGACGTCGTTGTCAAACAACTGAACAATAAAGCAATACTTTCAAGTAGCATCCATTTCATAACCCGGTTCGTAAACACTACAAAATTACAAATACGTTCTATTTGAATTGACCCAAAAAGGAGAAAACCTCGAGTGACAAATGCTAATGATTTTCTTTTATTGTTAAAAAAAATTAACAAATACAGGATGTTCATGAAATAGAGGGGGGAGGCACCAAGAAAATAATCCCTCGACTTGAAACTGAATGTTTACTACATTCAGATTTTCAGGAGCATGGGACTATTCAGATCAATCACATAAATGTCAGAGTGTAGGCTCCCCAAAAAATAGAGGGCAGAATGTAGCAACTCCGCCACAGCTTCTAAAGAATCAGTTTCCTATACAAAAGACTGAACTTCAAAAACCAGGAAGCGCTGACCATCTTTACTCGAACCATTTTATTGTTGGTAATTTAATGGGTTTGGTTTTTCTGGGTAGGAAAGGGGTGTCGTTCAAGGGGTTTTGGCAACTTCCCACAAAAAATGCCGAATTATAGAAGCGAAGCTCTCACTTCTTTCCTATCTGGTCCAAATGCCTGCAACCAATATCAATGCAATCACCATCACAAGAACACAAAAGGATCGATCAGGTGAGAATCCATAACATTATTCATATATGCATGACGCAGCCAATTTCGAAGGACAGAAATTCCACTCCATTTCAAAAAGTGGTTAAAAAGGATAACGAGTTGTACAATTCGATCAAGTGATATCTCATGCATGAAGTGATCATCTCAATATTGGAGTTTTAAAGAGGAAGAAAAAACAATAAAAAAAAATATTGAACACAAACAGGTACGATGAAACAAAGAGTATACCTCGACTCCAAAACCTTTCACATATACATTGGTAAAGAGTTCGGAAGGATCGGGCATTGGGCTTTCCTGGAAATATCGAAAGTGAAAAAACAATGAACCATCAGGAAATTGAAAATATTCCATAATATTTGTCCATAAATTGAAAAATATACAGACAAACAAAAGCTACAACTAGGAACAAGAACTTTGACAGTGTACACGGGCAAACAAAGCTACAATTAGGTGTTTTCTTTTGTATACTTCCTGTGTACAGGGGCGATGCCTATTTCATTCGTATGAATAAAATTTTTATTACTTATCAAAAAAAAAAAAAAGGAACAAGAACTTTGAAACAATTTCAAAACTATTAAGTTATAACTGCAATAGTGCTTCCTACCTTGGCTTGAGCAATGGCTTCATCAACTTCTTTTCTTATTTCTTTCTCCATATCCTGCAGAAGTGAGAAGATTATGTTCAGTTGTGTTCTGTAGCAGTACAGCATTCAATATTGACTTCAAATTCAAGCGTCATAAATTACCTTTAGCTCCTTTTCAGTAGCTAGATCATGAGACAATACCAGTTTTCTTACTCTTTCAACTGGATCACGCTCCTAGAATCATATTGGTAAAAAGAACACAAATTTAGACATGAATCCTTTCAAATAAAATCAACAATTGCTTCCCTTTGTGGAAAGGAGTATCAGGTATGGATCGACCTGTCTCACACCAGAAATCTCATCGCGAGTGCGGTAGGTGCTACCAGGATCAGACATGGAATGGCCATGGTACCTGTAAGTGTCCATTTCAAGAATCTGAACACAAGCATCAAGAATGTTACAACCAACTTGTCTATAGATAGTAGAAGGAAAAAAAATATAGTCTAATTAAAATAAAAAGACATTCAGCAACTTTCACTCCTAAGCTAGAATTATATTTTGAGCCATCATTTTATCAAGAGAATAACTGCCATTTTATCACCAGTATGAGTTCAATTAAAAGCCTACTAGAGTTAGGAACAAGTTCAAGTAGAAGTCTACTATATAAAAAGCAGAATATAGTGATTTGATAAATGAGAAAATCCAACCAAATCCTACCCCCATGCTAACATAATGATAAAAGCTTAAAAGTTGTTCAAACTTAAAAGCCCAGAAGGCGCATCCAGTCCAAATTTAAGAGTCCTAACCCCAGGCTTCAATGACTCAACGAGTTGCAGGGTCTGTCCCATGCTCCTCTATTTTTCCGCTTTGTTTCCAATAATATACTTTGTCTTCCTTAGTAAACCAAAGCTGCAAAGCTCTTAAAAATAGAGGCTGCAGAACATTTAGCTTTTAAGTGGCTTCTTGACCAAATTATCTCATTGTATCAAGCATATGTTCGGCCTCGTTTGTTTTCACAACTCCTCTCAACTCAACTTATCTCATCTCATCTAATCATTACAACTTTCCCAAATTCCCCACACAATAAAATAAACAATTCAACTTTTTTAAATCTCAAAATAAAAATAATATTAAAAATATATATTCTAACAATATTTTATTCAACTTAACTTTAATCTCAACTCATCTCATCTCATCTCATCTCATCTCATCTACGAAAACAAACAAGGCTGAAATCTCACTAGCACAAACAACTCCCCACCTCCCTTACACCCAAACAACTCCCTCTCTCTCTCTCTATCTCTCTCTGTCCCGGGGAAAAAAATAAAAAATCGTTTTTTACACAATGGGAAGTGGAGGAAGCCAAGATAATTGTTTTTAAGGCAAGCTGAGATGATTTTGAAAGGCAAAAGAGTTGACTAGAAATCACCACCATTGCATTCAAAGTCCTTAGAAAAGAGGCTAAACTAAAGTGGGCTTCTGCCAATGTGGCCATCTTGTCTAGTAATTACTCCAAATTCTAAAATCCACTCATAGTTTTGTGAAATTCACACTGTTGAATCACATGTGGCTTCTAATACTTGGCATTCTCGTGATGAAGCAGTAACCATATTTCAGGCAAGGAAGAATTATTGAGTTCCTCTTAGATCTACAAGGAATGCATGACTGAGGAAGCATTGTCCTTCCCCGATGAAATTGGCAGTGGATTGTTCTCATCACCAAACACCACCTCCATCCCCATGCCAAATTTGCCTGGACTCTGCTTTTTTCTTTCTTGCTCTTTACAATCTTACCCATCTTGCAGTCTAACTTCTTTTCTCCCACCATTTCAGTCGTTAGTTGTTCTCTCTACCTCTAGTCCTTGTGTCATTAACGTTACTTTTGAAGTGGTAATGACATGGAAGACTATTAGTCGTTAGATAACATTTTTACACACTTGTTGTTTTGTCTAAAGCTAGAATGGGAGGAAACAAGAAGGCTCCAAATGGGAAGGGAGCGGCTCCCAAATTCTAAAGCATCGACTAAAATCCCTCAGACAAGGGATGACAATTACTAATTTTATCTAGCAATATTTGTTTCCTTGGCTTAACCAGGTAAAAGACATGTTGCATTTGCATGGTCTTTGGGGTTTCTCATTAAAAAACAAAAAAAAAATTGTTTCCTTGGCTCCAAAATTGGAATTTGTGCTGAGAATGAAGAGAACCTCGAGTCATAGGAAATTTTCTCAGGCATGTGTTAGGCTTGTTGTGAAACATGGAGAAAACCTTCTAAACCATGCTCGAGGGGATTGCTTCAAACCATATAGTGCCTTTTTTTAACTTGCATACAGCACCTCGATATTCCCCTTAAGCAACAAACCTAGGTGGTTGCTCTATATAAACTTCGTCATGCAAGTCGCCATGTAGAAATGCATTTTTAACATCTAACTAAAATAAGGGTCAGTCTAAATTAGCGGCAAGAGAGATTAACACTCGAACAAAAGAGATTTTGGCAACCAGAAATCAATGCCATAAGTTTAAGTGTAACCCTTAGCAACCAAGCGGCCTTTAAGATGTTCCACAAAACCATCAGGATGTGATTTGACTGTATACTCCTGTTTACAGCCAATGGGTTGTTTATCAGGTGGTAGTGGAATAAGATCACATGTCTCATTATGGTGAAGAGCATTCATTTCATTCTTCATAGCTGTCCTCCACCCCAGATCAGATAAAACATCCCTATAACACCTGGCTCCCCATAGTCAAAAAAGACTTTTTTTGAAAATCACGGGAGCCGGAGTGCTACTATTGAACCTGATTTAAAAATATATTTGTTTTTTTTATTTATTCTAAAGAAAGTGCCAAGTACAAAGGTTCCTTATAATAAATAGAGTCGTTTTGTACTAAAATCATAAATAAGAGTACGTGGAAGCATTTATTAAAATTTCTCAAAGTCCATGCCATAAATATCATAACTTAAAATTTCCGTACTTGATCTAGCCACTGTCATGCCTCCCTGAACTAAGTCTCGTCCTGCAGCTCTACCTTCATAAATATTCTGATCTAAGGTAGTTTAAAAACATAAAAACGAACTAAAATGAGTCAATGACTCAATAATAAACTCATCATAATGTAAGCATACTTAACATAAGGTTTGTCATAAAACATTTCATGCTGAGAACTTAAAATCATGATTATTCATACGTATGTTATGACATGCATGACTCATCTGAATTAATTGACTTGTCTGGCTGATCTAAATTATCTGACTGACCAACACACTTAACTCTGTGTGCAAGGTTGTACACCAGTCCCACATCCTGTGGCCAATAGGGGAACCGCTGATATGATATGATAAAATACTATGGTGGACCACGCTGGAGTCCGTGACTTGCACATCCATCCTGATTGCATTGGTACCATGCATCTGAATGAGACCATATGATTAACTGTTTTGAGCTTATTTACACTTGATCTTATAAAAGCTTATGTGTTTTATGCAACGTGAGATGCATGATATGCATAATACATATATAAATATAATATGCAGAATGAAACATGATGAATGACGCGTTTGCAAATATCATGACATGTGTGGTACATAAACACTGACTTCCAAAGACATGACTTTAATAACAATATATATAACTAGCTAACGTATGTTAATCATAATTTATGATCAAGCTACTTACCTTGTAGTGCTAATCCGATATTTTTGAGACGCGACTAATTTCCTTTCATGGGCTTGGCCCTGGCTAGAGAGAAAAGATTAACCGAGAGCTTGAAAGAAAACAAATGTGAGAGAGGAGAGAGAAAACGTGTGGGATGTTGTGAGAGGAATGAGGCAGTCCGCTATTGGCGTGGTGAACGTGGGACATGCACGATGTTGGACTGGATATCTTGAGTTTGGCCGCTGCACTTATTGAGATTTATGATTTTTCCAAATAACACACGGAAGGGAATATATTTATAGAGAGATTTGGAAGAGGAGGCTGATGAGTTCGAGTTCGAGTTCGACTTGGTTGCAATCACTCAAGAAGAGAGTTTGAATTTAAAAACACAATCTAGTAGTTCATTCAATGTAGGATTGGCAATGACTGAGACTACTTAGGGGACTTCAATCAGTGATATTTTGAATTGAAATAAATTTCTAATGGGTGATCTTTAAATTTTAAAATGAGTCTAACTCATTCAAGAAATAATAAATGAGATTTAACCTAATTATTGAATCTAATTAAAACTCTTAATCAATCTCAATAATTTATCGCTCGTGGGCTAATCTAATGGCCCATTAAATATAATTTAGGCCAAATAAAAATTATCAATATTTCGACCTTAGAATTATAGAACCGAGTCTTTACAATCCTGGATTGTCTTAGGAACAAAAGGTTTTGAAAGTTGAGAAGCAAAACATGAGAATGAAGGATATAAATCATGACAAGAGACAAATTGGCTAAGTGAGTGTTGAGTAACCCAAGAACGAGTACCTTTTCAGAGAGCAATAGGCTGAGAATCTGAAGTACTAGGTAACTTAGGATATGAAGACGGAGACGAGGTTGGTGGAGACATGGGAGCAAGTGACCACAAGCGAAGCGAATAAACCTGTAAAGGAACGGTGGAAGGCACTGGGGAAGAATGAGTAAGAGTGGGCAAGGATGAGAAAGGAAGGGTAAGAGTAGGTAATGGTAGAAGATCACACTCATCAATCGAAGATGTGTCCGAGAAATAGGATGTGGACTCAAAAAATGTGACATAAGCACTAATGTAATAAGTATAACTTATGAGGGTATAATCGTCAATTGTATGTTTAGTTATACATAGTGGAACAGTAATGAATAGCGTGAGTTTTTTTTTATCAAAGGGTTGTTTGGGTTTTCTCCATGTTTCACAACATGGTATTAGAGCATGCTTCTTGTCGATTCCATTTGTAAGTTTGATTTTTCCCGGTCTGTCTGCATACATTAAAAAAAAACACGCTATTCATTACTGTTCCACTATATACATATATACTAAACATACAATTGAGAATTATACCCTCATAAGTTATACTTATTACAATAATGCCCTTTAACAAGGCTAAACTAAAAGCAAATTCTTTTTTTTTATAAGTGCTGGAAACTAAAAGCAAATTATTATCCAACACTTAAAATATAAGAAAGACTTCTATAGCCACCCTAAGGAGATGGATCGAGACCATCCTTGGCATGCTTTTCTCCTAATACATGATTGATAAATCCTACTACATCTATATTGAATTCAAAATGTAAATTTGCATTGTTTTTTTTTTTTTTGATAATTAATATGAATTTTATTACCAAGAATAGGCACAGCCCAAGTACACAGGAAGTATACAAAAGAAATTTGCATTGTTTTTACCAAGTAATTATCATATTCTTTTATTTATGATGTGAGGAAATTCAGTGGACTGGAAATTAAGTGGAAATTTAACTACTATCAACAATAGCTTCCAGAAGAAACTTTGAAAAATATTAATACCAGAACAACTGAAAAAAATAACTCACAATTGGTCCATTCTTCAAAGCATGCTCCTTGGCAAATTTGCATGCCTGTTTCACAGCAAGGACATCCATGCCATCAACCTGTTTCGTATATACAAATATGTGAAGCCATTAGCAATATTTTAATTCAAAAACAGGCAATATAAGTGATCCCCTAATATTAGAAAAGAAAATCTGCCAATAGTCTAGTACTGTAATCATTTCTGCATGCAAAGAACATGATATTTTCTTTCCTCCAGAAGACATTGATTCTATTGATACTCAAACCACCGACTCCAGAATGACCAAATAATTTTCAACAGACATATAAAACTTAAATGTGTTAAACATACTTCATAAAATTAACAAGTGGATGTCTATCAGAATACTTTAATCCATGTATTCACCACATGGGCAACAATAACTCTTAGAGCTGCAGTCTCTCAAAATAACTCCCATTATTAAAAGGTTAACTCTCTAGCTTTGATCGCTGAAACAAAATATAACATATAAAAAATATAAGATAACATAAGTTGTTAAATGCTACTTAAAAGTGCAAGTTATGGAGACAGCACATATGCAACTTGTTATAAAAGAAAGGAAAGGAATATCAAAGCATAAAACTCTCCTATCTGGATTGATGACAACAATTCTTTGGAAACACACAACTGGGCTTTTCCTTCCCCCCCCCCCCCCCCCCCCTTTTATTTTTTTTGTTCTTTTTTTTGGCCGGGGGTGGTGGGGGAAGAAAAAGAAAATAACAATACGAGAAATGCAAAAGATGTCCAATAATACATAAGTATGAAACAAATAGCTCGTTTATAATTCTTAAGAAAAAGCCAATTATATGTCACACTCACACAGCATACAAGCAACAGCCAAATTCAGATAAGAATTAAATGTATTTTCTTTTACTTATCATAACAAGAAATCAGATAGAGGAAACCGGACTCCTTCAATGTCAAAAGCATTTTCCCCACTACCCTTTTGTGTCAGCATTCTACAAACCAATATCCCTAAGACAGTTTTCCATCTAGAACACAAGTTTCCAAAATGATATCTCAAAGGAAAAGGAAAAAAAACTAAGGAAAATAAAATAAAGCTATTCAGACACTACAACTAAAAGATTGAATATATGTTATATCTTAATCTTGAACATGCAACTCATAAACATTTTAGCATCCAAAAAATCTAAAAGTCATTGCAGGTTAACCACATCTAAAATGCACCAATATTTACAAACAGCAAGCATTTCCATGTCCTGTTCATAAGAGTAAGCCACGATAAATGGACATTAAAGACATCAGCGCCGCATTCTTTAATCAACTTACCTAAAGAAAAAATGTGGCTTGCAGAAGAGTAGAGAACTGATTCACCTAACAGGACCGGCAATTAAAATGCTAACAATATCAAACAAGAAAATTACTCAATCACAAAGACAGGCTAAGCAGTCTCTGGACTTTTGAAATGCAATTTGAACACTCAAAACACTAACGTGGCGTTAGGATGTGGGTTTTTTTCAGAATTCCAAGTCCTAAAAGATGGGGAATATGAATAACGTCACAACCCACTTTTGTTGAAAATGTGGATTCTCTTGTATAGAGGTGAGAGTCCACATTCCCCTAGCCCTGGGATTGTTTTTTCTAAATTGAAAAACATTCCTTTTTTCAATTGCATACTCTCTAGGAAGACTTTAGGCCATCTAAGTATTTATATGGAAAGGCTACAAAAACACAAAAATTACTGTTTCAGTTGCTTTGACTTTATTATCTGTTCTTTACCTCTTTGTCGATGTGCACAAGCAGAATTTTGTATGGTAAGAAAAAGGGATGAATGTTTGAATGAAGAACATATTGCTAGTTAATACTTTGTGGTTGCTGTCAAATCCTATAAACAAAGGAAAATGAATCTGATTATTTGGTTTGAGAAAAAAATTAAAATAAATAAATAAACAGACTAGCATATACGATTTATATGTCGAGAAATGAAAGAGAAACCACAATTTATGTTTAATTTGTAAATATTTTTGTATAGAACAGTTTTGTGCACCTGAAGAGGGAAACATAAGATATTTCGGTATCCATAAATGCATAAGAAGAAGTCAAACATAGTAATTTAATATTCCCAAAAATCTTATTCGATTCCTAGTCATTTCCAAACATGAGTTTAGTTGCATTCCAACACAACCGAATTCCCCCTCAGGAGAGAATGTAGATTATTGAACCAAACGCCATTTTAGAAATACAACGCCACACTGATCTAATATTTTATGGCACATAGTTACTTCCTAGAAAACAGAAGCATATCGATTTTTCACTAACCACAACTTTTAATTACCGATAACAATGTAGTAACAACATGTGCAGAACGAGAGGATCCAAAATTTGATACATCAATCAACTAAAACGTGAATCAAACTTACCTTCAATCCAGGAGCATAATCCCCACGCTTGTAATAGGCCGGACTCTTTGCCGCTCTCCACTCTGCCGTTCCCATACCATCTGTGATATAACCAAGCACATCCAAATTAAAAAGCGCAGCATATACAACAAATAAACCACATTTTCCCTCAATCTACCATTTCCTTACAATGATTGTTCTCGCAGACCAGAATCGCCGGCAAATCCCAAAGCGCAGCTATATTCAAGGCCTCGAACAGCTGGCCCTGATTAGCCGCACCGTCACCGTACAACGCGAACGCCACAGTCCCATCTTTAGAGTACTTCTGCGCGAAGGCCAAGCCACAACCTAGCGGTACCTGAGCCCCGACTATACCGTGACCGCCATAAAACCCAGCCTCCTTCTTATAGAAGTGCATAGACCCTCCCTTCCCTCTGGAGCACCCAGCCTGGCGGCCCATGAGCTCGGAGAAAACCTCGAGGAGGGTCCCACCGCGGGCAAGGTAGGTACAATGGTCGCGATAGGCGGTGATGATACTATCCTTCTTAGTGATCGCGGCCTCCATGCCCACGGCCACAGCTTCCTGGCCGTCGTAGAGGTGGCAGAACCCGCGGATCAACTTGGCCTTGTAGAGAGAGTCTGCAGCGATCTCCATGCGCCGCATCGTTGCCATGTCTCGGAAGAAGGTGAGGAGCTCCTCCGGGGTGGTGTCCACTAAGCGCGACGGCGCCTCACATTGATGGGCGGTGAAGGGCACGGAGGTTTCTATGGTGAGGGTGCTGCTGTCGTTGGCGGCAGCTGAGGAGATCGGACGGCGGAGAGATGGAGTTGAAGATAAGGCGGCGAAAATGGGCCTCAGGAGATTGGAGCGAGATGAGGATGAGGCTAGGTGCGATAGAGCCATCTCGATTGTTAGAACGCAGTGGGCCGTGGACGTTGTGCTCTGATTTGTTAAGAGGCTTTAGGAGAGGAGGATTTGTACGTTCGGAGGGACAGCGAGGGAAGACTCGAAGCTAGAAAGACAGTGGAGCACAAATACTCTCCGTGAAAGACTTGGACTTCCGGTAAAAATCGGTTTATCGCGCCAAATAATACAAACACATCAAACTCTCATTTTATTTTTATTATATTAAATAGAATAATGTTAGATATAATCCTCATTTAAGGAACTGTAATGCAAATTTAAGCAATTTTATTTTTAAAAATTTTTAAAATTATAAAATTATTTCTCCTAAAATGATATTTTTTTCTCATTTAATAAAGGGCCTACACATGCAATCCCCAAGTGGAGATTGCAAATAGAATTTCTCTATTAAGTAATATATGACACATTGATCACCATTAAATATAAAAAATATGCAATAAATTATCATTTAATGATGATAAATATATTGCATCATACTTATTGGGATGAAAGTGAAATAGTAATATAGTATATAAAATTTTTCTTTATATATATATATGGAAAATTCTATACACCATACTATCATCTTACTTTCATCTCATTAAATATGATGTGACATATTTATCACCATTAAATAATTATTTATCGCATGATTCTTTATAATCTAATGGTGATGAATGTGTCATATACTACTTAGTATGATTAAAATAGAATAAAAATATGGTGTATGTCATTACTATATATATATATAAAATAAGTACCAATAAACAATGAGCTGTCGTACAATTTATTTTCTCATTTTTGTCCTTAGTTTTGTATTATATATAATTATTATATAATTTCTACAAATTTTCTTAATTAGAATATCTTTAAAAAAAATATTCGATTAACTTGTGTAATGAATCTTTTAGAAAAATTCGATCCACTCAATATCGTCGTATTATATATTACATACAATTTTTAAATTTTTTTATCAAATATATAATATATGGATAATAAATAAAATAATTTAATTAGTTAAGGAAGAATAAAATTAAAAAAATAATAAAATATAAATATAAATATAATGTATTTTATATAAAAATAAGAGAAATACTCTAGCCACAAAATGATTACACAAAAATAATCCTACAAACTGACATGTCTTAATGTGATCTGTCAGATTGTAAAGTTATTTTTATTATATTGTAAATCTGACGACTCACATGAAATCACATCGATTTATAAATTACTTTTCTATAATCATAGCACTCTAAAAAATAATTAGTAGAAAAGCTTCTCTCTCTTTCTTAAATAAAACGAAGCAAGATTATTGCCTACTGGTGTTCGTAATCTTGAGACTGCGTAGTTCGTACAACTAAAACCATTTTCACAGTCAAATGTTGACTTTTTTGCTTCCCAGGAAGTCTGGAAGACTGGAACGGCAGAAAGTAAACAAAAATGTGCTGCACGTCTGAGTAGGCGCAGTCTCTACTCTTGTATTCTTCAGCTGCGCCTACGCTCTAAAGTCCAAACGACACTTCAACTTTTTTTTCCTCAGCCAAAAAGTCTTTCATTTTAAAAAAAGATATATTCATCATGTTCAAGGTTTTTTTTAACGCTTCAGAACAGATACACTTAAAATGTGGGTTTATTAGAAACCAATCAATAGATGACACGTAAGCCTTCCATGCCATGTTAATGTGGGAATGCATATAGGGTCATCTTGTTTTGTCCTTCCTGATCGCGTCTCTCCTCGATTTTCTTTTTGGTAATTCATTCCGAACCACTCTCGATCAACTCTCTCTCCTTCGATTTCATAAATGCTTCGATCGATTCTCCCTCTCTCTCCTTCGATCGACTCTCTCTCTCTACTTCGATTGCGCGACTCTCTCTCTCTCTCGACTCTCCCTCTCTCTCCTTCGATCTCTCACGG
The DNA here is from genome assembly GCA_022457165.1 of Juglans mandshurica. Classification (NCBI taxonomy): domain Eukaryota; kingdom Viridiplantae; phylum Streptophyta; class Magnoliopsida; order Fagales; family Juglandaceae; genus Juglans; species Juglans mandshurica. The sequence goes on along the minus strand of CM039621.1, from coordinate 14,696,878 downwards.
CAAATTCTTGTGGATGTTTATGGTTTTGGTTCTCTTATATATGCTCTGTTCGGTGCTTCTTTTCTGCTTTTTTTTTTGTCCTTTCTTTCTTTCGGGGGTAATTGGAATCGTTGGATGATTACTGGATAAACATTTTTTTCCAATTTTTGTCTATTATTTTTTTCCAGTACCCAATTCATAAACTTTCTTAATGGTTGTATTTGTGTTTTTGAATCTCTTGTGTGTGGTTGTTTTATCTAATTCTTTATTGTTTTGCTTGCGTAAATTACCTATTATTTTATGGTTCTGATTTTCCAATTTTTTCAGTTTTCTCCCCTCAAGCTTCCAAGATTTTCATTTCTTGAGTTTATGGTTTGGTTCTCGATATCATTTCAATTCTCTCTTTTCCTCTCGCCTTGTCTTTTAGTTTTGAATATATGGGAGCCATCTGGTGAGACTCATTCGTGTGGTTCTGGTCTGATTTGTCCACAAATTTGTTGGCCTGTAATAATATACTTGATTTTGTTTCTTGATAACTAGGTGTAATGCTACGTCTATCTCTACAAAATCTTGGAAAACTTCAGATATACGTTGGTGTGTGCTTGGTGGCTTCAATGAGAGGCAGTGAGGGTTTTCTCTTTCAGATCCAGTGAGAGAGCAGAGAGAGGGAGAAGAGGTTTTCTCTTTCAGCAGAGAGAGGGGGGGAGGGGAGAATCGGATCCAATGAGAGAGCAGAGAGAGGGAGAGGGGGAGGTCATGTGTGCTCGCTTATGTGTCTATTTCTTACTGGTCTCCGATATTTTAACTTTACAGGAGTCTCCGGCCTGAAGTTATTCTCTTTTTTTAAATCAATACTCAAACATATTGGCATATTGCTAATAAAATTCAAACAGCATAGTAGATCCTTCCTCCATCCAGACCTTTTCCCCCTCTAAAGTCAAGGTATACTTAACAAGCAAACTGCCACAGTATTTCCTTATGATATATCTCAGCTTTCGATGATATGATCAATCCATGAAGAATCTTCCTCAACTCGCAGCATAGATGATTGCAATTACATCCCGAATAATGATAGGGTTACTATCCTATTACTATTCATTTACTACTTTTTTTGCATTTGATTTTTTTTAATTTTTAATTTTACTTAATGATTAAGGAAGTGATTATTTATATATGTTTTTAATTTTTTTCTTAGTAATTAAGGATATTAAAAAATACTTAAAAGAAAATGATAAAAAAAATTTAAAAAATTTGAAATGCAATTGGATAGTAGATGGGTAGTAATTAGGGGTGCAAATGGTCCGGTCCGGTCCGGCAATGGACCGAATATTTTTGGTCCATCGCCGAACTGGACCGAACACCCCATAGGGACCAGACCGGACCGGTAGTTATCGGTCCGGTTAATCCATTCGGTCCAGCCTAATTTTTTTTTTTAAATCAATTAATAAAAAAAATTTATTTAAAATATTAAATTAAATTAAGTGACTTATTAATGTAGATTATGTAACAAACTCAATAAAAACATATTTTATATGGTCAATGATAATAAATTAGATGAAAATTACATTATTAATTTATATAATTACTATATAATTAACTAATTGATATTATATATTAGTTAATTCATAGAATATTAACAAGTGTTAATAACATATTTAAAATTTTATATTATTAATTGTACAATTATTATATAAATAATATATATAAAATATTTTTATTTTTTATTCGGTCGGTCCGGTCCGGTCCAAGAAATCTCCACCCCGGGACTAGACCGAAGACCGAAATTTCTCTACTTATTAGATCGAAACCGACCATACATTTTTTTCGGTCCGGTCCGGTCCGGTCGATTTCTCTTGTCCGGACCGACCTTTTTACACCCCTAGTAGTAATCCTATCACTACCCATTCCAATATCACATTCCTGAAAGCTAGGTCATTACATACTTCAAAGTGCAAAACTCTCTACTAAGGTTGGCTTATCAATATTCATTCCATTAGCACACACAGAAGCCAATATCTACCCATCAGCATATCTTATGAATTCTCAAACCCATCCTCTTACTCTTTGAATCTAAAGTAGAATCTCAATTAGCCTTTACAACATTAATATCTAGTTTTTTCCAACATTTAATTAAACTACTTGTAATAGCTGGAGTATGTATCCCTTTCAGCAACACCTAGGCAGACTGGAAGTGTTTCATCCCTTCACGAGTCATCTGAATCACCATCATCTGAATCACCTTTCTTGGCCTATAGAATTGATTCTAACAAATAAATATGTTTCTTAACCATATTATGCATATGGAAATTGCAATCCACTCCATCTCATCCCTTTTAAACTTCCACATCAATTTATCCCACATCTCAAGGAAGCCCTCTTCAACTGTGACCCATTTCTGCACTAGACTTAAGTTTTCTGCCCATACAACACTGGCAAATGGAGAACTCCATGGGGCATGCATCACTATCTCCTTGTGTCTTTCATAGATTGGACACAAAGGATTGCTTACTATCTTCTTGCTGTAAAGATTACTCCTAGTACGCAAAATGCTATCCCTTGCTTTCTAAAGAAACATCTTCACCACCTCGGAGACATTTGACTCTCATATATTCTTCCAATTTGCTTCACTTGAGTTTGCCTCTTATGATTCCCCTTTTGATTTACTTTTTCTATTAATATTAGTATGGTAAGCACTTCTACCAGAAAATAAATCATCTTTAATGTGTCCCCATATTAATTTATCCTCTAATCCCAATTTGCTTAAAGGTATCCTGCATATTTGCTTAGCTTCTTCTTTCACAAATATTCCTTTAACAAGTGCCTCATCCCACTCTTTGGTCTGTGCATAAATAAGCTTCTTCACTTTGGCTTCCCCATTGAGAATCTTAGTAGGAGATTGCACACAAAAATATGAAGGAGTTGATAAACATTTGTCGCCCCATATTCTGATTTTTTTTCTCCATTGCCTACCCTCCACTTTAAGCCCTCTCTCAGTAAACCAAGAGCCGACCATACATTCCTCCAGATCAAGGATGGACATCTCCCAAGTTTGGCTTCCAAAAGATTAGTACTCTAAAGTACTTACCTCTATAAACCTAAGCCACAATCGATAAAGGCTTCTGAATCATTCTCCAGCCTTGTTTTACAAGCATTGCTAAGTTCAAACTTTCTAAATCTCATGCCACCTTTAGCTTTCTGCAATCCCATCCTCTCTCGGCTCCTCTATTGGATTTTCTTAGCCATCTCTCTATTGCCCCATCGGAATCTTGATAGCATCAAATTTAACTCCTTACACTGTTTTTGGCAGTTTAAAAAAACTCATTGTATATGTAGGTAGCAAGTTTTGATTAATACCTCATTCTCAGCTTGAGACAAAAAATTATTCTTCTAGTTGTATATCTTTTGCCAAACTCTCTACTTAACACATCTAAAAGTGTTATATTTTGACTTCCCCGTTGTAGCAGGAAGGCTCAAATACTTTTCATAATTACCACACACAACTCTTCCTGCATCTATTAAGATCCTCCTCTTTTTCAGCTTCAACAGTTAAGGGTGGACAATGGAGGCTCTCACCTCGCTACCCCTCCCCCTTCCCCCTGCAGGAAGGAACCCCTGTAGGGGCGAGGGGCAGGCTGGCCCCAACGGGGCCTCACACCTCCCTCTGCTCCGCCTACTTACATATATTTTATATAAATATATATTTATACATGTTTATAAATATTTGTTAATAGTTTTACTATATATAAATATAGTAATATGTATTAAGTATAATTTTTACTTAATACTTTGTGCAAGTTATAATGTGGCATAGTGTAGCTTTTATATAGGAGGTCAAGATAATACAAATATTTCACTTAAGTAATGTGGGACTCTTGTATTGCCTTATATCCCTATGACAACCTTCTAATACCTTTATATCACATTATTCACATGACATAATTTGATTTATAAAATTGATTATTCTAGCCACACAGCATGTTGCCAAGCATGTTAATGTAATTGCCCACAATAAATTATATTGGAGGAGTTAATATTGGTCTAGCTCAAACTAGGGGCCCAAGGCCCATCATCCATAAATGATAACTATTCAAATGAGTCGCGTGGATATTCATCCAATATTCCCCACGCCTATATATAGTGCAATAGGTAACACTCGAATTATTTGATTGAGCATTGTTGAGTTATTATCTCTCACTTATTGCTGACTTAGGCATCGGAGGTGTCACATGCACACCGTGCCACCTATGTAACGATTTGCAGGTTAACGATCACGACTGGTGGTGGGACACGTCCTTTACAGTGGTGCCTTCTATGAGATTCTGTAATTTGTGATTTTAGTTTTTCATTATACTTCAACGTGGTTCTCTCATGCCGACTGTGACACATTTTCAAGCAACTCGTGAACCGGAAGCAATGCTTGCAGACATGGAAACACGATTAGCAAAAGAAGAAAAGATGAAGATGGCATTAGACGCCATGGAAAACCTGAGGAAAGAGAAACGAGGAAATAAAGCGCCGCAATATCGAGCAGTGATGCTATCATACCCAGCCATAGCGAACAAGGAGAAGGAGAAGCACATAGCAATGAGGGAGTAAACACGGAGAATGTGGAAAAGAAGAAGCTGCAAAACGAGCTACGTAGCCTCGCCGACAAGTACGAGGAGATGGCGAAGAAGATGGGAGGATTTTCCTCAATGGAACAACTGTTAAGCCGCACGGATTTGTCTTATAGCGTGGAAGTAATGGTCGTGCTGCTCCCGCCGAAGTTTAAAGTGCCACAGATGGAGATGTATGATGGGTTCAAGGACCCAATAGATCACTTGGAGAACTTCAAGGCGTATATCACACTCCACGGTTTCTTAGGAGAAATTACCTACCGATCTTTTCCCCTGACCCTAAGGGGAATGGCAAGAGGATGGTTTGGAATACTTCGACCGGGATCGATCAATAGCTTTAAAGAGCTATCCAGACAGTTCTTAACACAATTTATACCCAGTAGGAGGCGTAGGTGCCCATCGACATACCTTCTGACTATCAAACAAAGGGAAGATGAGATCCTAAAAACATACCTTACCCATTTTAATAAAGAAAGGTTGACGATAGATGATCAAGACGAGAATATTACTTTAACCGCCCTGTTAGGCAAAATCTGGCCACGCAGCTCGTTCATGGTTGAGTTGGCTAGAAAGACCCCCTCTACCCTGAGAGAGTTTATGGATAGGGCGAATGACTTCGTCAACGTCGAAGATACATTACAGGCTCTTGTAGAACCAAGGAAAGGGGAGCCAAAGGCAGAACACAAAAACAGTTCGGGGGACAGGAAAGCTGCACCGAACCACCAAGACAGGAGGCGTGAAAGGCAACAAAACCATAACACCTAACTCATCCACAATAATTTGAATGTGCAAGAAAAAGAAGAATTAGAAAGAAACACTAACAGCCCAAAACCGGCAGGTGCTACTGCAAATATCATCAAACAGACTCACACTGGACAGAGAATTGCACGACCATGAAGAAAAAGGTGACCGAACTGGTAGGCACTGGAGAGCTTGAACGAATGGTCGCAAAGCACCAAAGCCCAAATGAAGATTTGAGATAGGACATAACCCACGTAAAAGCAGCAACCCAGATAGGCGGTGCCCATCGAGGGAAGACAGTGACAAGGCGCCTCAAAATAACGATAGGGACAGGGCGCCTCTAGGCGAAATCAGGACAATAACAAGTGGATTTGCTGGGGGTGACACATCCTCGTCTAGCAGTATGGTGCACGCCCGAAGGGCGAGATACGACAAAATCTATATAGTGGACAGGTCGCCCAAACACCAAAAACTTGATGCCTCAGTAACTATATCTTTCGGGGAAGAAGATTGTGAATGAGTATTGTACCCTCATGATAATGCACTGGTAGTAACCCTCATAATCGCTAATTACACTACTAGGCGCATTCTTATTGACAATGGGAGTTCAACAGACATACTATTTTGGAAAGCTTTCGTAAAGATGGCGATCGATGCCACTAAGCTGAGACCCTCTTCGATGCTACTGAAAGGTTTCTCTGGAGATTTGATCCAATCGATGGGTGCCATTACCCTCCTAGTCATGGCGAGAAGATGGATGTGCACCGCGACCATCGATTTTTGGTTGTGAAGGCACCCTCCTCGTATAATGCTATATTAGGATGACCAACTCAGAACGGTTACATCCACATACCACCTCAAGATGAAGTTCTCAACTGAAGGCAGAGTGGGAGAAGCACGAGGCAAGCAAACCCTAGCATGGGAATATTATGTGCAGAAACTGAGTAAAAGGGGAGAAGTATGCACTATCGCAAGCAACTGTGACCAAGCCACCCAAGAGGACGACGGCCAGGCTACATTGACCCCACCCCCCACAGTCCTTTTGGACAGAGGCGTGGAGGTGAGGGACGAGCAAAACTTACAACAAGCAAAGGCAAATGAGCTATTGGAGATCGTAACATTATACCCAAATCGCTCCAATGCAACAATGCGGATTGGAACTCAAATCCCCCTAGATAATTGAGAGGCCCTAAAGCAACTATTAGTATAGCACCAGGATGTGTTTACCTGGAATCATGAAGATATGCTTGAGATCGACAACAACATTATCAAACACCAACTGTGCGTGGACCACATGCACAAGAAGGTGCATCAAAAGAGAAGATCATTCAGCATGGAGATATATATAGACATTGCCGAGGAAGTAGAATGCCTGCCTCACCACAGAGTTCATCAAGGAAGCCCATTACCCCGAATGGCTATCCAATGTTGTCCTGGTAAAAAAAGCAAACGGAAAGTGGAGATTGTGTGTGGACTTCACCAATCTAAACAAAGCCTGGCCCAAAGATAGCTTCCCCCTTCCACGAATCGATGTCATCATAGACGCCACTGTGGGGCACAAGATGTTGAGTTTTATGAACACCTATTCAGGCTATAACCAAATCTGATTGCACCGAGCAGACGAAGAGAAAACCTCATTTATCATAGACTGTGGGTTGTATTGCTACCAAGTCATGCCATTTGGCCTTAAGAACACAGGGGCAACCTACCATAGGCTGGTCAACCAAATGTTTAAAAACCATATAGGACAGATTATGGAAGTTTATGTGAATGACCTGTTAATCAAAAGTAAAGAGCCCGCCCAACATCTGGCCTACCTAAGAGAAGCATTCACAATACTACGGTAGTACAAGATGAAGATGAACCCATCGAAGTGCGTGTTTGAAGTGAAGTTAGGTAAGTTCCTAGGGTTCATTGTGTTAGAAAGAGGAATTGAAGTCTCCTCGAAAAAAATTGAAGCAATCATGAACATGAAGCTGCAAAAAAATCTAAACGACATGCAAAAGTTGGTGGGAAGAGAAACGGCCTTGAATAGGTTCGTATCTAGATCCACAGACAAATGCCTCCCTTTCCTTAGGGTATTACAGAAGTTACACCCCTGGAATGAGGAGTGTGACGAAGCTTTCCAAAACCTGGAGCGGCATTTGACCAATTTGCCACTCTTAAGGCAGCCTATAGAAGAAGACACGCTCTATACATATCTAGCGGTATCCCCCCACACCGTTTCAATCATCCTTGTCAAGGAAGAAGAAGTCAGATATCCACAAGTATTATACAAGTCGCGCCTTAAAGGGAGCAAAAGTTAGATATCCACGAATAGAGATGTTGGTGTTTGCCTTGGTGACAGCGGCCATGAGGTTGCACCCATACTTCCAGGCCCACTCAATCAAAGTACTCACAGAAAGCCCGCTGGCAAGGGGTATTGCAGAGACCAGACAACTCGGGGATATTAGTCGCGTGGTCAATTGAGCTCAGCAAGTTTGACATCAAGTACTTGCCAAGAAAGGTCGTAAAAGGGCAGGCATTGGCAGACTTTGTTGTTGAATTCTCAGGTTTCCCACGTCCTGACAGGAAAATCATGGATCCTTTTTGTGGATGACTCCTCTTGTCATGCTGTCAGAGGGGTTAGGAAACCACATAATCAGTGACAAAGGGTAGGAGCATCACTACATGGAAAAACTCACGTTCAAAACCACCAACAACGAAGCAAAATTCGAGGCACTTGTAGCAGGGCTCTCAGTGGCTGAAGCATTGGGGGCGACCGAGGGAGGTGAAGTCGAACCCTCAAGTAATAGTCAACCAAGTGTTGGGAACATACGTCACAAAAGGAGAAAAACTAAAGAAATACCTGAGCCGAGTTTGGGAGGCACGCGACCAATTTTCCTATTTTAGCATAGCACAAGTGCTTAGAGAAAACAACGTCGTGGCGAACAGGCTAGCGTGTATAGCCTCGAGGATGGAGGACTCTCCCCTCCCCAGGAAAGTCAAGAGAAGAATAATAGAAGTCTCATCAATAGGACCAGAAGTCTACATGGTAGGCAACAATGAGCCCGAATGGGCCGACGACATCATCAAGTACCTGGACGCAGGCGAACTCCCCGAGGGGAAAGAGGAGGGTAGAAAGGAAAGAAGAAGGGTGGCGAGATTTGTAAAGGTAGATGGGATCCTTTATAAGAGGGGTGTCACCGCCCCCAACTATGATGCATCTTACCTTAAGAAGCACAATACGTTTTAGCAAAAATACATAAAGGGATATGCAGAAACCGCTCCGAGGGGAAGGCATTGGCTAAAACGGTGATAAGAGCAGGATACTACTGACCCAGTACACCCAAAGACGCTAAATAATTTGCAAAGAAGTGCGTCAAGTGTCAGATGTACACACCAGTATCATACGCCCCTAGAAGAGTTAACTTCCATGATCACCCTTTAGTTGTTCACCTAATGGGGGTTGACCTAGTTGGTCCCTTCCCGCCTGGGAAAGGTGGAGTCAAGTTCATGATCGTAATAGTGGACTACTTTACGAAGTGGGCAAAAGCAGAACCTTTGCCAACCATCATTACTAGAGCCGTGACAATGTTCTTGTGGAAAAATGTAATTTCTTGGTATGGAATTCCCCAAAGCATAGCCTCAGATAACGGGAGGCAATTTGATTCAGAGCACTACCACAGGCCAAAGATACAGGTCAAATATTCATCCCCAGGACACCTACAGACGAATGGACAAGCAGAGGCTACGAACAAAGCATTGTTAGGAATTCTGAAGAATAAACTTACGGACAAGAAAGGGAAATGGAAGGAGGAACTACCAGGAGTATTGTGGGCCTACATAACCATAGTAAAGACCCCTACAGGAGAGACCACATTCACTTTGGCGTATGAGAGTGAAGCAGTACCCACCGTGGAAGTCGGTTTGCCAAGTTACCGAACCCGCTATTTTTTAGCACCCGAGAATGATGAAGTTATGGAAGAACACCTCGACATTCCAGAGAAAGAGAGAGATGTGACTAAAGTTAGAATGATATTCGACAAGTAAAAGGCAAAACATTATTTCAACAAGAGAGTCAGACCTAGGAAATTCAAGATAGGAGACCTGGTGTTAAGAGAAAGTAGGGTCACCACTAAAGAAGAGGGCAAGCTCGGACCCCGATGGAAATGACCATACGTGGTAGTGGCCAACCACAGGCCTAGGTCGTACCGCCTGAAGGATAGCGAAGGTAAAGAACTATAACACCCCTAAAATGCAAAACACCTGAAGAAATTTTACCCTTGATTATGTTAATTTCTTGTCATTGTTAAAACTCTACTGTTGAATTTTTTATTATGTTTCGTAGTAAATAAAACATCTGTTCCAGGCCATTGCTGACCCATCCAAGGAAAAAGGGCACGGAGGTCAACATACCATGCGACCCTTAAACACCAATGACGAGTCGAAAGACTTGCAGTGCCAAGAAAAAATGGCAAGGAGGTCAACAGACCACGCGACCCTTAAATACCAATGACGAGTCCAAAGACTCGCGGTGCCAAGGAAAAATGGTGCGGTGGTCAATAGACCACGCGACCCTAAAACACTAATGACGAGTCCCAAGACTCACGGTGCCAAGGAAAAATGGCGCAGAGGTCAATAGATCATGTGACCCTTAAACACCAATGACGAGTCCAAATACTCGTAGTGCTAAAGAAAAATGGCGCAAAGGTCAACAGACCACGCAACCCTTAAACACCAATGACAAGTCCCAAGACTCGCGGTGCTAAGAAAAAAAGGGCACAGAGGTCAACAAACCACGCGACCCTAACACCAATGACGAGTCCCAAGACTCGCGGTGCCAAGGAAAAAGGGCGCAAAGGTCAACAAACTACGCAACCTTTAAACACCAATGACGAGTCTAAAAACTTGCAATGCCAAGGAAAAAGGGCTTGGAGGTCAACAGACCATGCGACCCTTAAACACCAATAACAAGTCCAAAGGGTCCTGGTGCAAAGAAAAAAGGGTGCGGAGGTCAACAAACCACGACACCCTTAAACACTAATGACGAGTACAAAGACTCAAGGTGCCAAGGTAAAACGGCATGAAGGTCAACATACCACTCGACCCTTAAACATCAACGTCGAGTACAAAGACTCAAGATTCAAAGAAAAGGGGCACAGCGGACAACAATGACAAGTACAAAAACAAGCCACTCACAGAGTAACAAGAAAGAGCCTCATGAAATCAAAGCAAAGTGTAACATGATAAAAAGCAAAACTGGCTAAGTGTTCCCAACATACACAAGTACAAAAGTGTTCATATTGTTTACAAAAAGCTGTTATAAGTGTAGAAGTGGAAGACAACTATTACAAAAAGCTAAGTGCTAGGACTGCCGGAAGGTGGAGGTGGGCGAGGACCGTCAAAGGCATCAGGCATGGTGTCCCGACCAAAGGTGTCAACAAGCTAACGCAAGGCTGCATCAAGTTTAAACGTCTTCAAGTCTAAGCGCCTCAAGTTAGTACGAGGATTGGCCAACAAGTGCGATCTAAGCCACAACACGCTAGCCCCATACCCATAATCAAAAGCACGATCCCTGACGCCACGCGCCGATGCCAGTTGAGGGTGAAGGCAGACAAGTTCCTCCCTCGCAGTTGCCAAGTCAGACTCCATCGTCTTCACCTACTGCATCGGCATGATTTTTCTTTTATTCCTCGTGTCGTTTGGTTAGTTCCTCTAGAGAGGTCAAGGTTAACTTGCCCCTTGCTTTCCTCTGAAACCGTCAGTGCCTCGCCGAGTTCGGAGTAGTGCCACTGAGAACTAGACAACTTCTGGCAGATGGAATTCAGCTCCTCCACAATCCTACTCTGACTCTAACTCCCCTTGGGCAAGGGAAAGCTGAGCTCTGGCGAAGTCATGCTCTGACTCCAGTAGTCCCAATGAGAAGCTATCCCGGACCTTTACCTCCCTAGCATGACAGAGTTCATCACGAAGGTGGCAAACCTCGTTGCGAAGAATGTCCAAGTCACCTACCAGAGAATGCGCATAGCCGTCCACTTGCTCGAGTAGGATCTCCAACTCCTCCTTCTCAACCTTCAATTTCTCAAATTCCCTCTTGGCGTAGAAAGAAAAGACATGCCTATAGCGAACTTCATCCTCTAAGTCAGCACGATCAGCCATGATTCAGGTTGCCAAATCGTTGACACCCTACAAAGGTAAAACCAAAGAAAGTTAGAGAGAGAGAGAGAGAGATAGAAGAATGAAAGGTACCCCAAAGAGGAAATTTCTTAGCCAAATAGCCATGCTGCTCATGGCTTCATCCCTAGCAAGACCAGAGGAGGTGGAAACACCTCCCCATCATCCCTTGCCTCAAGGCTGTAGTGGGGACCAAGGGAGAAAGCCTTAAGAGACATCGCCGCCGCTGAGCCCGCCCAAATCCTAAGGGTCATACCCAAATCTTCCATCGGGCAAACAATGTCGGTGTAAGCGAGTTCCACATCCCCTAGGCTGATGTCCTCACTCATGAGGCCACCTAGAGGAACACCCTCCTCTATGGGGGAGGATTCAACGTCATCCCCAAAGGAGTAGGCAAAAGAAAAGGGGATAGAAACCTGGTCGCCGCCAGTCCCCAAGTCAACCGGAGGAGTCTCTCCCTCTCCCCCTGAGGCATTAGTGGGCAAAGAGTGGGGAGGTGAACTTTTGCCATCACTCTCTTCTTCAAGTTCTTCTATAACAGGAGCATCACCGCCCTTGTCCCCGCCCTGGACAACACTGTCGCCTAGGGCGCCATCGTCAACGAAAATGCAACGTCCACATCCACATTGACCTCGTCGTTTTCTTTTGGCAAATCAGAAGCTTCAAACGTAGGGAGCTCGTACGCCAAATTGGACGCCGAATCGAGTTATTGAGGAGGAAGATTAAAATCAAAAGAGGCCACCAGGTCAGAAAGGGCTTGACCCATCAAGCCATTAAGGTTTCAAGACTTGGAGAAATCGTGCGTGTTGGGGAACAACTGGGGGTAGAAGGCGAGGGCACCCTGATGTTGGTTAGCCACGGGGGAGGAGCCAACACCTCTGCCCACAACCTCCCTCTTTGCCGCAGGAGAAGGCATATCCGTAGTAGCAGGGCGAGGGCGCTTTCATGAGGCTTTTGGAGTAGACTTAGAGGAAGCCTTCGTTGGGGGAGATGGTGCCACGACATTGATTAGAAAAAGGTGACCCTTGAACTTCAAACGGTCAAACATTACCAAGAAACGATCAATATTGGCGGGTGTCAAAAAGACCTCGGTCCAAATCTCGTCCTCATGCTCATCCGCCCAGGCAGTGACCATGTTGACACGGGATTGCTCCCGTTCAGACAGAGGGTCCAAAGCCACCGCCAGGCCTTTCTCAACTGGAACCTTACTCTAGGAGGCTCTAATAGGGAAGTCTCGGCGTATAGCCTCTGAATTGGGAAATTTCCAACCTACGCTAGAAACAAAGAAGAACTTCCTCGTCCACTGCTTGGCGTTTGAATAGTGACTCTCAAAATGAGCTAACCGCTAATTTTTAATCTGAAAGCTGCAAATGTTGCCCAGAGAGCTCCTCAAAGAATAAAACGCTAAGAACTCTCGAGCTGTTAAATTTGGGTATTCTTCCCAAGCGGGTTCCAAAATCGAACGAAACATGATGCGAGAACAAAGAAGAACCCGCCACACATGACAAAACTGTGCAGGGGCTAGCCGCAGAAGATCAAGAACGTCGGGTACTGGTCGACTGAAAGGAAATCACAAACCGTGGGTGAGGGCACAGACAAGAAGAGCAAGCTTTACGGCGAATTCTTCTTCATCGACGCAACCACGGTGAGAGAGTTCCAGGAGTATTGAGTCTAGAATCTCGTAGGTGTTGTGCAAATTTGTCAAGTCCCTGGCAGTAAGGGTGGAACGCCACCCAAAACATTTGAAGCATAGGACGTCTTTAATAAAGGAAGACTTTGGGACAGAAGGGGTTTAGGATGTGTTTCATTGGGCCATGAGGATGACGAAGAAGCAGAGGGAAAGGGAACATGAGAGAGTGAAGAAGCAGAGGGAAAGGAAAATATGAGAGAGGTCAGGGTCACAAATAAAGAAGTCGATATAATGGGGTCTAAAGAACGTAAAGAAGACAGGAAGAAATTGGAAAGAAAATGAAAAATGAGAAAGAGTAGAGAAATTAAGAGTAGGTGATGACTGCAGATCATCATTACTTGACTAAATGGCATGATTGAAAGAGAACGTGGCGACTGTTACTGGGAACCGTACCCACGTTTCTCAAGTTTAAAATTCCAGCCTCTTGGTAAGTGGAAATGAGAAGCAAAGTAATTAATGGGCCAGGGGGTAGTCCATAGGTCTAAAATCCTTTATTGGTGAATTCTCACGCTTACACGCGAAAGGAATCAGCAGGGTAACTGGAGGAGTTAATATTGGTCTAGCCCAAACTAGGGGCCCAAGGCCCATCATCCATAAGTGATAACTATTCAAAGGAGTCGCGTGGATTGAACACAGGCCCTAGCCGCCCTGTTTATTAGGGCGGATAAACCCTCATTGATGGACACCAATATGGACCTAGTCTTAAAAATCATTTGCAAGTTCCAGATGGGCCAATTACAAGATCAAGAGTTAAGAAGATCAAGGAAACAATGTAAGGATTGGTACAATCTACTTGGAATGAAGCTAGTAAGGGCCCAACACATAAGATGGGCTTTAAAGAAGAAGAACCAGTTTTGATCCACTTGATACAAGCTGTGGAAGACATGACTTAGAGTTATTATTTAGGCCTATTGTTATTGAAGGTTTTCAATTGTTTAAATCATTTAAATGATTTATTTTAATAGTTTTAGGAATTAGTCTAGAATAATCATGCTTGAGGATGTTTGGCCCACATATGTTTTATTTTGTTGAATTAGGGTTTTAAGAAATTACTTTAGCTGAGTTACTGTAGTCGCGGCACTATTCATTTAGGGGTATTTTTGAAAAAAATGGTTTTATTTTGGTTAGAGTTTTAATTTAGATTTTGTTTAAACACTCTTTGTAGCCTCATTTTAAATAATTTATGAAATTTGATGAATTTATTCATTATGAGTTGAGTTTATCTCATCTTGTTCTTGAATGAACTTTTGAACTTATCAAAGGTAAATTACAACCTTTATGGCATTCTTCCTTATAATTTAGGTTCTATAGACAGGTTCTTCAACGGGTCTAGATTTTCATATAATCTAGGTTCTCAAAACGAGTTCCTCAAAGGGTCTAAATTTTTCATTGGCTTGATTTTGGCTTTCTTAGGTGAATTTTCAAATTGATTGTGGGTTCAAGGGACTCCATTCTCACGGGTTCATATCACTCATGTTATGGATATGGATAACGTGGTAAATAGATAATTCTGATACATCAGGGTTAAGCCTTATAATGGCTAAATATTGTGCAAAGTTGATCAATTTATAGTACTCATCAAATATTCTTCACGCCTATATATAGGGGCAATAGGTGTAAGAATTAAGAAGAGTAATGCAAACACAAAAATGCAAACTGTATTGAAGTAGGTTTCGATAATCTACCTACTAAAAGATTCATGTATTTATAGATTTGTAGTTACAAAATAATTCAGCTTTACAAGGATATCCAACAACTTATCTTAAGAGAGGTTACAATTCTAATTTAAAATTCTAATTTCAAGTATTTAAAATTCTGTTTTGACATTGTTGTATATTCGGCAACTAATCTGATACTGCTACATAATCGGTGATGCTAACACCCCTATAAACTGATGGGCAGCAAGCAGATCATCAGTTTGGATCTCAAGAATTTAAACTTAAGGCCGTATGTCCCTTAGTAAACACATCTGCAACCTGGTCCTCTATGGAAATATGACAAATTTGAACGTCTTTGTTCACAACTTTCTCTCTTACAAAGTGATAATCCACTTCTATATGCTTTGTTCTAGCATGAAAGACTGGATTATTGGATTAGAAGCTAAGGCAATTACACCTATATTATAACACCAAATCACTGGACACTTAGCAAGAGTAATTCGTAATTCTCGAAATAGCATACGCATCCAATAGAGCTCAGCAGTAGCTAAGGCCAGTGATCTATACTATGCCTCTATACTTGAACGAGAGACCACATTTTGCTTTTTAGCACTCTAAGAAATCAAGTTTTTGCCTAGAAAAATGCCATATCCACTGCTGCTACGTCTGTCATCCGGATTGCCCGCCCAATCGAAATCACAATATGCATTTAATTCAATCGCTGATGGTGTATAATAAAGACCGTAATCAACTGTCCCTTTTAGATATCGTAGAACATGTTTGAGAGCTGTCCAATGACCTTCACACGGGCTATGCATAAACTGACATAGTTGGTTGATAATATTAGAAATATCTGGTCTAGAAATAGTGCAATACTGAAGTGCTCCAACGATCAAATGGTATTTACTAGGGTCTGTAAGTAGGTGGCCATCCTGAGATGTTAATTTCCTGCCAGATACTGTCGGTGATGATAGTGGTTTTGCTCCAGCCATATCGGTTTTCTCCAAGAGATCAGCGATATACTTGCATTGACGCAAGTAAAGACCATTGGAATCACGACATGCTTGGACTCCTAAAAAATAACTCAAATTGCCGAGATCTTTGAGTTGAAATTGAGTTCCAAGTTTAGCAATAAATTCAGTAATAGTTTGAATACTCGCACGATTATATCATCCACGTAAACGAGGACAAATATTTGTAAGTCATCTCGACCATAAAGAAACAAAGAGGAGTCAATAGAAGACTCAATAAAGCCATATTCAAGTAGCTACTGGGATAGTCTTCAAAACCATGCTCTCAGAGCTTGTTTTAGCCTATAGAGTGATTTATGTAACCTGCAAATGAAATCAAGTTGAGTTGTATCAAGAAATCCTTTTGGTTGTTCCATGAATACCGCTTTATCCAAGATGCCATGTAAGAAGGCATTAGAGACATCTAGTTGATGAATAGGCCAATGAAAATTCACAGCTAGTGCCAAAATTAAACCAATAGTAGATGGTTTAATTATTGGCGAGAATGTCTCATGATAATCCACTACATCACGTTGATCAAATCCTTTGGCAACTAACTGTGCCTTATATCTCTCAATGCTGCCATCCTGCTTCCTCTTAATTTTGTAGACCCATTTGTTACGAACCACAGGTTTATGAAGTGGTCGTGGACAAAAAGACCATGTGCCATTGGCCATTAATGCATCTAACTCACGCCCCATTGCATCTCGCCATTCAGAGACAGACACAACCTGTGTATAGCAAGTTGGTTCCTGTTCATGATAAATAGTGGACAACACACAAAGAGGATGTTTAGTAGAGTAAAATGTTTTGAAACCAGGGAACTGTTTGGGCTTAAGTTTTCCAGCCTTTGATCTGGTGACCATCTGCTGAATTGGTTGGGGTGGAGGCAAGTGTATAGGCTCAGCTTGAGGACATTGAGGGAGAAGGGATGCCTGAGTCTCAGTATCAGGAGGTTGAGAGGGAGTAGGGTCCACAAAAGTTGAACTATGACTATTGGTGGTACTGATGGTAGGCGCAAGATTGTAAATGTAACGCCCCGTACCCGAGGGTCCGGAGAGTTAACTCATGTCACTTAAAAATCATTTTCCTTCCACATAGTACATATTCTAATTTTTTCCAATCGCACAAAATATTCATATATTTACATCAATTACTCCAAAATAATTATTCTAAGACGATACAAAATTTAATATAAATATCAATCTCCCGACAAATCACATCATCAGAGCACAACAAGCTTACTGAATGAAAATCCTCAATACCCATATAAACCTTCTATGCTTAAACCATCATTCTTAACTCTTCTCACCCATGCTCCATATCCTTGATCCTCAACTGAAACATTCAAATCATTTGAAAAATATTGTGGAGATAAGGGGTGAGTTATCAACAACTCAGTAAGCAGAGAACATATACTAGCATGTAAACATGAGCCTTTTCAGAAAGTTCAATATGCAGAAACAAAACATTTTATTTTTATATGCAGATCTCAGAAAACGTGTTATCAGAAAATCAGAGCGACTTTTCAAACATTTCATACTCAAGTCAACAATTCATATTTGAGGATCCATTTCATATTCAAAAACACTTTGGCATAACATAACTGAACATCTCAATCTTATCATGTCATATCATATACCATATTTAACCCCCGTGGTAGGGTTGTGCTATCCCCGGTGGCCAAACCAGGCAGTATCATGTGGTGAACTTCCCCTTTTTCAATCTCGGAGCCCCGAGTGTGCACACAGGAAAGAACACGTAAAAAGACCACTTTGTTTTCAAAGTGGGTGCACTCATATCATATCATGGTGGTACCAACCATATCACGTGAACAGTATCATCATATCAGAACCATATTCAGAACATATAAGTATGCCAAAGTTTTATCATATCCATATCATATCAAAACACGTGCGAAACATATTCATATCATTTCTATTTGATCAAAAACAGATCCATATCATTTCATATCACATGCATAAAAATTTCGATGATATCATATTCGCTCTTTTGCATATTTCAGAAACATGTCAAATATTGCTCATGTCTACACATTTCATGTCAAAAACATTTCTTTTCTCTTTCATATGTATCTCATGAGGGAATGCAAAACATATACTGAGGTTATTTTTCACTTTTTCTTTTTAAAACAACATGCACATTTTTTTACAAACCAACATCAGTTCATTTCTTTTTATGCAAATCCAGCATAGGAACCCAGCTTACCTGGACGACTTAACTTTTCCAAAAATTTTCTCAAAAATGTCGAGTCGACTATAACTCGTCACCTATAAAAATAATCACGTAATTTCTGTAAGTTTCCAATAGATCACATATGTCGATATTTAAGCCTAAGCTTCTTAAATGACCTATTTTAAATTTCTCATAACTTAAAACCTTCATAATCCCAAAATATATCATTACTTCATAAAATCACCAATATCCACCACAACCCACGTCATACACAAAACACCAATTTTTAAACCCGAACAGCCAACAAATCTCATAGTCCAAACCAATCATACTAACAACTCCATCACCCAATCCAATCAACCCCGTTAGTCCTCGGACTCAGTCCGGCAAAACCAATCAGCAATTAAATACAGTGTAATGTGCTAGTGCAAAAATACATTAAATTCACGAGAATTCTTTGGAAAATACTTACATTGCTATATAATAATTTCCGAAGGATCACGAAGCTGCAAGAAGTGGCGGCTCAGCAACGTAACAGTGTAAAAATACACTGTGGCCGTGGGTCTCAAAAATCCACTTTTCAACGGAGACAAAGCAGGACCCAAAATTGATAGGGTAAGGCCTAGAGAGGTCGGTGAAGCCAATGGTGGTGGTGTTTTGCCGTGGGTGGCGGTGCAAGGAGTGTTTTAGGCCAAAAATGCTCAAATCGAAAATGGACTTGGTGGGGCTTCACCGGTGACGGATCGGAGCTGGGGTTGGGTCCATTGGGTAGCTGGGAGGTTGGGGATGAAGTGGTGAAGAGATGGTGGCCGGTGGTGGCGCGACGGCTGCGCTGGAGCGAAAGTGGCGCCGCGGCTTTGAAGGGATGCTGGTGGTTAACGGCGGCGCAAGGGAGGCTGAGATCGGAGAGGTGGCTTCGTCGGCAGATGGGGAAGACGGTTGGCCGGGCGGTGTCGACCACCGCCGGCTCACGGCGGCGCTAGGAGCACCAAAAGCCATGCAGCTTGAAGCCACGCGTGGGGGAGTTTCGTGGCGCGGAAGGGGCTGAAAACACATGGCTGGGATCGCCAGCCGGAGGGGAAGAGGTTGGGAGGGGCGGTGTCGCCGGACGGAGGCGCACGGCGGCGGGCTAGAGGACGATGCATGAACGCGGGGGAGAGAAGGAGAAGTTGCGCGCGGGAGAGAAGCAGAGAAAGAAAGAGAAAAGAAAGAAAAGAAAGGAAGAAAAGAAAAAGGAAGAAAAAAGAAAAGAGGAAAGAGAAATTGTAGGGAAAGAAATGAGGTCCAATCATCACCTCTTGGGTCACAAAAATGCTCCAATGGAAACGACTTTAAAACAGCAAGTGAAATAAAATATTTCAAACGCAGTGATTAAAATTAAAATAAATAATTAAACCCGATAATAAGTTAATTTAATTCGAGAAAAAAGTTTAAACACATAACAATAATTAATTTAAAGAAAACACTTCAAAAATAATTTTCGTAAACTAAAAAAAAATCATAAAAATAACCCAATTAAAAATCCAATAATTTTAAAACAAGAGAATAAATTACGAATCAATAAAAATAATTCATTCATTAAAATACACTAAAATACGGGATGTTACAGTAAATTGGTAAAGAGTCAGCATTGGTGGTAGGATGAGATACGGGTGGTGGCTGGGCAAAACTGTCAGAATAAATCGGTAATGGAATAAATGGTGGGAATTGAAATTGAGAAACCTTACCAGAAAGAGCAGAATCATTCTTGGTTGAGGAGTTTGAATCCATATCAGCTGCTGGAAATGAGTCATCGTCAAAAATAACATTGCGAGAAATATAGACTCTACCATTGTTTAAGTCCAAACATCTATAACCTTTTTGTTGTCCTGAGTATCCTAAAAAAACACATTTTTTACTTTTAAAACAGAGCTTATGTTTTTTATATGGTGAGAGTAATGGATAACAACTACACCCAAAGATGCGTAGATCACTATACCGAGGGACTGATTTATGGAGAACATAGAAAGGAGATAGATTGTTTAGAACTTTGGTTGGAAGCCTGTTAATTGAGTAAACCGATGTGAGGAAGGAATCAGCCCAATAAGTAGTTGGCAAATGTGATTTGGCAGGAAGAGTTAAACCCATTTCTCTAATATGTCTATATTTTCTCTCGGCAATTCAATTTTGTGGAGAAGAATATGAACAAGTTAGGCGATGATAAATGCCATTTGAGATTAAAAATTGTTTAAGGTCATTAGAGAGAAATTCACCTCCATTGTCCGTTTGAAATTGCTTAATTTTACAAGAAAATAAATTTTCAACAAGAGCTTTATATTTCTTGAAAACTTCAAAGACATCAGATTTATGAGCTATGGGATACAACCATGTGAAACGTGAAAAATCATCAATGAAAATAACGTAAAAACGACATCCACCAACTGAATTAATGGGAGAGACCCAAACATCAGAATGTACAAGAACTAAAGGACCTTGGGTCTGACGTGTGGAATTGTCATATGGAATTTGCTTGGCTTTTCCTAGAGGACAACACTCACAAAACGTAGATTTATTAAAGGACTCAGTACTAGGAAGATATCCAGGGTGAAACAAATTATTCAAGACAAGTTCGGAGGGGTGGCCTAGGCGACTATGCCATTGGCCTTTGGTTGTCTTAGTTCCTAACTTAGTTGCAAAGCAATGCATTTTATTGGAAAAGCTCTTATTGCCAGGAAGAGGATATAGACCATTCTCAGCCCGACCTTGGAAGAGGATTATGTTGGTCTGGTTCTGTTTCACAAAGAAATGATAACCAGTTAGTATAAAATAGCAATCATTATCCAGACAGAATTTGTTGATGGAAAGAAGACTGACAGATGCATTAGGGCAATGTAGAACATTTGGCATTTGAAAGGTATGATTATCAACGAGAAGGGAAGTGTGTCCAGTATTTTTAATTGATAAACACGTCCCATTGCCAACTATGATCATGTTTGCTCCTTCAAACAGTTGCTGAGTAGTAAGATTTGCAGCATTACTGGTTATGTGCGCATTAGCCCCACTGTCAGCATACCAGATTTGGTTATCAAGCGTTGCATTAGATTCAGCTGCCATGGCCGCAAGTTCAGCAGGATGAATCCGACCTTGATATGCATAATTAAGCCTCTCATAGCAGTCTAAGGCAGTGTGATTTATTTTGCCACATATTTGGCAAGTAGGCCTATTGGAAGAAGTACCTTGCGGACGAGAATTATGCTGTTGGACATAATTGGATCCACCAGGATTGAAGGCAACTAGAGGTCGATTTAGTCTGAAAGTAGTATTCAGACCAGGCTTTTGAGGTTTCTTGTCAATGTTTGGCATTTTGGATTTGCTAGCATCAAAGGCATAATGAGTGTTTGCAGAATTGTGGTGATGATGCTCGAGCATGGCCTCAAAGCTAAGTAGTTCAGCTTGAAAATCTTCTAAGGAGAGATCATTATCTCGTGTGGCAAAGGTATAAGAGGTAATAAAAGGAGTGAAGTTTATCTTAAGACCCCCTAGGACTTGAGCAATAAGATCTTGATCATCCATAGGCTTGCCAGCTGCAGCTAGTTGATCATCGAGACACTTAGCTTCTTCAAGATAGGAAGTGCATGTTTTAGTACCTTGAGATAGTGTTTAAAGCTACCTCTTCAGTAATGCAACCCGTGATCATGAAGCTGATGCAAAACGGGTCTGAAGAGAATCCCAGGCTTGCTTCGCAGTTTTAATTCCATAAAGAGAAGCAACCAACTTCTCTGAGATGGAAGCAAGTATCCAACTTTTAACACAATTGTCCTTCCGGAACCATATTGCATTAGCTGGATTAGGTGCATCCTGAAGAACTTCTGCATGAGCCTTGATTGTGCCATCAATATAACCAACAAGATCATAGCTATTAAGAAAGACCATGAACTGCATACTCCAGGCCATAAAGTTGGACCAACCAGTTTCTCAATAACAGGTTGAGAAGTGGCATGAAGGTTTGGATTGGGGTGGGGCGCAATGGTATGTGCTAATGCAATAGTCCTACCCTCATCACATTATGCATAAGTACCCCTACAAAGTGCAAACTCCAAGAGCATTGCATGCCCAACACCAAGCAAGGTGCGCCCTTAGCAATCAGTATGGCAACCAAAGTCTTTCTCACGTGCATGGCAAAGTCGATCATCATGGGACGTCCACGCATGTCATCTACAAGCACAACAGTATCTGTTATAATTTTTAAAATCATCATACATGTACGTGTATGTGTGTGTGTTTAGGTATTGTGAATATATTTAATAGTATTTTCTTTGAAGAGAAGTGTTTTAACCACAAAAAAAATTATATAAAAGTAAATCTACAAATTGATATGTCTCAATATGGTATATTAGATTGTAAAATTATTTTTATTGTAAAAAATTCTAACATATCATATAAAGACATGTCAATTTATAAATTTTATTTTGTGTGATATCTTTATGACTGCGGTTTTTTTAAATAACTTCATAAGAGTCTTACATAAGAAAAAAGAAATAAAGAAAAGTTGGCATTTATTAATGCTTCCACACTGCATGCTATTGCTTTAAAAAACATGTGCATATTTAGGCCCAGTTTGAATACAAAAGTCCCTCAATTCATTTCATCTAATTATTATAACTTTTTTAAATTTATACATAAAATATAATAAATAATTTAATTTTTTTCAAATCTCAAAACAATAATAATATTAAAAAATAATATTTTAAAAATATTTTATTAAACTTTTACTTTCATCTCAATTAATTTCATCTAGACTTATTATCTAAATATCCCTCCGGCTTAGAGCACTAGTATTGGATTCATCAAATTCATTTTCAAATTTTGATGAAAAGTACATATTTTTTATATATCTAAAACCTCCTTATCCATAACTCCACATTGGATTAGCCATTAGATTCATCAAAATAATAATATAATATTATTTTTTAAATAATATTATTTTTTATTTTTTCTTTCATATTTTACAATTACACTAATCATATGTTAATTAATAATTTAATTTGATACTTAGATACAAGGCAACACATTTTAAAAAAATATCAAACCATGCTTCATGTTGGTTTCCTAAAGTTCATTTTGATTAAACTGTTAAGTGCTAATAGTTACACAGCAAGTTCATTTACACAGCATTACAATTAGCAATACCCAAAAAAAATCCAGCATTGAATAGATCAGTATACATTATCAAAATTCCAGCAATCACAAAGTTTATCAATTCCAGCATTAAATAGAGCAGTATACATTCCACAAAAAAAATTTCCAAAGCAACTTCATGGAAATGGGATAATACTTTAAATATGTTTCAACCACAACAGCCCACAAAAAGTCAGAATTAAGATCTCGGGTTATCAGACTCACCACTGATATCAGTGTCCAAACATCATAGACATATATAAGGAATGGATGAGGACAAATCCTGAAAACTAGGTTCTCACAATTCTTGCCATTTCCAGTCACAATCATGGTTTTAGGCAACTGCACTCTCTAATGTAAGGGGAAACTAAAATTAAACACTCCAAGCAACAAACTTGTCTGTATGTATAAGCCTTCCAAAGCCAAAACTTCAGAAATTTACCTTGGAGAGAATATTGTACTGATTTCAACACCTGGAATTATCTTGATTCCAAATTTTCGAGCAACTTCTAGAGACTCAGGGATGTCCGAGATTGTGTCATGATCTGTCAGAGGAAGAACATTTACATGTTATAAGCAACTTTATTAATTAAATTTCAAACATTTGGACTTCAATCAAGAATAATAGTTCTTGAAAACAGTTTGGACTTCAATCACACAACGCAAGGGTCCCATAACATTAACAGGCGGCATTGCAGGATATTATCAGAGGTTTCTTGTGTGGCATCCCCAAGTTGATTCAAGTCTCTAAATTTTGTTATAAAGAAATTGAATTAAATCTTCCTTTAATATTATTGTTGTTATTCGTAGCTGTAAACCAGTGGTATTCAAAATCATTTTGCTGACTATAAGCAAGTAGACAATCTTCTTGAAACATATTTTCAGTCCCAATAGCTAGATATCATCTTTATCCACCATGTTGACATTGTATGCCTCAAAAGCCATATAAAACTAAAGTAGTTATACGACCTAACCAAGCTGTAATACCAGTTACAGAAGCATGAATGTAGTGCAAAATTTCTCAGCTAAAATCATATAAATGTAGTGCAAAATCATATAAATTATATAAATGTAGTGCTAAATCTCTCATATATGCATATATGATTAATATATATATGAGAGAGTGAACTCACGGAGATGGAGAACGTACGGAGCAGAGGGAGAAAGGAGCGGCAACAGTGCGCCTATGGAGATGATGGAGGTCCTGTATCACCTTAAACACCTCGTACGAACTTCAACATCCGCTTCACGAAGATGAACTAGTCACCTTCTCGGCAAAGGATATGATACAAGTTTTGCGAAAAATAGGAGAGGAAACGGAGGGAAGAAAGATAGGGAGATGAAGAATCGAAAATGGATTTGGGGATTTTGGGATTTCGGGGTAGAGAAGAAAGCAGAGAAAAGAGGGAAGAAAGAATGAAATCCCAAATTCGGGAAGAAAGAAAGGGAGAGGAAGAATCGAAAAGGGATTTGAGGATTTGGGGATTTCGGGGTAGAGGAAGAAAGCAGAGAAGAGAGGGAAGAAAGAACAGCTTTGCCAGATTCGGGAAGAAATAAAGGAAGAGGAATCGAGAAGGGATTTTGGGATTTTGGGGTTTCGGGATTTTGGGGTAGAGGAAGAAAGCAGAATAGAGAGGGAAGAAAGAACTCATTTGTGTGCGAAAGAGTATTTTCGTAATAAAATATCCCGATAGATATTGAATAGTAGTTTGCCAAGTTTGAAGATAAATGGGACTTCATTGTAGCTAAAAGCTTCAGATTTAAGTAAAAGGTGAATCCAATGCCGTGTGTTTTGAGCGAAATTCATCAAATTTTAGGCATTGGACTCATTTGATGAGTCCAATGCCAGTGCTCTTACATATGTATGGAAAAGTGGGCAAAGCACCCCATACGCTGGCCCTTGGCTGTAGGTCGCTAATTGAGCCTTGATGTTGAGATTCAAGACCTGGCTAGATCTGGATCATTGGATCATTCTCAATAAAATTAATTATGGAAAATGCTTGTATGACTTTAATTGTGTCCATCAAATATGTCCACTTATATATTTTAATTTTTTTTTTAATTATCAAGGAAGTGACTATTAATAAATTTGTATTTTTTTTTTATTTTTTCTTAATAGTTAAGTATGTTTAAAAGAAAAAAAAAAGGTCTTTTGCACTTATGTACACATTTAGAATGTACCCTAACATTATCCATTAATTATTAGACAGTCTTGGTGTATGCATAAGTGGTACTCCTATTAGCATGCCATTAAAATTTAATGTATATGGAAACAAACATGGCTCTTATTTTCTTGCAAGAGCACTAGGAGCACAAAGTAGCGGTTCTTAGCAACATATATTATTATCAACAACATTTTTAAAATGAGAGCACCATGTTATTTATTTTCTTTAAGTACTAATAATTTTCATAAACACAAATCCATCAGCCTTATCTTAACACTTTTCATCCAAAAGAAAATTAATTACTAGGTAGTTCTGGAATACAAATATATGGTACTTTTATTGGCATGCCATTAAAATTAATTAATGCTTACATACTTATAAAAAAAAATTAATACTTATTATATAAACAATTTTAATGAGATGATCTCATATATAGAATAGAAATACTACATTTTTTCTTAAACACTAACTAATAATTTTCTTCAATCGTTTCTTATTTTGCTTCATTAGTATAATTGGATTTATTAATATTTTTGTAATTTAAGAAAAAACATTGCATTGATTTTGAATGGGACAAAATGAAAAAAACTTAATCAAAGCTCAAAGATTTATTTTTTTTCAACAAAAAGAGAATTATCGTTGATTTTACTGTCAATATACTCACCATTGTCCCGTTTGGATACAATAAGTGTTTCATCTCATTTCATCTCATCATTACAACTTTTCTAAATTTCTACACAAAATATAATGAACAATTCAACTTTTTCAAATCCCAAAACAATAATAATATTAAAAAAATAATATTCTAATAATATTTTATTCAATTTTCATCTCAACTCACTATCCAAACCACAGATTAAGTTAAATTTGTACCCAGAAACACTTTGGAGTGGACCTTCTGATCTCATGGGTTTAACACCCTCTAATACTTACACAACACCTCAGCACCTATACCCAATTTTCATGAGCTGCATCAGAGGGAATGAAAATCAGAAAACTATCGTATTCTCC
This sequence comes from Juglans mandshurica, assembly GCA_022457165.1. Taxonomy (NCBI): domain Eukaryota; kingdom Viridiplantae; phylum Streptophyta; class Magnoliopsida; order Fagales; family Juglandaceae; genus Juglans; species Juglans mandshurica. Next base: position 14,670,499 of record CM039621.1, on the reverse strand, counting down.
CATCTCTTTTGAAAGCAACCTATTTTCCTCTTGAAATCACCATCGTTCTCACATCCTTAACCTATTTTCAAGTTAGGTTGCGTTTGAGCAGTGAGGTATTCTCAAGTATTCTGTGAATAGTAGTAAAAAAATAATGAAAAAGTAATGATAGAATATTGAATAGTAGTGAAAATGTAATGGACCCTTGCTAACTATATTCTAGAAAGTTCCAAGAAGTAGAGAGAGACAAGAGAGAGAGAGACTAGAGAGAGAGAGAAAGTGTATGAACTGAATAATTCTCGTTGCTTTCTTCTTCTTCTCTTATATTTTTATAACATCTTCATTTATCATACGACATTGTTTTATACCAAAATTGCATTAGAATACCACAACTTCACTTATTCAACTAAACTAAACGACATCGTTCTACTTATCTGCTCACATTTCCATTAAAACTCAACCCAAAACGACAACTTACAATTTAAAACATACGACACCATATTACAACAACTATAATGAACTAAACTGCCACTTTCCTTTTTATTCTTCCTGTCCAGAATTCAACTACCTCTTCTACTCTTCCCATGCCTACCTTGTAATCCACCAATGCTCATATCTTCAATGACCATTACAGACCCCTCCTATTCAAAGCACCTTGCCCAAAAGGTGGGGAAACTTCTGCTTCATTCGCCAATAAGGCTCCCAAGTAGCTTGCTCAATGTCAACCCCATGTCATTGTATCAGAACTTCAACCATGGCCCTGTTATGAACTTTTCTGCTTCAACGTTGAAGGATGGCCTGTGGCTCACGCATAATCTCACCTTGGTCGTCTACTGGAGGCAAGGTTGAGAGAGGAAAAACATGTTGACCCAACTTCTTCTTTAAACAAGAGACATGAAACATAGGATGTAATTGGGACTGTGGTGGCAACTCGAGCTTATAAGCCACTTGTCCAATTTTTCCCAATATTTGAAAAGGACCAAAGAATCTGGATGCCAACTTCAAATTTCTTATCACTGCTAGAGACCTCTGCCTGTAAGGTTGAGTCCTCAAATAAACCCAATCCCCTACTACAAAAACTCTTTCAATATGATGTTTGTCATACTGAAACTTCATTATTTCTTGTACTAGTACTAAATTGTTCTTCAATGTATCCATTATCTGCTCTCTGGTCTTTAGTAATTCTTCCACAGCTTGATTAGGTGAAAGCCCTGGAATATATACCAGTAATCTGGTGGGAGGTTCTCCATAAACTGCCTCATATGGTGTAAGCTTAGTAGAGGCATGAAAGCAAGTATTATACCACCATTCAGCCAAAGGCAACCATTCAAACCAATGCCTCGGTTTATCACTAGAAAAACACCTTAAAAAGTGTTCCAAGCACTTGTTTACAGCTTCAGTTTGGCCATCACTTTGAGGATGGTAGGGTGAGGAATAAGAAAAATTCACCCCTTGTAGTTTAAAGAATTCCCTCCAAAAAGAGCTGGTGAAGGTAGAGCCTTGATCAGACACAATGTTTTTAGGCATACCATGTAGCCTAGAAATATTGTCGTAAAATAAGGAAGCCACTTTAGCTACCGTAAAAGAATGCTTCAAGGGCAAAAAATGAGTATATTTCGACAGCATATCAACAACCACCATAATGACTGAATAGCCCGTAGATACAGGAAAACCCTCCACAAAGTCCTTGGAAATATTTGTCCAGACTTGTTGAGGAATTGGTAAAGGTTGAAGTAACCCAGCTAGATGTACATTTTCAACTTTGTTCTTCTGACAAACTTCACACTCCTTTATAAACCTCTTGATTTCAGCTTTCATTCCAGCCCAATAAAAGTCAGACCTTGCTCGATGTAAGGACTTATGGAATCCTGAGTGACCTACACTAGGACCCGCATGTATAAAATGTAATATCTTGACTTTCAACTATGCACAATCAAGAACACAAATCCTCCCTTTTTTTGAACAGCACATCTCCTCTTAAAGAAAAAGTTGTGCTTGTTGAATGATTTTACTGCAAAACAACAATTTGTTGCTGAACCACTTGATCTTCAGCATAGGCTCTTTTAATCTCCTCTAACCAAATAGGATTTGGTACATTGATGGCTAATAAGGCTTTGTCACTTTCATCTTCCCCTTTTCAGGACAAGGCATCTGCCACTTTGTTCTCCACTCATTTCTTGTACTCCATAGAAAAGTCATAACCCAACAACTTGGACAGCCACTTTTGTTGAGCAGATGTGCCAATCTTTTGTTCCAACAAGTATTTCAAGTTGTGGTGATTAGTTCTAACAATAAAAGAACCCCCAAGCAAATAAGGCCTCCACTTCTCTTCTGCCAAGACCAATGCCAGAAACTCCTTCCCGTAGGTTGACAATTGCAAATTTTTCCTTTCAAGCCTTGGCTTAAAAAGGCCAAGGGTGTTTGTGCTTGCATCAAAACCGCCCCTACACCACTAGCACACGCATCACATTCAATTATAAATGTTTGAGAAAAATCAGGTAATGATAAAACAGGAGGTTGTGTTACAGCCTCTTTAAGCTAATCAAATGCCCTGGTTGCTTTATCAGACCACTTAAAAGTTTCCTTCTTCAACAAAGCTGTCAGGGGAGCAGCTATGATGCCACAATTTCTGATAAACTCCCTATAATATCCAGTCAACCCAAGGAAACCCCTTAGTGCTTTCACAGATTTTGGAAGTGGCTACTTGATCATTGACTCCAACTTCTTGTGATCAGCCTTGACCCCATCCTTAGATATGAGGTTCCCCAAGTATTCAATTTCAGAACATGCAAAGTGGCACTTAGATCTTTTAGCATAAAGTTGATGGCTCTCTATAGTGTGCAATACAATGGCTAAATGCTCCAAATGAGACTGGAAATCTCTATTATAAACCAGTATGTCATCAAAGAAAATAATAACAAATTTTCTCAAGAAAGGCCTGAACACATCATTCATGAGGCCTTGGAATATGGAGGGTGCATTAGTGAGTCCAAATGGCATTACAAGGAACTCATAATGACCCTCATGTGTTCTAAATGCTGTCTTTGAAATTTCATCCTCCTTCATTTTGATTTGATGATAGTCTGATCTAAGATCAAGCTTAGAAAAAATAGCTGCTCCAGAAAGCTCATTAAGTAATTCATCCACCACTGGTATAAGGAACTTATCTTTGACCATAGCTTCATTAAATGCCCTATAATCTATACACATTCTCCAAGAACCATCTCATTTTCTCACTAAAAGGACAGGTGAAGAAAAATGAGATTGACTTGGTCGAATAACACATACTGCAGTAGTTCCTTAACTATCTTTTCGATTTCAGTCTTTTGATAATATGGATATCTATATTAGGGGTGCTACCCGCATGGTACGGGACGGGGGGGACCCTTCCCAGCACCCCGCCCCGCACCATGCGGGGGAGGGGCTTTTTCCCCCCGCACACGCCCCCAAGTGGCGGGGGAGGGCGGCAGAGCCCCACTGGGATCATCCAGCCCCCGCCCCTGCTTGTCCTTCTCCCTGCGGGGCGGGGTAGCCTGCCTGCCCATATGGGGGCGGGGCAGCGGGGTGTGGAGCCCCGCTGCCCACCCTTAATCTATATGGCCTCACACTCACTGGTGTTGTATCTTTCTTTAAAGATATTTGATGATCATGAGACCTTTGTGGAGGAAGGCCTCTTGGCTCATCAAAAACTATTTGGAATTTATTCAACAAATTCAAGATATCCTGAGGTATATCATGCAACACCTCTTGAGACTGAATTGATACTATCTGCAATAGCAATCCCTTATGTTCTACTGAAGAGAGCTTAGCAACCTTAACATCATCAACCAGATTGCTAGAAGTAGAAGGTAAGGCTTTTAAACATGTTAAATTGCCTTTATAAGTGAATTGCATGTGAAGCTTACCAAAATCCCAAAGAATAGGACCCAGTGACAGCAACCACTGCACTCCCAATACAACATCACAATCACCCAATTCTAAGGTAAGCAAATCAGTTACAAAGGTCGTACCTTATATGTGTAGGGCCACATTGCTACATTTCCCACCACTACTCACAAGGTCACCATTTGCAATTCTCACTTGCATAGGAACAGACTCTCGTACCAGTAATCCACACTTCATTTCTACTGCAGTATCCACAAAGTTGTGGGTACTGCCAGTATCTACTAATATAGCCAGCCTTCTTTTTTTAATTTGACCAAGAACTCTCATAGTTTTTGGGCTTGGTGTTCCAACCATTGCCTGGACTAAAATGGAAGCAACTCCAACAACATCTTGCACATCTCCACCCTTAACTTCAGTCAACTGATCATTATCTTCCTCTGACTCCCACGATTCACCCTGAGGCAAATCCATTCCCTCCAAAACATACAATTTTGGCTTCGAACACTTACGGCCTGGATGTCATTTCTCCTCACAGAAATAACAAAGTCATTTTTTCCTTCTATCTTGCATCTGAGCCTTTGAAATTCTTTGATAAGAGACTTTGGGAGCAGGCTGCCCCTTAGTTCCTGAATCTTGGCCAAACCAAATGCATCATTCAAATTCTTGGGATTGAGCATCCTCACAGGTAACTTGACTTCATCTTTCAACCCACTTAAGAAACAACTAAGCTTATTCTTCTCAGAAATACCTTTGATTCGATTCGAAATCAACTCAAATTTTGTCTTGTAGGTTGTCACAGTACCTACATGTTTCAATCTCGTGAGAGCTTCCATTGGATCATCATAAGGAAATGATCCAAATCTGACTTGTATTGCTTGCGTTAAATCCTCCCAAGAATGAAAAACTCCTGCTTCACTGGCATCTTGGAGCCAAACTAATGCCTCTTCATCCATATGAAAAGAAGTAATAAACATTCTTTGTCCCGGTGGCACTTGGTAATATAGAAAATATTAATTAGCTCTATACACCCAAGCCGAAGGATTTCTACCAGAAAACCTTGAAAATTCCAACTTTATGCCTTAAAAGATTGCCCTATCCACTGGTTCACGATAATGCACTTCCTCACTGCCTTCATGTGCTTCATTGTTTCGTTCAAGATTCTGCATATCTTCATGAGCCATTGATCCATTAACTGATTTCCTCGAAATTTGCTCTAAAACTTTTGCAAACCTCTTTTCTTGCTTTTCTTTATCGATTCTTGTAGTTTCTTGTTATTGAACCAAAATCGCAATTGTATCTTCAATCTATTTTTGTTGTCGATCATGTAGCTGCCTTAGGTGATTCAGAGAATCCACCACATGTGCATAGGATTGTGTCCCTTCCTCCATGACTGCTGATACCAACTGTAATGGACCATTGCTAACTGTATTCTAGAAAGTTCCAAGAAGTAGAGAGAGAAAGAGAGAGAGACTAGAGAGAGAGAGAAAGTGTATGAACTGAATAAGTCTCGTTGCTTTCTTCTTCTTCTCTTCTGTTTTTATAATAACATCTTCAATCTTCATACGACATCGTTTTATACCAAAATTACATTAGAATACCACGACTTCACTTATTCAACTAAACTAAACGACGACGTTCTACTTATCTGCTCACATTTCCATTAAAACTCAACCCAAAACGACAACGTAATTCAACTACCTCTTCTACTCTTCCCACGCCTATCTTGTAATCCACCAATGTTCATATCTTCAATAACCATTACAAAAAAAATAAGTGAAAATTAATAATAAAATAATGAATAGTAGTGAAGTATTATGAGAATACATAAGGTACTCTCAGTATCCAAACTAGTCTGTTTCGGTGCCCTTGCATCATCGAGGAAGATCTCGAAACTTGGGGAGAGAGAAGAAGGAAAGTAATTTTTGGAAGAGAGAGAGAGGGAGGGTTGGGGTCTCAATTTCGTGCGTCGTTTCTACCATGTAGTTTGGCCATATGGTAAGTAAAATGAAGCCTCTACGTGGAGCACCTCGGTATTATTTGGAAGAGAATAGATCATCGATTATGAGTTATTCTCTTTTATGGATGGACTCAACGAGTTTTAGCTGAGTCGAATTGAGTTTTGTAAGGTATTCGTTATTTACTAATCAAGTGGGTATCTACTTTTATAGATAAATTTTTTTTTTTCACAAGTCAAGTTCGATTCGAGCTAACCAGACGAGTTAAACAGACTGATTCATTATGGCATTAAAGGGCAAAACTTATAAACAATGATGCAGGATAATTTAATTTGTAAAACAAATTTAAAGATTTAAAAAATTTATAAATAGATCTTCCACCACTGGCTCGCTCCCCATAAAATCACGTGATTCCGTATTTAGCCACGGTGGAATCCGAAAAACCCCGAGAAATCTCTCCCGCCATGAACACGCTCCTTATCCTCTCACCTCCATACCCTTCGACGCTTCCTGTCCTCGCCTTCTCGACTTACACAACCTCTCTGTATCCCCAAACTCCCGTCATTTCCCAGTCCCTAGGGTTTTGTTCCCCCAAGTCACTTGGCACACTTCTACAATCAAGATCTTCAATTAAGTCCCCGAGTTCTCTATACCCCGTAGAACCCCAAATCTCCGACGCCGACGACTACGAGGACGACGACGAAGATGACGATGTGGCTGCTGATGAATACTACGACATCTCCGGCGATGTATTGGAAGGAGTTGAACAGAGCGACGATGAAACCGAAATTCCTATTGCTGCAACAGAGGCGCCGACTCCGCATGAGGAGTCCAAGTGGCAGAGAGTGGAAAAGCTTTGCAACGAAGTCAGAGACTTCGGCGAATATATTATCGATGTCGATGAGCTCGCTTCGATATACGATTTCCGCATTGATAAATTTCAGGTTTATTTCTATGCAAATATTCAAATCTTAAACTCACTTGCCTATTCGCAAGCATACAAAGATTATATGTATTTCTTATCTTGTATGAAATGTAGATATTCAGGTCAAAGAAAATTTTGACACTCTTAGTAATTATTTTATTTTTTCTCTTTTGGGCAGCGTTTGGCGATACAAGCATTCTTGAGAGGCTCATCGGTTGTGGTATCTGCGCCGACGAGCAGTGGGAAGACTTTAATTGCCGAAGCCGCCGCAGTGGCCACAGTTGCCAGGCGAAGGCGAATCTTCTACACGACTCCACTAAAGGCTCTATCCAATCAAAAGTTTCGCGAATTTCGGTATATAAGTCTTTTCTAAATCAGTGTAAATAGTAGAAATTGAATTTGTCAACTGTACTTATGCCGCTGTACTAATAATGTTTTGTGGTTCAGCGAGACATTTGGAGACAGCAATGTTGGCCTTCTTACGGGGGATTCTGCAGTGAATAAAGATGCTCAGGTTTTGATTATGACTACGGAGATTTTACGCAATATGTTATATCAGAGGTACATTATAGTGAATTTAAAACTCTAGTTGTAGCTTATGGGAATTGCTTAATGAAAGCGCGATGTAACTTATAAATTTGAACTAATGTTATGATCTGGTTTTGTAATCCATTAGCTGGCGGCAGACTACATATTATCTTTTTGATCTGTAAACTGACTGCATATATCTTCAGCGACAAACTATACGAAAATGTTATTGCACAGCTTCTTTACACATCTCTTTTGCCTACTTCTCATTCGTACCTTGTAGTTTCAATTAAGGTTAACTGATATGATAACTGGATGTGAGATTAACAATGCCAATAAGAGGTGTGGAGAGATGTGCACAGAAGCTTTGTAGATAGAATTATCGAAAAATGTATGCTGGTAGGAAATATCATTAGTGCAGTAAGTGTTTCCTCAACATGGTTGCTACCTCTAGAAATTATCTAAATTTGTTCTTCATTAGTTAAGTTGATTCTCTAAATTAAAAGGATGGCGGTTTACTTCATATTCACATGCAGTGTTGGAATGGTTTCTTCTGATAGTGGACTGTTCCATGTTGATGTGATTGTTTTGGACGAAGTTCATTATCTAAGTGACATATCTCGGGGTACAGTGTGGGAAGAAATAGTAAGTACATTTTCTTGTCCAGGATCTCATTTATTGCCAATGATTTCCTCACACTTTTTCTTCATATTGTGTAATCAATTATTTCAGGTTATATATTGCCCAAAAGAAGTCCAACTCATATGCCTATCAGCAACAGTGGCAAATCCTGATGAGCTTGCTGGTTGGATTGGTCAGGTATTGTTTTTTTTTTTTTTTTTCCAGCTGACCTAGTTTATGTTTTGGATATAGCGATACCATTTGTCACATGTTGAAATGGAAAGATGAAGGCATTATTTGTTCTCCTTGCAGATTTCCATATACAAAGAAAAAAAAATGTGCCATATATTGATAAGGAATTTTTTGCGATATTTTTTTGGGGGAAATACAGAACATTTTCAGACACGATCTGATGTTAGAAAAAGGGCCTTGTCCAGCAGATAGAATTTCTTGCTTTTGTTAATTTAGGAGAGCTAAACAAATCGCATGAGATATTTCTATTGGGATATTTTTTGTTCATTAGGCAAGTGATTTGTGCTATTTGATCCTGCAGTGCACAATTAAACATATAGTTATCAGAAATACAAAAAACAAAGGTTCAAAATGAGCTGAGGGGGTTTCTTTAAATATTTGCCTCAGTGAAGCTGTGTCTTAGCAATGCCATCATCCATTATTTTCTCTCTTATCTCAATGTGGAGTTAGTTACACAAACTGATAGTAAATCTATATTTTCAAAAGGGATAGCAGTAAGGACTCATAAATTGGGGTCATAGTATATTTCATAGTTGCTCTTTCTTTCCTTTTTTTTTTTTTTTTGTGAAGTTGGCAACCCGAATTTTGATGTCTAGAGAAAATATTTCTGATTGAAGACCCTTTATGATTCTCTTCTACATTCTTTCTGCCTTCTGATGTGTTGGCCCGTCATTTCTTGCTGCTAGTTCCATCATGTAATCATTGGTTGTCTCCTGGCATCATCAACTCATCATTACATGTTGTTTTCATACATAGATAGAATAATTTCCACTGTCAACTCTAGCATTGGTTTCTAACCGCTGTCGGGTTGACTGATCTATAGACTTGTGGGAGGATTGAGTCTTTCTAATTTCATCCTTTTTCTAGATTCATGGTAAAACTGAGTTGGTAACATCCTCAAAGCGTCCAGTTCCATTGACTTGGCATTTCTCTATGAAGACAACTTTGTTACCTCTTCTTGATGAGAAAGGAACGCAATTGAATAGGTATTTTTCTTGATTGATTCTTATGTCACTTCATTCACTTTGACTTATAGTTTCACTATAGATGAATGCAAGAATAGGGATACCTTTAAAGCATTGAATAGTTAATGTTTTTTGTTAGACTAGTGGCTTTGGTTTCTATTGAAACATCATTTTAATACTTAACAAAACAAAAGTAGCTTGATTCTGCCAGCACTTGAATAAAAATTACTAGCTATATTTTGCCAGTGGTTATTCACGTGAACATTCACAGTGAAAGTTCGAGGTTTGGTTCAGATTACCTTAAGTATGATACACTGTACAACATATAATTTTTTTCTCCTCTTCAATTAGTTGTATCTATCCCCTCCCTTCAATCTGTTATTTGAACGCATGGATGGAAAGTTATTATTATCAACCATTTTCATTTCCTTTTTTCTAAATTGGAACAGGAAGCTGTCACTCAATTATCTGCAACTTTATGCTTCAGGAGTTAAATCTTACAAGGATGATGGGTCTAGAAGAAGAAATTCAAAAAAAAGAGGAAGTAACATAAGCTATGACAGTGTTGATAGCATGTCTGAATCACCTCTTTCAAAGAATGATATAAACACTATTCGACGTTCACAAGTATGGGCTCATTGCATCAATTCTTTTATATAACAGTACTGTTTTCATTTGTATGGTCTTCATCTACCTGATGCTTTAATTTTCTATAGAATGACAAATCAATTTGATTACGGGAGTGAACTATTAATTTTCAGGTCCCTCAAGTTATTGACACATTATGGCAGCTTAAGGCAAAGGACATGCTGCCAGCAATTTGGTTTATTTTTAGCAGGAAAGGATGTGATGCAGCTGTCCAGTATCTTGAAGATTGCAATCTCTTAGATGAGTGTGAGATGAGTGAGGTTAAACTAGCCTTGAAGCGGTTCCGCATTAAGTATCCTGATGCTGTCAGGGAGACTGCCGTAAAAGGACTGCTGCAAGGGGCTGCTGCGCATCATGCTGGTTGTCTACCATTATGGAAATCATTTGTAGAAGAATTGTTTCAGCGAGGACTTGTCAAGGTTGTCTTTGCTACTGAAACACTTGCTGCCGGAATCAATATGCCTGCTAGGACAGCTGTTATTTCATCACTCATGAAGAGGAGTGATAGTGGACGAACCCAATTAAGCTCAAATGAACTGCTTCAAATGGCTGGGCGTGCTGGACGTAGAGGCACTGATGAAAGGGGTCATGTAGTACTTGTTCAGACTCCTTATGAAGGGGCTGAAGAGTGCTGCAAGCTTCTATTCACTGGAGTTGAACCTCTTGTTTCACAGTTTACTGCTTCCTACGGTATGGTGCTGAATCTTCTTGCAGGTGCAAAAGTTACTAGCAGATCTAATGAAGTAAATGAAATGAAATCTGTAAAAGCGGGTCGAACTTTGGAAGAAGCTAGGAAGTTGGTTGAGCGAAGTTTTGGAAACTATGTTGGCAGCAACGTTATGCTTGCTGCAAAAGATGAGCTTACTAAAATAGAGAAAGAGATCGAGATGCTGACTTTAGAAGTTAGCGATGAGGCCATAGATAGAAAGAGCAGGAAACTTTTGTCAGAGGTAGCATATACAGAGATTGCAGATTTGCAGGAAGATTTGAGGATGGAAAAACGTCTTAGGACAGAACTGCGAAAAAAGGTGGAAGCACAAAGAATTGCTGCTCTGAAACCTCTTTTAATGGAATTTGAAAATGGACACTTGCCCTTTTTGTGCTTGCAACATAAAGATTCTGAAGGAGTTCAACACTCACTGCCTGCTGTTTATTTGGGGAAGGTTGACTCACTCAATGGTTCAAAACTTAAGAACATGGTTTTTGCTGACGATTCTTTTGCACTGAATGTAGTTGGGACAGAGTCAAGTGTTAATGACCTTGAAATGGGCCGAGATGTTGAACCATCTTATTATGTGGCCCTTGGTTCAGATAACACGTGGTATCTATTTACAGAAAAGTGGATTAAAACAATGTATAGGACGGGCTTGCCTAATGTTGCACTAGCTCAAGGTGATGCTTTGCCTCGGGAAATTATGACAATGCTTCTTGATAAGGAGGAAATGAAGTGGGAGAAGCTTACTGCTTCTGAACTTGGTTGCTTATGGTGCATGGAAGCATCTCTAGAGACATGGTCTTGGAGTTTAAATGTGCCAGTTTTGAATAGTCTTTCTGAAAGTGATGAGCTGTTACATATGTCAGCACCATACTGTGAAGCTGTTGAATGCTACAAGGAACAAAGAAATAAAGTTGCACGCTTGAAGAAAAGGATAGCACGTACACAAGGCTTTAAAGAATATAAGAAAATCATTGACATGACAAAGTTGACCGAGGAAAAGATAAAACGTTTGAAGGCTAGATCAAAACGGTTGACCAATCGAATAGAGCAGATCGAACCATCTGGCTGGAAGGAGTTTTTGCAAATCAGCAATGTCATACATGAAATTAGGGCATTGGATATCAATACACATGTAATATTTCCTCTTGGTGAAACTGCAGCTGCAATTCGTGGAGAAAATGAACTTTGGCTTGCAATGATTCTCCGCAATAAAATCCTTCTAGGCCTAAAGCCTGCACAACTTGCTGCCGCCTGTGCAAGTTTAGTTTCTGAAGGGATCAAAGTTCGTCCTTGGAAAAACAACAGCTATATATATGAACCTTCCACAACCGTAATCAATTTAGTCAAGTTCTTGGATGATCAAAGAAGCTCCCTTTTGCAACTTCAAGAAAAGCATGGGGTAAACATTTCTTGTTGTTTGGATAGTCAATTTTCAGGTATGGTTGAAGCCTGGGCATCTGGACTGTCTTGGAGGGAAATGATGATGGACTGTGCAATGGATGAAGGAGATCTAGCACGCCTCTTACGGCGCACTATTGATATATTAGCTCAGATTCCTAAATTGCCTGATATTGATCCACTGTTGCAAACCAATGCAAAGATGGCATCTAATGTCATGGACCGCCCCCCAATCAGTGAGCTGGCTGGATAGTGTCGTATTGCCACCATAAGGTACTTGTAAAATTGTGACCATTGTTTCCTACAGGGTCAATAGCTTTTCAAATTTCACAGCATCTGTTTAAATTGAACTTCAATCAAGAAAGATAACTGGCTTCACGTTTGCAATGCATAATGGATTTTCCACACGTATTACCAGCAAAAGGCCCATTTGTATTCTGTGGAGGTAAGCCTTTCTGGCTAGGCTGAATACTGTCCATGATGTCGAATGACACATCACTAACCCCAGAATAAAATGTTGGCAACAAGGATGCAACCACTCAGAGGACACTAAAACCAGGTGCCTGTCAGCAACTAAGGTTGTTTGCCATTTGCTATTTCAAAGCCAGGAAAACTTTTGCACGATTAAATTTTTCTGGCTTGTTTATTCTCAGATGCTTTGGGTTTTTACTTAGCTCACTTCCATTGTGCAGTGCAATGATTTTGATAAACTAATCAATTGATTTGTTAGTACAATGATTTTGATATCTCATTACAGGTCGTATGCTTTCAGATTATATAATGGTGGGAAATGATGTATGGAAGCTGTTCCCCCAATGCTGTCAGCGGAAGATGCGAAGTCTTCAACTTGTCTAATTCTTCATCCATTGTTCTCTTGATTGAATGGTAAACATTTAAAGACTCATTTTATGTTTGATGCAGTAATTGGCATCAAGTCTTGAGCTTTGCTGCAGCCCTGTGTCATACTTGAATCTCTCAGCCCTACCTTCTGGAAAAATAGGCCCATCTTTTGCTTAACAGGGTGTGTTCATACTCCACTCCATGCTCCTTTTTTAGATCTATCCACAAAAATACTGTTACTCTTGAGTTTTTTGTGCGTAGTGATAGAGGCTGAGCAGTCTTCCCCCTTTCTCGTACTATACTTTTATTCGCACTTTAGAGAACAAACACTTGAGAGAACAAAAAAGAGATTCTTGAACTGCATACCTAATGTCTCGAAATTAGAAGCAATTCTATTCTCATTTCGCGTTATTGGAGATTGTTGCATTCTTTACTTCATTTGATCTGTTTTTTTCAAACGACAGATTAGCCATTTTAAGTAATAACCCGTTCTGATTCCTAATTTGGCACGCTATTTCTAAGAGTATTTAGTTCATATACAAACGCATCCTCGCCGCAGCTAAATGTCAATAATAAACACTTACCGATCATGTTGTTGACCACATTATTAACATGCTCCGTTCAAACTTTTACAGCATGAATACTTAAAGTGACTATAGTTTTAGAGCTGGCAATTTGTTAGGTTCGCCTCGATGGAGATAGGTTACGCACATACCGAGAATCAAACCGAACAGAATTCAAAGAACTTTACGATCCTTGCGGGATCTGTATCATGTGTTGAACCCTTCTGACAAATTAATTATTCAAGTCAATCAATCCTAATCATTCGACCTGTTTACAAACAAATTGTCGGACAACTTGGTCTAACGTGTGCAGGTCACAGGTTGAGCTTTGACCCAAACTCAATCATGTGAAGGAAGCCCAGTCCTATTATTTTTTGTTCGCAACCCGCGTCAAAGATTTACCAATGCAGCCGTGGAACATTTATCACACGGAAAATTAGTAAGAAATCATATATAGGATTGCTGTAATGTTAAGAAATCACAGGAGGTTTCAAATGCTGAGAGAGAGAGAGAGAGAGAGAGATTTTGTGATAAATGTTAAAGGACAAGGGAATCTCCCTAGGGGGGTAAATAAAAAAAGATTTAACAATAATATCGATGAATGGAACGGACGCATATCTCAAGTTTACATCACAAATTACCTCTATTTACATTTATTGTGGCTAGAAACACCACAAAAACATGCAGTATACTACAACCGTCGAGCGATATCCCCCCTCTTATTTGGTCGGTGAGACAGAAATGTGAGAATACATGAAAGATGATTCCACGAAAGCTTTTCCCTTCGTGGCGCCATAATCTTTCCAACTCTGGTGGCCTGAGTAACTGAAGCGTGCAAAAAACTACTGCAAATCAAAAGTATCCACATCATCATATTAGAGGAAAATTTCATCTATTCGAGCAACAGATAATTCAGCAGACTCAGAAACAACTAATTTCTCTAGTACATGCATTCCCTATTGGATTACATCTTCTACTTCAAACTCTACACCAGATGCAAAAAAGCCAATCCTATCGTATCGAAACTCGGAATTTAGCCTTTTTACCTCCTGTTTCTTCGCACTGTGCAAAGACTAAGTACGCTATCAACTTCAAACTTAAATTAAACTACTCCAGTCCAGAGGTCATAAGCCTCAACTGCGGCCTACTTTCATGAAAAATATAGGAATTTAAATCTAATATGAAAAATTCGCTGGAAAAACTAAAGATGAAAAATATTCTGTTGTGGGAAAAAAGGAACAATCCTGATCCAAAATAAACTGTGAGCTACAAAAACACATACAAGAGGTAGAACTCCCACCGCCCACAGACCCTCACACACTGATACAACAAATCCTGCACTATTGAAAAGTAATTTGTGAAAAAGAACATTATAATACAGCAGAGAAAGAGCCAATTACAACTTTCCCTGGTGACGCATGCTATGATTTGACTTAAATACAGACATTTTGGCTCTCATTACTGACTTAACATGGTGGTTTTGGGGTGTAATAGATGCATATTAAAAGCAAAACCCAACAGACATGTTCCCCAGACACATGTTTTAGCAAAATGGGATATCAATCCTAGTCAAACCAGATTCAGCAACAGAAAGTTAGTACATACAAATATCTACTTGGGGTCACAGGAAGTCATATTATCCAGTTAGAAAGCAGTCTGTGAAACCGTTGCCGTCTACTTGAACCGCTTGAAGACTTTGCCTGGTCATGGCATGAGCTGTAAGTGTCCCTTTTCCTTTTCCCCCGGAACAATAGGTCTTCTGTATCTAAAACATATGAGACCTACAAGATACAGCAGAAATCTTCCGTATTAATTACATGCTTATCTGCTCTTTTATGTCTAAACTGCAAACCATATCATCATTGGAGCAAAAGAAACAAGAAATAAATTTTCATATAACATACCTTGGATGAATTGCAAGCTATCTTACACTCTAATCCATTGACAACTTGAACTCCTTCCATTGCCTGGCAAGCAGTGGAATTTTCATCGCCATTGGCATATTTGCGAACATTCCTGCAAACAGCAGCAGGCATTATTAGCCACGACCACTTAACAGCAATGACTATCTTTTTTCTCATATTTCTTACATACCTCTTCAAGAAGATTCCAGACTTCTCTTTCCTTTCAGGAACAACTGAGAGGAAGTCGGTGTGCAGATATGCTGAAAAATTAGGGTCCATGGAAACAGCAGTCACTTCAGGCTTATCATGTCCGTAGTCCATAAGCTGAATAGACAAATGGGTTGGTGTCGATGACTGGAAACAATTTACAATCACACAATTTAGGGCACATATAAAACTTCACACATTTTAATTAAAAATAAATAAAAAGTGCTTATTCAAGAAAGATAAGGAGACAACATCACTGAGGCATACACATTCAATACGATATATGTTCTCATCATGAAGAAGAACACGGGCGTTTTCATGATAAACTATATCAACAAATCGTCCAGGTTTTCTTGATTTTTCATATGCATATAGTTGGAGAAGCTTGTTGTCCATCTCATCAGTGGCAAGTGTTTGAAGCTGAAGCAAGTGCATGAAGATGACCCTAATAGGTCAGATGAGAATAACAAAATGGAAAGAAAAGGAGATAATTAAAAATAAAATTAATTATGGATCTTACTTGTTTAACAAGTTTATATATCAGCTTGTCTAACGTGAACAAAACGTATGATTGAGTCCCAATAATAGCTCGGCAATCATCCTCAAACTTTGTATTGTCAGAAGAACCATCAAGTAAATTGTAAAGCGCTATCATGAATCTGTAACACCAAAAACGTTTTTTTTATAAGTAATAAAAGCAAAAACATAAAGCCAACTGATTGGTACACACCGACATTGAGTTGATTTGAGAAACAAACAAGAGCTAAACCACCTGGCATAAAGATCAGTAGGGCTTGAATCATTTGAAGCCCTCCATTTCCGTTCAGCAGATGATGAATTAACCTTTGCTGATTGTATTCTCTCATACAATGTCTGCCAAATCAGTAAAAAAGTTACAAGTATAGTTTATGATAACAATCATATAATACATTTAGAAAATCCCCTTTTTAGAAAGCCAAGGAAATCATATTAACAAATGATAAGCCTTACTTGGTGAAGCCTAAGAAGCACATAGAAGGAGTCATTTCCATAAAACACCCGAGAATCCTTTTCTTTCTCATGTGATGCTGAAGGGACATGCTTAGCCAGAGGCTTCACGGTAAGAAGAAAACGTTCTGAATATGGGAGTGATGTCCCATCCCCTTCAACATCATGTGCATCAGCCATCCCTTCAGCTTCACCTTCACTCTCAGCCTTATTATCATGCTCATCGTGATCTCCATCTTCCTCATGCTCTTCACGAGAACACTCCTCACCATCAGCAGACTCACTTCCTGATACGTCCCCATTCTCAGAGGCATTCTCAGTGTCGTCGGAAGACCTCTGAGCACTTTCCTCACCTTCGTCATCGGCATCAGCATCATTTTCTCCTGCCTCTGCACCACATATATTTTCTTCTCCATGTCTAGTTGGATATTGCCTGCCTACAGCACCATCCTTTACTTTCTGCACGGCCTCTAAACCAGCATCTCTATAAACTGCAAAATTATCTTCCTCAAAATCTCCATTTGGAGATACTTCACCCTCTTCTCTTTCAACTTTGAAGTGCCCAACAGATTCTTCATGGTATCTGCGAACTTTGATGCCATCTGACATCACCCCATTCGTGGATATAATTGGTCTTGTAGAATCACCACCCTTTAGGATCAATTGAAAAAGAAAAAACATTTTCTGAGCCCATATTAATTATGATATTTATAACCATCAAGAGTCGAGACCCAGAACCTAGCATCAAGCTCAATTATCAACCAAATAGTTATTCTACAAGTGGATTATCAACCATATCATTAATCATACTTTTTTTTTTTTATAAGTAATACGTAAATTTCATTGATATGAATGAAATAGGCATAGCCCGTGTACACAGGGAATATACAAAAGAACACCTAAATACATTCTAGGAATGATAAATTAAGGACAGAAAATCATAAGCACAGCTCCCATTAAGTACAATAGCAGAAAACCAAAGCAGTAGTGTATAAAAAAATTCTGAAGCTCTGCCATTGTGCGCTCCCTATCTTCAAAGCAACACCCATTCCTTTCCACCCAAATAAACCACACAATACACAGCAGAATCATTTTCCACACTGCCACCACTTGATGACAGCCTTGAATCTCCTTCCAACCAGCCTATAAATCAACTGCCCTTCGAGGCATTACCCAAACAACGTCAACTCTTCTAAAGATCTCATCCTACAGCATCCTTGTCACCTCACAATGCAATAATAAGTGATCCACTGATTCTCCTTGCTTTCTACACAAGTAGCACCAATCCATCACAATGAGTCCCCTCTTCCTCAAGTTGTCCGTGATCAAAATCTTCCCAGGAGCAACAGTCCAAACAAAGAAAACTACTTTAGAAGGCACACAAGATCTCCAAATATTCTTCCAAGGGAATGGAGCATTACTTTGTGATGCCAAAATTTTGTAATACTCCCTAACTGTAAACTTCCTGCTGCTTTTGGACCTCCACTGCATCCTATCCCCCTGTGCCGTATTGTTTCCCGTAGAATATATCAATCTGAAAAATTCTGAAACAGTGTGCAGTTCCCAATCATGAATATCCCTATTAAATAGGAAATTCCACTGGTAAGAACCATGAGAAGATACCCTCAGATCCGCCACGGAGGCATCCCTATTGGCTGCAAAATGAAAGAGATCTAGAAATGCCCTATCAAGAGCACAATCTCCACATCAAACATCATGCCAAAACCTGATTCTGGTGCCCTCTCCAGCCACAAAACGGATATGGTTTTCTAAAGTTTGTCATCCCCTCCCATAAGCCCGCGCCATAACCCCCCCCCCCCTCTCAATTTATTGGAACACCAACCCCCCCAAATACTTTCATGTCTAGAGTCTATGATTCCTTTCACATGAATCCCCCTCCAAGTGGAACCTCCATAACTATTTTTCCAATAAAGCTTTATTGAAAATCCTCAAGTTGCGCACTCCCCAGCCACCATTCGAATTGGAGAACAAACTTTCTTCCACTTAACAAGATCCCCCCAACAAAAATGCCCGAAATAATTTCTCAATCCTATTCGCCACCCCTGTAGGTGGAGGAAATAGAGATAAGAAATAGGTGAAGTTAGATAACGTGCTCTTAATTAAGGTGAGACAACCCCCTTCGATAAATATAACCGTTTCCAACCAGCCAATCTTTTCTCTACTTTCTCCACAACCCCATCCCAAATCGCTCTAGCCTAAAAGGTTGCTCCCAATAGTAGGCCCAAATAATTCATAAGCAAGGATGACACTTTACAATCCAAAAGGCTCGCCGGGCTATTGAGACTAGGCACCACACCCACTGCAACAATCTCGGACTTACCAAGGTTCACTTTAAGCCTCAAAAGGCTTCAAAGCATAACAAAAGTGCTCGTAAATTTTGAATCCGGCCATGGTCCGCTTCACAAAAAATGAGGGTATCATCTACAAATAAGATATGTGAGATTAAAATAGAGCCATTAGTACCATTAACCACCAGAAATCCAGATAGCAAACCACCACCCACAGCAGCCTTCACCATCCAACCAAGTGCCTCCATAACGATAACAAAAAGTGAATGAGACAATGAGTCCCCTTGCCTCAAACCACAAGAACTATTAAAAAAACCAGCAGGGGGTGCCATTAATTAATACCAAGAAGTGAGCAGTAGAGATACAATGTCTAATCCATCAAATTCACTTATCACCAAAGCCACACCTCCCAAGCAAATATAAAAGAAATTCTCAATTCACATGGTCATAAGCTTTTTCCATGTCAAGCTTGCATAGAATACCCGGAACTCCCTCCCACAACCTATGATCCAAGCACTCATTGGCAATAAAGACCAAATTAAGGACTTGTCTTCCCCGAACAAATGCATTTTGAGGCTTAGAAATAATTTGTTCCAAGACCGGGCTCAGCCGATTTGCAAGAACCTTCGAAATAATCTTGTACACTCCACTAACAAGGCTTGTGGGGCGGAAATCCTCAACTATTGTAGCCCCCTGTTTCTTCGGTACAGGGGGCAATGAACATCGCGTTGAGACATTTCTCAAATTTCTTGAAAGATTGGAATTCAAAGAAAACCTGCATAACATCACATTTCAAATATCCCAACAAACTTGAAAGAATCCCATCGAAAAGCCATCTGGACCCGGTGCTTTATCCTTCACCATGCCGCAAATGACCTTATGGATTTCAACTTCATCAAAAGGTCTTTCCAACCAACTCGCACTCTGCGGGTCAATAGACTCAAACAACAAATTATCAAGCTTTGGCCTCCAGCAAGTTGATTCTGTGAGGAGGTTCTCATAATAATGTACAACATGATCTTCTATTTCAAAGGGTGATAGCACTTGAGTACATAAGTGGAGTGTCTCAATAGCATTGCTACACCTATGTAAATTAGCCACTTTGTGGAAGAATTTTGTACATTTATCACATTCCTTCAACCAAAGTGCCCTGGATTTTTGGTACCATGAGGTCTCCTCCATCAACGACACCCTTTCCAGTTCCGTCACAACTGAACTCTTCCTCAATAATGCTTCCTCCGAGGTATCTCCCAACACTTCCCTCCCTTCTAACTCCTGTAGCTCCTCCATGAGGGTAGTCTTCTGGTCATCAATGTTGCCAAAGACTTCCAAGTTCCACTTCTTTAGATCTTACTTCAGAGCCTTTAGCTTACCTACAAGAATGAAATTGGGAGTACCTGTGAACTGATAAGAAGACTACCAAGAATGGACCTTCTCTGTAAAACCCTCAGCTGTTAGCCACATATTTTCAAACTTGAAATACCGGTGTCCCCCATGAACACCTCCACAGTCTAACAAAATAGGAAAATGGTCTGAGCAGACTTGAGGCAATCATTTTTTTACACAACTCTGGAAAATGAGCCTCCCACGAAGGGGAGACGAGAAATCTATCCAATCTGGACCAACCCCGGCTATTTGACCATGTGAACTTGCCCCCAACAAGGGGAAGGTCCATGAGGTCCAAATCAAATATGAACTTAGAGAACTCCTCCATAGCCGAGGAGTTCCGATACGCCCCGATCGCTCACTAGGAAAGCGGATAATATTAAAATCCCCACCCATGCACCACGGCACATCCCATAAATAGTATAGACCCACCAACTCCTATCTCCATCCATGTTTGGCCCATAGGTGCCTACAAAAGCCCACTCCCACCCATCTTCAACATTTTTAAATAAGCTAGCAACTGAGAAATTTCCAATACTCATCAACTGTCTCCACCACTCTCTTATCCCACATTAAAAGAACGCTGCCTGAAGCTCCCCTAGAAGCCAAATAAGACCAGCCCATAAAAGGGCATCCCCACAAACTACGAATGATTCTTCTATCAATAACACGCAACTTGGTTTCTTGGAAACACAAAACATCAACCTTCCACGTCCGTAACAAAGATTTTATGCGAAGGCGCTTGTTGCAATCCTTAAGCCCCCACACGTTCCAAGAAAGGATCCTAGGTTTCATTAACAAAAAGAGCCCCTCCCTTTCAATCTATCCCTTCCTCCACTCCCCTCCTTCGCTGCATAATTAATGGTACATTTGAGCCTTTTGAGTTCTCTATCTCTCTTTGTGGTTGACTTCAAACAAGTATCTTCAATAGCTACAAGAAGGGCTCTAAACTGCTCTTCGAAGCCTACACAAGAAATCCCAATAACAGTTTGTACCTCCTCAACTTTCTTAAACACCCACTCTGATATAAACCTCTCTAAGTTTAGACTTGGAGTTATCGTGCATAGTGGGGTTGGTTCAGCAATTCCCCCATCATTGCACACTCCATCACGGGGAATTAATTGCAAATTCGAATCATCTGACACCCCCCCCAACTACCTCCTCCATTCTCGGGTCTTTTGGCAGGGAAGTTTGGGCCAAGACTGTCGCTCGTCTCCATGTAACTGCCCTGAGGGCCCTCTCCTCCACTATCCGGTAAGATTTTCGATGCAAGAATACCAATAAAAGAGGCAGAAGCCTCTGGCGATTCATTCTGTGGATACCCCCCTGCGATCGCGACACTTCACCCACGGCCTCTTCAAAGCTCGCCACCCCTTATCTACAAAAGTTGTCGTTGGCACACTTATCGACGAGGTAGCATCAGTCGAGGCACCAGCTGCTTCCGTCGACCTCGTCTGTGTTGATCCTGGCACCTCGACAAGCAGGACATAACTGGTGCTAGACGCACTCCTCTGCCCTGAGAAAACACTCTAGGTGCTTGCCAACGACAACGAAACGCCTGTCGATGGTTCCACCACCTTCGAGAAAAACCCCTAGGTCTTCGCTGGCGACTGATCCCCATGCACCGATGGGCCTGCATCACTCCCCTTCTGTCTCCTCCACACGGGGCCTGCGTGTGGGTTAGGGCCTTGATGGGCCATGGGCTGGATCCCTACGCCTAAGCCCAGACCCATTATTTCTTTTCCTTTAGAATTCTACTGAAGCCCATTAGACTTCTGTTTGCCCACTAAACTCCCTGAAGAAGCCCTCCCATTTGTCTAGCCCATTGCGAGACCCACGCCCACCCCTTTCTTCTCTTCAACGCAATGTATAAGCTAATCTAGTTTGTCTTGCATTTCTCCCATTTGTTTCTTCATCTCATACAAAACACGCTGCTACTTTTCCTCAGTCAAACCGATAGCGTCCCTGCCACCTTCCACCATACTCTAAGCATATATGGAAACGACACCACTACTTGACTTTTGCAGGCCTACAACACCTCTCAAGCAAGCCAATACATCAGAGCTAGCTCTCCCTCTGACACTTTCATGTCTAGGTTGTTGGAGTGCCTCCCAATATGACCGAGGCTGGTGATGATGTTGAGCTACCGTCGTCCCTGGTTGTGACCAGCGTTCAGTAACATCTTCGCTTCCAACTTCCCTCAACACCTTCGCCAGTTTCCACCATCCCCTACCGTCGCTATCTTTTGGTATTAAAATGAAACTCCGACGACCACCTCCATATTCCACCAATGCCATGTAACATCCTCGTGCGTTAGAACATCGCTGCGCAATATAGCCCCTGGCTCCTTCCCAATGAGCAAAATAAAATTCCTAACTCCTAGACTTCATGCAATCCTCCAGCACTTTAGAGAACCATCGTGCCGTGGCTGTCCCCAAGCTTAACTCTTTCACAACTTTCCATCCCCTTTTGATTACGAACACGTATCTACCATCCCTTGACATCTCAAACACCTTAGATTCGATCCCAACAATCTTCGAATAACCCATTGCACACTAGCCTCAAACCAAATCATGCCATAGCAAACACCAAAAAATCACCAGAAAAAATTACATCATAGGAGTTGGGTGTACGGAGAGAAGAATATATCACAAATTAAAAATTATTGATAAAACTTCATAGCCAATTGATCAATGATACTCCATGATGACTTACTAAAAGCTTACTTGGGAATATATATTTCGTGATTACCCACCAAAACAGTGGCGGAACCAGAAATTCTACTTTTTTTTTTTTTTTTTTTTGGGGGGGGGCAATATTAATCTATGCAATGACAACGATGCTTCCATACATGCCCATGCCCATGCATGTGTATGTATATATTATACACTTTGTTGTTTATAATTATAAGAAAATACATTATAGATGTAATTTAATTTCATATTCCTTCAATTTATAAGAAATATTTTTTTGATTGTATATTTTTTAACTCATTTTCAAGTTTTTAAATTTTTGGTGGTATATTTTTGGTATTTTTTATGTATGAATACTCATTTTTATATTTTGGATGCAAAAATTATGAATTTTAAGAAAATATAGAAACTATTTTTTCCATAATTTTAAGAAGACTCGAGAATTTTAGATGGGATTAGAAGAATATTTTCAAATTTTTAAAATATTTTAGGAAATTTTAAATTGTTTTGGGATCAATATTATTTTTTTATCAATTTTTATTTGAATTTAAATAATAATGATTAGTTTTTTTGGGGGAGGCTAGGGGGGAGGCCATGGCCCTCTCTAGCCTCAATGTGGTTCCACCACTGTATCAAAAAAGGGAACCAATACAGAGGAGGCAGCCATTTTACAACTTCAAAATAAAATATTAATTATTTTAATTTAAATACGCCAAAGTCAAAGCAATAGTCAACAAACTTTAATATGAAGTTGTGCGCTAGTTGTATAGTAGTTGTCCTTACCATTTTTTAAAAAAATATATATATTTCATAATTAGTTAAAGATACTAGCCATAACAACCATCAAAAAGTTTAATCTAACCAACATCAGGAGTCCAAATTAAGACAGATAAAAGCCCATAGGCAAAACCAACTAAATCTAATGGCCAAGGGACAAATGGGTAAACTTGAGATGTTAACTTTAGGGGGACAGCAACACAATATTAGCCATACCTCAGATGGAGGTAACTCAACCCCACCCTCAACAACATCATTGCTCGGTCTGGATGGAGTAGCACCAAGTCCTTGTAACAAAAAAAACAGTATCTCAGAATTCATACTGACACATAATATTTATATATAAAAAAAAAAGATAAAGTGGAACATATCGAAAAATCAAAAGAACTAGCAGTGACAGGCTCAACTGAAATTATTTTGTCACTAATACAGGCATAAGTAGTTCAAAGCATTATGCAAACCTGATGTGTTCTCCATGGTAGTTCTTCCATTACTTTGCTCCACTCCAGAGGCAAGCAATGCATTTGAATTGCCTAACTGTTCATTGGATTTATCCTGCTTGCTGACTCTGGATAGTTCATCAGGCATAGATGCATTGATCTGTACTTTACCATGTGGAGGGGTATCACATGAAGCATCTTTCTTATGTACAATATGTTCTTCATCAAGTGGACTATCTTCTTTAACTCCATTATCCCCATTTACTGGCCAAGCCCTGCAAGAACTTGATTGTTCTGGTGCATTACTCTCATCTCCATTTCTGGAAGGATTTAAATGTTTAGGATTTATCACATTGGCACTGCCACCAGCACTGAGATCAATTTCCCCCGCAGTTGCAGCACCACTTTTGACAGAATCACTCTTTGCCTTGACAACATCTCCAGTATCCTCTGCACCCTGAGGACGAGAAGGAACTCCAAGCATGGGTTCCAGAAATGTTGTCCAAATCTTCATAACTTTATCCAACTGTTCACTTGTACAAACTTCTCCACAGGAATACTTAATGAGCTGATATAGATCTTCATGGATGTCAGGATCAGGGTACTCAAATTCCAAATTTGGAATGATTGGTCGTCTATTTCCAGCAGCAATAGCAAAGAGCACATCATCTTCCTTGCACTTCTTCTCACTAATTTCTTTAATCTCCATCAATAAGGCTGCAAAACACATGACAAATAAACCATGAAAACTGAACATATGTTGCATCAGAACATCTTGTGGTAATTGGATGAGTCTATTGTCTTTTATATAATTATATTAATAGGTAAAGCAGCCTTTTTTATTCCGGTAGTATCGAGACTTTTATATTTTCCTTAGAAAAATTATGGTGACATTATCATGTCATGCATTAACACAGTTTATTTATTTTTTTGATAAGTAATAAAACTTCATTAAACGGCATAATCTAAGTACAAATACATTTTGTGTACATTTGTAATCTTATGCACAAACATTGTTCCAAACAAGGAGAGAAACAAAACATCAACAATTGCACAAGGGAGGAAGGAATTTATTCAAAAGGTTGCTAGTAATATTTATTTCAGTTATACAAAATTATCGCATGTCATGAACATTGAACATAACATATAAACTTTTGTGGTGTTAAGGAGCTTAAAATGTATCAATAGACCAAGATGTTAATGCAAAATTACCTTTTGTGCTCAAGCTCTTTGTGTCCTGTTGCTTGAAATAGAAGCTACGATGATCAAGCGATTTGTGATAATTCTTGGCATAAATTTCAGCCCAGACTTTATTAAAATCAGAGCGACACCGTGCCCACTCTTCTTGTTTCTGCTTCAGACGTGTTAGTATAACTGGCAAAGCAAGAGGGGCATTCTTCCTCAACACATCCATCACATCAAGGCCATGGTCGCCATATAAACGTTCAATGCACCTGAGATTCAGTGCTACAAAAACAGACAAGGAAAAATCCACATCAGAAAAAAAAAATGAGTTAGCTTTACATATTGTAATACATGTATTTGAATAATTTTAAGTATTCTATTAGTCACTAATCAAACTATAACCTGTGAAGTGTTCCTCAACACGAACTGGACTGTCTGCTTTCAATGTATTGTTGTTGATCTTTTCCAATAGCTCTTCTACACGCTTGGTTGTTACATTTACAGACTCTAACAACATGTCCAGTTCAAACCTGACAGCAGAATTACAAAATGATCACCTAAATTTCCACAGCACATATTTTAAACCATGATAAAGCTCCCAACTTTATATGATATCAATAGTGCTATTACCAACTCCAGAAGCTTAAGTCTAAGCAATAGAATACAAGCATAGATGACAAATTAAGCAGCTACAACTAACAAGAGAAACAATGCTAAAGCCTAATGAGAACAATACATTGAAAAACACAAAAAGGGAAAGAAACAAGGAACATAAATATAATAACCTTAGGCAACCTCTTACCTGTCATCTTCACAACGAAACAAGCTTTCTTCATACTGATTTTTGCGCATATGTTTAAAAGAGTAATCCTCACTTCCTGATGTGACAGACACCCAATGATCATTCAATACTTCAGCACCAAGTTCTGTTCTATGGCTAGCTGAAGGTATTAGATACTGCATCATTGAAAGGAAAAAAAACCCAGATAAATATAGAGTTACTAAGAGAAACTCAATCTCTAAAAATTATGAAATAAAAAAAAAAAGCATTGCATACATGCTTTGGCAGCAGACGGTAACTGGGAGTGCAGCGCTCACAATTGGATAGGTCAAGTTCATTAATAGGTTTTGCCATGTACTTATCCTTGCTGGAAAATAATGTCATCTTATGACCGCCAACGTCTTTATTGCCAAAGGCAGAACTTTTTTCAAGTCGATCCCTTTCCCGGTTTTCAACTCTATCCCTTTCTCGGTTTTCACAGTCTCTATCTTTCACCCCATCATCCTTTTCACGATCGCGATCTTTGTCCCTATCCTCTATCTTTACAGGTCTGGGTGAAGGTCCATCAATCCACAAGGCTTCTGTAATGAAGTAACAGTTCAATTAAATTTTACACTCCAAACATTAACTTAGAGAAAATCATAATGCATTCACAGGAAACTATAAAAAGGTTTTGTTCAGAAACAATGCCAGCCTAAAACAACTCCCACAAAAAACTGCATCTAGCTTGAGAATAAAATAAGGAAAAGAAATCATCTTACGTACTTTTACTCATGACACCAGCAAGGAGAGCATCTGCAGTGCAAGACTTGGTTAGATACGAATTTAACAATGCAGAATCCATAGGTAAATGCTAGCTAAGAGTTACCATTCTTCTCACAACGTGCCAAGAATTCATTAAATCCATCCATAAGATCCGGATATCTTCCAAGTAAATCAGCCACCTGACATAAGTCAAAGAATCAAAAAATTAGTTATCCCATTCCTGTTAATGCCTCTTAAGTCAAGGGACTTCTATTCCTTAATCCAGAAAAAGAGTCAAAGAAACAAGCTTGCTACAGTCCCACTGGTTACCTACCCGAAGTTATAACAAACCAATATCCTAGTGAAACACAATCTCGAATCATACAATTGTACTGTTAGCATTTTGGGAAAAACCAACCTAGAATTATACACCTTTTAACTAGAAGATACTTAACACACTGCATAGATACATATAAGTCATCTGGTCTGGGATAACTCAAGTTTGTCCCAAATATGAAATCAATTTATCTTAACCAACCTTACCCATGTTATAGGAGATAAGAGAAGAAGAGGGTCTCATGCTAAGCTGGAGATTGACCAATTTAAACGGGCACCAACCACTGTAATTACGGCTCTGCATGGTGCCACCTTATGTCTATTCTTTATACAGAGCTCCAGCCAAACATTTGTATTTCAATAACTTAAGAATTTTAGCACTTTTTTTTGTTTGAGGTAATATCGATCCTAGTGAATGATCAATAAACTCAAACCATATAACTTATCGAAATAAATAAATAAACTCAAGTCTACAATGAGACGACAGTAAATTTATCAAATAACAGATATTTTATCAGCCATACCAAAGATTGCAATTCTGTTCGTGTAATTATTTCCTTGCTATAAATATGAAGGCACTTTAAAAATTCCTGGTAATCATCAGGGTTTCGTAATTTCTCCTTCACTTTCTCGCAAAAGGCAAACTCTTGACCGTACATACCTGCCAGAACATAAACCAAGTAAAAGAAGCAATGTAAGAAAAGGCAGGTTACAGAAAAATTACTAGATAAGGATTGATGAGAACTTATAGCATTTACATAGAAAATTCACAAAAAGATTTCTCTTCACATGATATGTAACATAGGATCGTAACTAAGAGAACAATACTAAAAGAAAGGGAAGCAAACATGCTTAGTATACATGTCCGGGAAAAAGGGGGAAAAGATCACACCGTTGAACAGTCATAAAATTAAGCAATTAAGTTAATGTTGACATCTAGAGTTAATTATGAGTGACCTCTTTCTGAAAACACCGCAAATATTGAAGAACCTCCGAATGTTCCCATATAATTGATATCTTATCCAACAACAACATAAAACAAATGTGAATTACGTATTTTGCAATCAACAATTTTCTAATGCAAAATGATAAATTATTTTCCCCGTTTCCCAAATTAAAAACCATATTCTGGCAGAAATAAGTAAAGAATGTACTTGAGAGATAAAGTGTTTTAGTAATAAGATTGGTAAGTGGAACAAGGGTGCAAAGTTTAGCAAAAGTCTTGAGTATAGCATCAAAACAGTTTAAACACTCACTTTTCAAGGAACCTTTATCTTCATAGGAGGATGAAATAGGACGCACTCCAAAGTTCTCGTCACCATCCCCACCTTGATGTAATTGGTCGGCAGAGTCATCAAGCCTACGAGAAGGTTTTCGTTTGTGGGGAAAACGTTGCATGTTGAAGTCCCTACTGCCATCATGCTCAAATTCTCTATCATCCCTTTCCCGTTCTCTCCTGTCTCTGTCTTCTCGCCTATCCTTTTCACCACGCTTCCGTTGCTCTTTCTCCACTCTCATCAAAGATCTATCATTGTCTGGATCAGGCCGGTCAACACTGAGGTCACGTTCACCATTTGAAGCCATTACCCTTTCTTTCTGGTAAAATGCTAGTATGTTAGCTGAATGATCAAGAAATTGTGGGGTGACATGAAGATATGAAAATAAATAAACCTTGTCAACATGCATTGGCCGCATGATAGGCATGGCAGAAGTTCTATCCCGGAGCATTGAATTCCGACCAGATTGAGCATAAGGAGTGGGAGCCGCGGCTGAGGTATCGGGCAGAAAATGGGTGAACTCATCAAGCAGGTCTTCGTGGTCTTGGAAAAGTGCAGCAACCTAAATACGGCAAAAGATAGAATCATCAATAGCAGAGACCAAAATCTCTTTTGATAAGAGCAGAGACCAAAAATCTCAAAAAATGTTAAGAATAAATGCTGCAGCACCATAATGAGGGACAAGAAGAAGCACACCTCCTGGTAGACCTCAGTGATGGACTTATTTTCCTTTCTGTACAAATTCAAAATGTCCAAAAATGACTTATAAACCTGATCATCACCTTGAAATCGTGTCTGCAGAAGAGAATTGTTTAGATTACAACACCTGAAACCAAAAGCAAACCTCAGAAGAAGTTGTGGAATCTACCTTTATCTTGTTCACAAAACTTATAGCTTCCTCAAATTCCACAGGTTTCTTTGGTTGAGGTTGTTGATCATCCTCAAGTGGGAGGGTGATCTCATATCCCTTTGGCAAGAAGGTATTGAAACCCAAAATTAGGTCTCGATGTCCTTTAAATAATTCCTTTACCCTTGCTATGACACCCGTAGTGTCAATTCTACAATAAAAGTAAAAGTAATACCAATCAACAAGGTAAAATAAACAGTATCTCCATACCCCAAGAAAAGTATACAAAAAAAACGCCAGGATAAAGCATTAAGAAAATCATAAACAAACCTTTGAGCCTTGAAATCTTTCATGACTTCAAGAAAATCATCGTATTTTTCCCTTTTGTCTTGAAATATGTCCTTCACCGCCTTGAGATAGGCTAGGGCATCATTTGTTGTCAGTTTCTGTGTATTTCCCCCTCCCATCATCTGGGGCTGCCCAGACCTTCATTTCCCAAAAATAACACAGATAATTGGACAGATTGTGAGATTCACGAACTCTTCCAGTAGATCAATACCCAACAAAATTTCCCCCCTAGAATAAAAAGTTAAATCTCCAACACATTCACATCGTAAGCAGATGAAAAATTGCACATACATACAAGAACGGTCGCTATTTTTTGTGGTTTCTTTATCAACATCTAAACGAAATCAAACCTCTAACAGGATTTATTATGCAAAAATAGGATATTTTCTCAACGAATCAAACATATTTCACAGTCTCATCTAGAAAAATAAACAATAAAGAAAATAGTAACCACAAACGAAGTAAATCAATAAAAATCCATTAATAAAACTCGCACAACGACTGCCCCCCGGGGGGCCAAAAACAATTGTCAAAATTCACCACTTAAATTATTAAGAAGCTTAATCTCATCGTCTACACAGTAACACTAAAATGAATAAAAAAAACAAAAGAGAAAAGAGAAAAAAAACTCACGGTTCTCCTCTAGAAGAAGCCACAGGCCGTTTAAGTTGAGAGGCCATGTAAACGTCGTCTCTGGACCTCTTCATCTCTGCAAGCGAAGTTCTTCTCTCTTCAAGAGCAAATCATGCTTCCGACTCCGATGGAAAGCAAAATCCTGCAAGACCAACTCGCTCATTCACACGAAAGAAACAACCAGAAAGCAGATCTAAACGATAAAAAAAGACGAAAACAGGAATAATAAAATCAGAAGCAAGAATTCCAATCCGGACCTCTCGAACAGATCACCTCTGAAGAGCCAAATCGTGACAAAAAAAAAAAAAACAAGTAATTCGCGTTACTTGAAGATGAAGCAACGTCCAGAGAAATCGCAGGGAAAACGTTAATATTATCGAAGCGAAATTTGCAGGGAGAGAGATCGTTGAGTTGCCGAATACCAAAGTCTTCCAAACCAAGCTTTCAAAAAACAAACAAACAAAACAAAGAAAGAATCCTCGGTGTGAAGATTACACGTGTTTGTGCAACACAAGAAGGAGGGAATACTAACGATTGAAAACAAGTTTTTACTTTTTGATTTTCTCGGAACACAAACAGGAAACAGAGGATACAATGTAGAGATAGAGAGAGAGAGTTAGGAAGAATGGGGATATAAAAACGCGCACACATACACACACTCAATATACTCAAATAGAGGAGGAGAAGAATTGGGGGTGTGGTGTGGAGGTAAAGTCATTTTTATTTCTCGAGTCTCGACTATCATTTTTCCCGGTTGCTTGATGTATGGGTTTACCGGCTACAGGCGGTCCATCTAATCCGACGTAGGCAACAAAATTAGGGCTTTATTGGCTCCAGTATTGGGAGCGTACCAACCACGGTCCAATTGTGATTTTCTTTTTCTTTTTCTTTTTCTTTTTTTTTTAACGAAATGGTGCAAAGTGGCAATCCGATGAAATTTTGTTAAAAAAAAGGGTTATATGTGTAATGTGCTTTGAATTGCAGCTTCGTTCCTGCTTGCCTAGGGTTTGGGGAGATCGGTGGTGGTGGTGGTGCTTTGCAAGGAATTTGAGGGGTTATCTTTTGGTGGTGTTAGCTTTGGGGGATTAGGGTTTTTTGGGCAAAGTACACTTTTTTTTTCAACCGGTTGTTGGTATTTGGTAAGTGATAATGATGAAATTAGAGGGGTGAAGAAGTAATTTAGTTTTTATTTTTCTGAAAAAAAAAATGTTTAATTATTTGAATTAAAGTGAACCCGGGGTTACATAGAAGTGAGGCCTTCTGTTCAGTTTGAAGTTTTAGCACCAGCTCCTTGGGCCAACTCCAAGCTCTGTTATTGTTTAGGGGTCAGGCTTCGGGCTCTGATGCAGAGGAGGTAAAGCCCATCCAAAAGCATGAATGGGCTCAAAAAGTTGAGCCCAATTCAGAAAAAGATAACACGAAGATGAATCAACCAATCCCATCAAAACATACTTGGATAAAAACCTGAAGATTGTTCCTTTATTTGCATTAAACTATGAAGTCTCTATGATATTCTTTTTTATTTTTATAATTTTTTATGAGAGGTCAGGAATTCGGTCCTGGACAGCCTTCACGAGAGTCGGCTATTTACAGATGTTTATGATAGGTTTCCCTTCTCTTTATCTTCACTGATTAGTGGACCAACAAGTCGAGAAAAACACATTACTGAACAAGACAAAACTTTTTGGATCTGGTCAGGTCACGATCTTGTGGGCCTTCTCTAATGGGTCGAAACAAGTTTTGGTGGATTCCTATTGAGCTTTAATGGTTTTTCCTGGACCAATCTTGAATGGGCCCTGTAGAGTAAAGGAAGCCCAAGTAAGCCTACCTGCAAAGGTTTGACCCAATGAACTGCTAAAAGTATTTAGTAGCCGCACCGTACTGGGAAGCTAATCTAGAAAAAATATTTGCTGCAGCTTAACATCCTCAACACATCGTGTTGAGTTGAAGAAAAAAAAAAAAAATTCTGAAGGGTGTGCTGCGGATGTAGGCTGGTCCCAGCATTACTCGCTAATCTAATCATATAAATGATATTTACAAGAGCATTGCTATTCATAAACCCATACACCACACACCAAAAAAAAAAATTTTTAAGTTTTTTTTGGTTTTATTTCTTAAAATAATTAAATTATTCTACTCATAATCCATATACCACACATTTGGTAAGAGAATAAAATTAAAGAAATCATAAAAATGATGGTGTGTGGTGTATGAGGGCTTAGGAATAGAATTTTTTTATTTACAATTATCATATAAGTGTTGTACAATATTTAAAAAAAGTAAATAAATATATAATTTATATGAAAAAATAAATTTTTTAATAGTAAACTCTACCCTTTTTCAAAATTTTATCAAATATTTCATCTTTAAGAAGTGTGTCATATGTTAATAAACATGTTTGATAATTTTTTATACATTGAATTATGTTTTAAAATGTTTAATTATCCTAATACTAGTTCGGTCTCTCAATTTATTATTATTAACTTTTTTTTTTCTTTTTTTCTTTTTTTTTTTTTGCAAATGGGGATCTCACATATGTGAAATGGGGCCAGCTTCCGAGTTTGGTCAGATTCCGTGATTGATCTATCTCTCAGGAAGATATAGCATTGTTGGTAGATCATGATTTGTTTTTTATCAACTTACGATATTTAGATTGGGCTGCACCATTAAACTAGATCACTTAAATCCTTCGTTCACAAATATTTTATAAAAAAATATAAATTAATGTGTCTTGATATAATATATTAGACTGTAAAATTATTTTTACTATAAAATATATTTGACACATCATATTAAATAACGTTAATTTATAAATTTATTTTTATAAAATTTATTTATAGATAGAACACTTCTCATTTGTATATTTACAAAAGTACTGGCTATCTAAATTTTCTATGTTCTAGGATTGTCCCGTTATGACAAGTATTTCAAAGTGACTTGCTTATATTTTGAGGTCTTGAATTTTTCTTTCTCCCTCGATGGTCCTAAGAGCATGAGCATTCTGCTGTAAAGCATGTTTTTTCCTATATTTTGAGAAAAAGTTTAGAATTATCACCTCAAACCCTCCTCCAGCCGAATCCCTAAAATAGGGATCAACCATTTGAATGCTATAGTGGTTTTCCATATTTGGAGATCCACACTATATCTCCAAATCTAATTTCGTGCTTTCTCCATCGTTGGTCCCACGTCTCCTTCTCTTCGACCGTTGGGTGCCCTCGTCGTTTTCGCCCCTCTCGCATCGCAGCCACTACTGACAACAGCCTCTCCATCGGAATTCAATGTAAGTCTCCATCCCCTCTCGGTTTCCCCTATGGTTGGATTCTCCCTTCTCTCTTGCACATACTGATCTGTTCGACTTCCTCAATGTCTAGACTTTGTGAGAATCGGGATCCTCCATGGCTGGCCACCAAACTTCTCTATCGCACTGATTTGTTCTTGCTTTTGCTGTTTTCCAGATTTTTCTTGCAATTTACAGAGCTCAGAGATTAGGATTTTCTATGCATTGATTTGTAGCTATTTGGTGCACTGATCTGTGAATTGCTTGCTTGCAAAAAAAAAAAAAAAACATAGCTTTTTACAAGCCTGTGCTGTTGGATTAGGATTTGCTATTGTTGTAATTTTGTCTATTTGATGCACTAATCTGTTCTTGTTTGTGTTGTTTTCAGTTCTTTTGAGGAATTTACAAGCTTGTGCTATTGGATTGAGATTTGTTATTTCTGTGATTTTGTCTATTTGGTGCATTGATCTGTCCTTGCTTGTGTTGTTTTCGAATTTTTCTTGCAATTTACAAGCCTGTGCTCAGAAATTGAGATTTGATTTTGCTATGATCTTGTCTTTTTGGTGCATTGATCTGTTCTTATTTTCAAAAAAAGACCCTAGTTTTTTACAAATACTCCCATCAGTGAATTAATCTGTGTTTATTTTTAATTAAAAACTGATAAAAACATCAATTCGTAGCTTTCTTTGTTCTTTATTATTTGTTATTGCTAACTCAAAACTCTAGCTTTTTTCGAGATTGAGATTTTTGTGCACTAATCTGGTTGAGTTTTTAGTGTTCTGTTTGCAGTGAAATTAGTTTTAATGGTGTTGTTTTTGCACTGTTTGTGCTATTTGTTGTGCTATTTTTGCATTGTAGTGTTATTGCCAAAGTGGTTGCTATTCCACAGTGCTTTTTTGCATTATTGGTGTGCTATTTTTGCACTAAAATTTGTATTCAAGGGTTCTATTTTTGCACATAAATTAGTATTGGTTTGCTGTTTGTGCACTGAAATTGCAATTAAATGTGCTATTTTTGCACTGTTTGTGCTATTGTTGTGCTTTTTTTGTGTGTAGTGCTATTGTCAAAACTGTTTTTACACTGAATTTGTTATTCCACTGATAAGAAAGTTGGCAACCAATCTAGTGAACATGTTTTATAATTTAATTCCTCAAAGAGCATGTTTTATGTTAATTTCCATGTCCTTTAACACCTTTATCTTTCTTTTCATTCGGAATTCCACCTTTCTTGGGTCTTTTGTAGCGTTTGGTACAGATCAATAATTATTTCTTAGGAGGGGGGTGCATGTCTATCATAGACTGTGATGATAGTTGTAATTTCTATTTGGAAAGGGTTAATTCACAAGTGTTAATGGACTCGATCGATATGACAGGATAATCCTAACCCGGATGGTCATCTTGCAAATGTGTGATTGTTTTCACAAAAGACAATCGGGGTTTAAGGTTTTGTAGCCATTAGAGGATGGGCTCCTGGCTTACGCATGTTGTAAATAGAAAAAACAATTAAGAGCCCCATGGAACACACATTTGATATACATCATCGTCATTAAGAACAACATCCAACTCATCTTCAAAGGATAAGTTAAGCAACAACTTGGGAAAGAACGAACGAGCCATTTGATTAAAAGAGTGGAAGACGAGACCGGAATTTGGAAATTTCTCTTTAAGATGAAATCAAACTTAGGTTCAGGAGAATGTGAGAATGTGAATGAAACCAAAAGCCCTATTTCTACCAAAAAAAAAATTACTGTTACATTAAGACAAAAAAAATGTTACCGTTAGAAAAATGACAAAAAATGTTACCGTTGGAGAAATGACAGCAAATGTTAAGGTTGGCGGAAGGACAAAAAATATTGTCCGTTGGATGAAGGATAAAAAATGTTATAATCGTCACACGAAGAAGGTGTGTTACTGTTAGAGGAAGGAAAAAAATATTACCGTTAGATAAAAGGACAAAAATTGGTACTATTAGACAATGCAAATCAAATATTACCGTTATATATGCGGACAAAAACATATTCAAAACTATAATCGCGTTGGAAATCACACATATTCAAAAAAAATATTATTTGTAATAATTTAAAAGTATTATTTTGTCTGGGAAAAAAATTCGTATAAAGTGTTTACAAAATTAGTAAAATGTGATATTTGAAAACAAGAGGAAAAGACAAAAGAATTAGTAATTAAGAATGAAAATAGAAGTGAGAAAAAAAAATTAATAAAGAAAGAAGCGAAAAAAAAAGTTATTTTAATAGAATAGGGAAATGATAGAGAATGAGATGTAGGTGGTTTTTGAAAGATAGATAAAATTTAAGATAAATTTTGAGGAATAAGAATAGTGTATTTTAGTTAAAATTTAGAGAATTTTATAGAGAACCGGATGATAATGCTTTAAGCCCAATTTGACCCAAGTTGAATTAGTTTGATTTCAAACCAAATCATGAATGCTTTATTTAAGATTTGTTGCAAGTTGTCACAAAATATCATATCATACTGATTGTTAAAAACTCAAACATTGATCTAAAACCATTATGATTATTGAATACTAATTTGATTAAATTTTTAATAATCTTTAAGATTATAACATTTCACCATATTTTCGAATCCGACGTCCATGGCTCACTTTATCCACCCTAATCCGGTTATATTCCTTTCATTTCTTACGGTTTCATTCATTTATTAGTATTCAATGACTTAACACTATACATTTTAATCCAGCCTATAAATCATTCACTCCGTGACTTGAACTTGTAATGTGGTCTTTGCTTTCATACTAATTATTAAAGATCTAATCTAAAAAAATTCTATTACTAAATACTAATTTAATTAAATCTTTTAACCCTTAATATAGATCATATATTCAAGGGTCAAAAGGAGACTTGCAGTGAGCTTGACCATTATGTTCTGGGTACTGGACAGTGGATATCTCGGTATAACATGGCTCGGTCCCGCGTGAGAGAACCTGTCAGAATTATGTAGTAGTCCTCTAATTTGTGTCTTTTCTGAAGACAGCTTTCTTTGAAGATTTTATATACCAAAGATTCTCTCTCCTCATTGAAGTTGGCCTTATACAAGCTTGACTTGTGCAGAACGTGATTTCTGCTGCTCAGAACTAATGGGACACCACCAATGATTGTGAACTTCATCAATCGGCTTGGTCAGGTAAGCAAATGTGTATTCAAATCGAGAAATTATATTACTACTCACTTATAAGTTTTATCAATCAAGTGATTTACATACCAATACACTTGAAAAATGTCATATTGGCCAACGTCACGACTATGAATAATAAGATATATTTAAAATAAAGAAAGAATATTGATATATACAAATTCTACATGTACTGCATATAACATTTATTTATAAAAATGTAGATCTTATTATAAAAAAAATATGAATAGAGTCTACTTTTTTTTATAAAAATATATATATAATTTTTTTTTTTGTATTTTTTCAAGGCTTCGCTGTTAATAATTGATTTCTGTCTTAATAATAGTAATGATAATAAAACTTGAGGCTACTATAGCTGTTTAAATACAAAAAGAGAAATTTTATTTGCAGTCCCTACTTGGGAATTGTATGTACAGACCCTTTATTAAATGAGAAAAAACATCATTTTAAGAGGGATAATTTTATAATTTTAAAAAAAATTTAAATTAAAATAGCCTAAACTTACATTACAGTCCATATTTAGAGACTATATATAACATTGCCCTTACAAAAATTGTCTCTCTCCAGTGCAATACTCCATCTAGATATGTCAACCATCTCGGGGAGAGAACATTATATTTATATATTTATTTATATATATAATAATATTATTATTATAAGAATAATTGAGTAATCATTGGTGGGTAAGCTTGCATTCCACAAGGTTTAGTGCTGACAACCAAAAGAAAAGAATACATGGCCTATTTCAATGATCTGACAATTTAAAATTAACTAATAAAATGTTAAATTATTTGTTTATTTCTGAGCTTATCCTTTTTGTATAGTTTGGTCACTGCATTTACAAAAAAACCACTGACAGCGCATCATTGTCACCTTCTAATTTAGAATTTAGATCTGCTGCTTCATTGACACAGAAATTTGCTAATTCCTTTATAGCATTCAAAATAGAAAAAAGAAAAAATTGCTATGGCGCCAAAAATCAGTACATGATTGTTCTGAAACTTCCACGTGGAATTATGAAGGCTGAATATGATTATGTTATGCTAACACAACACTGCGACATGTTACATATCAGAGTCGTGACAAATGCACCAATAAAGAATGGGCCCACCAACAGGCTCCACTTGCAGCGCTCTAGGACAGGCCCACCACATTCAATAGCCTATATGTCATGCATGGAAACGATGAAGGCCTTTGTCATATAATATTATTTCTCCCATGGAGTTTCGTAAAGAAGTCTCTTCTCCTTCATCGTATTCGTCCTTGCAATCGTAATCTCTCTTATTTTATTTCTTTCGAGTAGGAAATACACCTCGTCAACACATTCTCGTATGTATGAGTGTGACATTAAAAATCCTTAAATTGGAAATAATGAGTAATATTATTTTTTATTTTATTATTTTTAATTATATTGACTGACTTTATATATCAACTACTTAAATAAAAAGTTAATTACTCGCATTAACTAATGTGAATGAGGAACGTAATGAATTGAAATTAAAGAAAAGAAAGCAGTAGTTTTTAATACACAATACACTTGTACCTAAAGCTAGCAAAAGTGTCTTTTGAGGTTTTCATACGTACGATATCAAATTAGTATTAATGAAAGAAAAATACTTCATGAACGAGAAGAAATTATGAATTCAATTCACTTAATCATTATCCTTAATTTCATGATATCATCATGCATGCATGCATGCATATACATGAAAACTGTTGCATTCAACGTTGAAGTAATTCCTAAGAAAAAGAATCTTGAAATACACATGATCTCCCGAAGAATTTACTCAACAACATACCATATTACATATATCTATCCAAACATAAAAAATAAAAAAAGAGGAGCTAGCACAGATTATTCATTAATCACGTTCATGAATCATGAACACGACTTAGTTTTTTGTCCCTCCGAATATGCGCACAGGATCGAACGTGTGAAGTTGGGTATCGCGATGGCGAAACCTCACAAAACCATGTACATCACTCGTCACGCCAAGAAGCAAGTGTATGGGGGCTCTGAGAGTGACGCATGATCCAATTCAATCGGACCATTAGCCAACTTTCACGTGGCAACAGGTCGGCGAAGAACTAGGGAATGTTTTTTTTTAATTTTTTGCCTCTCTTTTTTCATGTATCATGCATGGCGCACCCCATGCGATGCCAAGAACAAGACAAATAGCGCACCCCATGCTATGCCATATTGAATTGATTCCAACCCAAAAACGTACACAAGGTGGCATGCATGCATGTGAGGGTGTCGCTGGAGAAGGAAATTAACACACATGGGGAGGGGAGGGGAGCAGACAGATGCAATGATATTAACTACAGTTCGATGGTTTTGGTCTAGATTTCGGCCTCCCCATGTGAAGGCCTAGCAATCCAACACCAAGCTTATCATATCATCATGCCTTATCTGTCTCTTAGTCAAACAACATGGAGATGGACCATCCATACATGACCTTAATACGTACACAACCATTAATTAGGTCCACCTACACGATCTATTTATTTGCCTTTTTCCTCATCTTTCTAATTTGCCTATATGCATTTATCCTGATCTGTTAAGGAATTGGTTTTAAATCTTTATACTTGCCTCAAGTAGTACTTGCTCTGAATTTGACAGTATAAAACAAGCTAGTCTTGCGAATATTTTGGTGTTTTTTTTTTTTTTTTCCGAACAGTCTGATCAAGCCAGCCCTTTCTTTCCCGAATTGTTGGAAGAACTGAACAATATCATGTATTAATTCAAGTTTGCATGGTTAGCAACTTCTCTGGTGATGTGAAATATTCCCACTTTTGCCCCTCTACTTCTTTCCCATTAAATTTCCACAGTGGAAAAGATCGATCCCTCGATAATAATTTTCTGATCATCCCTTGATGCTAAGGGAAAGAAAAAGAAAAAGAAAAATAAAGAGAAAGAGAAAAAAAAGCTGCAGTAAGTGTGTGGAATAAAAGCGTATGTAGATTCTTCTCATGAAGAGCTCAAATTGAAATTGCAACTTCCTTTTTTTAAAAAAAAAATAAAAAATCTGATCTTTAACGGCATAATACAGTAATATACTAAATAACCCATCATCCCTTTGTCATCATTCTCACGTGACACTGAAGAAGAAAAGTACCATCATGTGTATATACTTTTGTCATGGTAGATTCTCACGCAACATTAATATTAATATTTAAAAAGAAAATGGAGTTATTTTAATGACATGTACTCAACAACAGAAAACCTAAATATCCAAGTATCTAACATCAAGAAAAACAACAGGGAGTTTATATTAATGAGTAATGATATTTATAGTTTTAAGATTTATAAATTTCGTATATTTATTTTAAAAAAATAAATAAATATGAATGAGATCTAAATGAAAAAAATAAATTTTAATAATGAATTTATATCTTTTAAAATAAAATATTCGAAACTGACCTCCTCTAAAAATGTATTTAGCATCATTATGGAGTGAATAATTCAGAATCCAAAGTTATACAGTAAGCTATGGTTCGCATCTAAAGACTCAAAAGTAGAGGCATATT
Organism: Juglans mandshurica; assembly: GCA_022457165.1. Taxonomy (NCBI): domain Eukaryota; kingdom Viridiplantae; phylum Streptophyta; class Magnoliopsida; order Fagales; family Juglandaceae; genus Juglans; species Juglans mandshurica. Next base: position 14,630,390 of record CM039621.1, on the reverse strand, counting down.
CGTTAGCCCATGTTTTACACAAATCAAGGCAATAAAATGGGGGCAAAAAGCTGTTGCCCACAGTTCTCCATAGGTTAATGCATCTGCCCTTTAAAAATTGTTGCTATGTGCCAAAGTAAATATTAAAAGGATTCTGGTACAATTCTCAACTGTTTATAAGGACTTGAGGGTTTTCTTTTCTTTTATTATTCCCCTTTCTTGCAACTCTAAATAAATGTTAATAAATATTTCTCACCTATCAAACAAGAGCATTCACATGTGCATATACAAATTCATATTTGGATGATATGAGTTTAAATTTTTTTACATTGAATTATACATCTTTAAATATTTGTATAGTTATTAACAGTAACTATGTAAATTAATTTACTGTTCATTTAACAAAATATATTTTATTAATTATTTCTCTCTCCTCCCTCTCTCTCCACCATCCAACGAGATTCTATAAAAAAAATTAGATAAAAATTAATGATAATAAAATAATATCTCAAATATGTATAAACCAATATGAAAGTTTTATTTAATGATAAAGTACTGAATATTTAAAAGATATAATTTTGCATATGTATATGCATAAACCATATGAATATTCTAAGATAGGATCTACACGAAGCGTTTTCACTTTTCAGAGCTAAAAAAAAAAAAAAGGTGTTAAAGATAAGAGAAATGATTTGTATAAGTCTTAAATAGACAAGTCTCATACAAGCACTTGTAAAAAAATAGACCCTACCTTAAAAAAGTATGAAAAAATCTATTATTTATTAATGAGACTCATTATTTTACAAACAACTTGTATGTGATTTGTCTATTTGAAAGTTGTATCTAACCTTATTTTAAAGATACTTACTGTGCGAAGATAACTAGTTTGGATATAAACATTGATGCGGCAATCTGATAACAACGGCACGAGGCGAGAGATCAGAAACTGCCAAAAACTTTTGTCATAAAAAATCAAAGAAGCTCACATGGGGGATTTTCCAGCCTATTTATTGTCACCATGTTACCCTTCGATTTAGGGGGGAATTGGATATCATATGCCATTATAACACACTTTTTTTTCTCCAAGTTTCTATCATTATTGCATTTTCACTTAATTCACGGGGGCATCTTTATTCCTTTACACCAGATTGCTCTTTTCCTCCAACCTTTCATAAAAAAAAGGGTCTAGATGCTCATGTAGCAGTAGAGTAGTACTGCAATTATAAGTTGGTGGGTAGATGGATAGAGCTATATATGAAAATGGCCGTATTTACAACAATAATTATCTAACTGGCCTTTGCAATATTAATTTCATCGTGATCTACGATTCTGCATTGCAATTTTGCATCTTGATATTACAAATCTGTATACTGTGCCTAATTCTTCCACCGAAATATAAGTTGGTCGTTTGTACTTTTTATAGCTTATTAGTTGGGACCTCGCAGCGTCCTTCTTTCGAGTAATGGATATGAAGGTTAGCTTTGGACTTAGATAAATCGAGATAAAAATTAAAAATTAAATAAAATATTATTAGAATATTATTTTTTAATAATAATATTATTATTATATTGTGATTTGAAAATGTTGAATTATTTATTATATTTTATATGAAAATTTGTAAAAATTATAATGATGAGATGAAATGAGTTGAGAGCTCCTCTCAATCCAAATCGAGCAGCACTAAGATCATCATCATTTAGATTTAAAAAATATTTCAATCATAAAATGAATTATATAAAAATAAATTTATAAATTGACGTGGTATGTAAAATTATAAAATATTTATAATGATTCGATAAAGCAATATGAATTTATGAACTTTTTATTTACATGTAGTTTTAAGTTTGGGAAAAGCTTTTCTATGCCCTCTACGTTTGACCACTTGTTAAATTTTTTTTAATTTTTTTTATTTAATGATTACAGAAGTGATTTATTGATATATTTTATTATTTTTTTAAAATATTTAAATATATTAAAAAATATTTATATAAAAAAAAAAAACCCTGCGGCAGAGTAGCTTACTCTTTAAGTTTTGGTCGAAGGTGGCTAGCTTATGGGAACAACCCTAGTCTGGGTCTAGCCTTTAAGCGGCACCCTTTTTTGGTCACCCAGTACTACTGTCACGTGAAACATAACTGTGCTTAATTACGCCATACAGTTACTAATTTTACACTGTTGACTTCCCTAGACCCCTAATCACATGCTCAAGATTTAGGTCATTCCTTGTTGGATTTACAACCACGACGTTTAGGAAATTCATCGCCCCCAGTAAAAAGATGAAAATGGGAACAAAAAGATTCTGTTTCTCATGTGCAGCATTCTCGTCGTCTTAATGCACACCATGTTACGGTTCATGTTTATTATATATTTATATATTTTTTCATTTCATAATGGATAGCCATTGTTTCAAGCTTTTGATGATAAGTAGTTAGGAATGAATCCGAGTCAAACCCTCCAGCTTTAATTAGATCTTCCCCGGCCTTCACGTACCCACTTGGCATCTAATCATTTCATTATCTATTATCTATTATTCGTGTCCACTATATGAGTTTAGTAAAAGAACATTTGTTATGTATTCTAAAAAAAATAACACGTGTCCATACTAACTTTAACGAAATGATGAAAAATCATGTGTTTCTTCATCCATCCATCCATGTTATCCACCTCTTACAATTAGATGTAATATTTTTTTGAATATCTGAAATTTGGGGGAAATTCTGTTTGAGAAAAAATTTATGAGATATATGTTTTAAAAAATTATGAATTTTATTTTTATTTTTTTATTATGAAAATCGTAATAAGAAGGTTGGTTTTGATAAGAATTATTATTTGGACTCCAAATAATAGATACCGAATAAACTCTAAAAAGGAGTGCCTCATGGAGGGAGAGCTGCTCTTATCAATCATGTTCTAAAAAGATTTTTAAGTGATCACTCACTGTAGAAAGGGTAAGATGTTTGGTAGAATGTGACACCAAAAACCGCGGTTTACAGTTGGCTTGGGCTCTCTCTCGGAAGTTGGATGCCAAAAATAAATAAATAAATAAAAAGATACCTCAACATTTAAAAACCCCACTGATCAATGCCATTCTCGACAAAACTGAACTCTAAAGTCCCATTCACGAACGCACACTTCCCAACCTCTGCCGCCAAATTTCTACCCGAAAGAGCAAACCCCGCCCAACGCACCACCGCCACCGGTTGGATCAGTGGCTACGACCGCCACCTAACCAATGCTCAAACTCTGATCGCTTAAGAAAATGTCTCTGAACAAACGGTTCTCGTCGAGTCCACCACAACCCGCCGGGTGGACTCACGATCTGAAGCACCGAGTCATCACCTGCCTCAACAAGCTCTCCGACCGAGACACCCTGGCCCAGGCCACCAACGAGCTCCAGTCGATCGCCCGAGCCCTCAGCCAGGACTCCTTCTCTCCCTTCCTCAGCTGCCTTCACAACACCGACGCCTCTTCCAAGTCTCCGGTGCGCAAGCAATGCGTTCATCTCCTGACTCTCCTCTCTCACTCCCACGGTAACTCCCTGTCTCCCGTTCTCTCCAAAATGATCTCCACCGTCCTTCGACGTCTCCGTGACCCTGACTCCGCCGTGCGATCGGCCTGTATCGACGCGGTCGCGGCCATGTCCTCACAAATCACGAAGCCGCCATTCTCCGCGCTCTTTAAGCCATTGATGGACGCTGTCACTCTCGAACAGGACCTCAACTCGCAGATCGGGTCCTCTCTGTGCCTCGCCGCGGCGATTGAGGCCGCACCGGACCCGGAGGTTGAGCTCTTGAGCAAGAGTTTGCCGAGGCTGGGGAAACTGGTGAAGAGCGAAGGGTTTAAGGCCAAGGCGGCGCTGTTGGTCCTCATCGGGAGTGTCGTTGGAGTCGGCGGGGCGTCGAATCGAGGAGTGTTGGACTGGTTGGTACCGTGTGTGATTGAGTTCTTGAGTAGTGAGGATTGGGCGGTGCGGAAGGCCGCGGCGGAGGCGTTGGGAAAGGTGGCATTGCTGGAGAAAGATATAGCTGCGGATTATAAGGCGTCGTGTTTAAATTCTTTGGAGAACCGGAGATTTGATAAGGTATGCAATAACTTATAAGGTTGATTCTGTTTAGTTGCTGCGAAAAGGTGGGCAAAGGAACCAGTGGAACTTTAGTCATATCAGTACATGGGACCTCAGGCTATAGAAGTGGCTGACTGATATATGACATTTTGAAGATAAGGAAATTACAATAAGCTAAAGCAGAACACTAAAAAACATGGTCATTTTTCAAAATTATTTTCTTCGGCTTCTCGGAAAATTAGATGGAATTATAGTGATACTTGTTTTATTTATTTATTTATTTTTAAACTTTTGATCTGATTAAATTTTGTGTAACAGGTGAAGGTCGTACGGGAGACCATGAATCATACCTTGGAGTTGTGGAAGGAAGTTCCTTGTGCGCCTGAGGAGGTCTCTGTTTCATCTCATTCTAAATCATCTTCAACAGGTAAGAACTAGTGGCTTTAAATTGTTTTTTACCTGCTTGAGCATCTTTTATTTCAGAAAGATCATCACTTCATTGATTGCTAAACATCTTCCTTGAGAGACAATTAGATGGATTATGACATAAATTTCACATTTTTAAAACCCATTTCAACACAGTATCTAAAGAGTTTTGTATTCTGATGTTTATGTAGCAAAAAAAAAAAAAAAGAATCATTTTGCATTCACAATGATTAATCCATGGATCAAATTGCAAAAATGGGAGTTTTCATATAGAAACATAAAGGTTTTGCAATTAATTTGTCAAATTATAGTATTCTAGTTATGGGTTACAGTCACAGGTTCTCTTCTTCTCTTTCAACTTTAGCTGAAATTGAGCCACCACTGCTCAACCTATCTAATATCAATTGCATGTTTTGGGGTTTTCATATGGGGGGGCAGATAACAGTACTGGCGGATGCTTCCATCCCATCTCCCAAAGTCCAAATAATGACGTCTTTAAGACTCCTAAACCAAAGAAAACAGTCCCCGCAAACAGGTCCCCGCCCTCTGCTATTTCTGTGACCTCCACCAACAGAGACAGTCATCAGAAGAGTAATGGCAGGCATTCAAGTGCAGACATGTTTTCTAAGCTGGATCGCAAGGAAACCTCTGGTTGCAAAATTGAAGTTGCGGTCCCAAACTCTTCCACATCGAAGTTGGCTTGTGAGGATGGTATGAGGAGGAGTTTCGTCAGGAACTTGGAATCAGGAGAGAATGAGAACGGTGGGAATTCCATGCCAGAAACAAAGCGTATGCTCTTCAGCAAGCCCTGTGATGAAAAAGTGCATAAATTTGGTAGTTTAAGATCTGGGTCACGTGTGGTACCGTTTCAAGATGATGAGAACCATGACTTGAATGCTGTAGTCAGCGACATAGTTGAAGAGGTTTATGAGAATAATAAAGATGTTGAGGACCTTTCTTTAATCCGTGAACAACTTCTTCAAATCGAACACCAGCAATTCAGTTTGTTAGAACTTCTCCAGGTACGTTTCCAAAGAATGATTTCAGCTCTTTGTCCTCCGGTTTTTAAAAACCCAAAAGTCGTTTCACTCAGCATTTTAATTGCTTGAATGTCATTTTAATTAGGCGAGCACATTTAAGCCTAGGCTGTTATTTCCTTTGTACTGTGAATGAGATTTACAGGATGTCAACTGAACTTGAGCTTGTTGTTTCTTGCCACTTCTAAATAATTATGCTACTTGTGAAGAATGCTGTCGACATGCTTATTTCTGTTACAGCCTTGTTTTTTCGTTTTCTTCAAGATTAACATATAATTGTGAGAAAAGTAAGCTACTGAAGCAAAGCCTGCCTTTCACTATGGTTTTTTCTCCTAACCTGCTTTTGCAGTATCATTTGTAACATACAATTACCCCCCCAAAAAAAAAAAAAAAAAAAAAAGTATAAAGGGAATCAACGTTATAGCTGGCAAAATCTTTCGTATAATGAAAAAAAGGAAAAATGATAGACATACAACATTTTTTACAATCCTTTATATAACTATGTTTTAAATGAGGGACATTTTCGTAAAGTAACTTATAAAAATAACATCATTTTTCATAAATACTCTCATCTTAAAATATGGTTGTATAAAGGGTTGTACATGTATCATTACTCACGAAAGAATGGATAAAAAATAATCAATCTTAATGAGTTCCAAAGAAAATGCCCAACATTTCACAGAATCCATTGACAGATTCAAGTCGGTTTTTCATTATAGTTTCTAGTCGTTTGTCAGTTTGTGCATTTCATCTGCCTTCCTGACTAAGGATAGGTTGAAATCAATAGTAATAACACAGAAGATATTTCTACTCTGCTGACTAATATCTTTTTTCTTTAATCAAATCTAGAGATTCATGGGAAGCTCTCAGAGTGGAATAAATTCCCTAGAGACACGTGTACATGGCCTAGAGGTGGCACTGGAGGAAATTTCGTATGATTTGGCAATATCTAGTGGAAGGATCCCAAACACTGACTCTGCAGAAAACACGTGTTGCAAGCTGCCTGGTGCAGAATTCTTGAGTTCCAAATTTTGGCGGAGAGCAGAAGGCCGGTATTCTACTTCAAGGTTCCCTTCTTCTGATCCAGAAAGTCGACGATTTCAACCCGAAAATAGGATTGAAAATGTTGTGAAACCATTGGAAGATGGACGTGAAGACTCGAGGGGGAACTTAAGACGTTATTCAAACAGTAAACCTAATAACATAATCCAAGATGTTGAGAGGGTACAAGTTTGCAATGCCAGTAGATTCAATGGGGCTTCACTTTCTAGTTTTACCGCACATTGAACCTGAGCGACAGGTAATCTTAATGTTTGATTCTAACAACCTCTGTATTGCAAAACGTCTTGTCTACTGATCTGTTTGGCATGATAGTTGACTCATTTTTGGTTAATATCAGCTGTGTTTGGAGGGGGAAGGAGTATATTATGCATTTTACATCCTGAAATTGGTATTTCTGTTGAAGAACATTTCCATTGTTTTGATTACTAAAGATCAATCTCTCCTTTTAGGATGTATGGACTTATTGGTAACCATACTGGGATAAAATAACACTACGGAAGCTATTACATATTTTTAATTTTGTCAGGGTTGTTTGTCTTGTGAATTGCATGTTACACCCAAAAGAACTTGGTTTTGAAATCAATTTGATTGACTGCCATTACAGATAATGTTCTTAGTTGGAATGGAGTTTAAATGGCCAATCTCAGCTGAGGGGCAGGCATTATGGGTCATCAAAATCTCAAGATGACCAAGGAAAATGCACCAGGCTGTTGATGAAGTCTTCCGTAGAGGTGCATGAGTGCGACATTTCTGATTCGATGAGGGGGAATTGGGTTTTTTTTTTTAAATTTTTTAGAGGCAGCATTCAGTTTAAAATGCCATACTAGAGCAAGTCTTCTTTGCATGTGTGAATTTATATCGTATCCGTGCCATTGCCCTACCTGTGGAAAGGATTAATTTGTACATAAATAAATGCTCACACATCACACATATTTCCAAGGCTTCCTCTTCCTTGTTCTATGTAGTAAATAAGCATCAATATATTGGGATATAAAAGGCCTGCTGGGAGTGTGCTATTTGCTCAATCTTAATGTCTTTTTCCCTTCATATGAAAATGTGAGACAAATCTGACAAGATTTTAAATGCGATGTGGTGGTGCTGGAAAAATACAGCGAGCAACATCTCTACAGGCATGGCGACCTGTGTTGATTTGGTGACTTGGGAAAGGGTGAGAAGACTCTATGAATGTTCTCTTGTCTTGTCATATATGATGAACCTGATAACCTGACCCTCATATTGGCCCAGTTCCAACTGGTACACAAGTTATAACCGAACGAGGGACTTTTGGAATTTATAGAGGAGAAATCACAATTGGGTGTCAATGAGACCAAATATAAATAATATCCAATAATATATCAAGTTTCAAATTTACCCTATTGTAGGGTCTTTTGGGATGAGCCATTGATTCAAATTTCATGTGTGAGAGAGAGAGATGTAAATTGAAGGCGATGTTGCGGTGGAAGGCAGGGACCACGCGTATGGGCCATGCTAAAATTACAATTTGTGTTAATGGTGCATTTCGATTGTTTGTTGGCGTTGGAGATCATCAAGGACTGGAGGGAACTACAAAAGAAGTGATCACGGTGTTGCAACCATAAAAACATCGATGATGACGGCTAGCTAGCGAAGACGGATGGCAAGCGTTAGACTTTAGTGATCTGATTCTGGCAGAACTTGAGCGAATTTGAGCCCAGAAAAAAAACAAGCACAAAAATTAAGCTAGAAGATCCATGAGTTTGATGGGAGAGGGACACCGGGTACGGGGTGATGGAGTGCTGCAAGCTGGAAACTTCCTTAGAAGGTATATATAAATAGAAAATTATCTGGTACTTAAAATGGAACAAAAATGAGCTATGTAGGTAGTTGCCAAAAAGGAAAAAAGTGACAAGGGAAAGAGAGGAGTAGGAAGAGGGCGGCGTTGCATGACTTCCATATTTTATATTTATACTTTTTTTTTTTTTAATAAAATATAGAGATATTTTTTATAAAATGTAGAGTGTGAAATAGTAAACGAAAAATTCATTCATGCAATATACTTTAATTTACATAAAAAGATTCTTTCTAAATTCCTAATTTCCATATCCTATCAATCTATTGATTTCTAATTGGCTATTAAAAGCGCACTACTACAAAACGGCAATACCAAATGTGACAAAAAAAGAGTTCACATGCGAAGGATGGTCACCCACACGCCTACTCTAAAGCCTAATCTCTTCCTAGTCCTACCTCTGCCTCTGTCCACGGTATTATTTTTACATCTTCCTTTTTCTCCTTTGGATCGCATGATTACCATATACAGTAACTTGCTTACAAAATAAGTTACGAAATATAGTAACTTGGAATTGCTTGCAAAATAAAGAAAAATGATAAACGTGTAATATTTTTCATAATTATTTTTTAAATAAGGAGTATTTTTATAAAATAACTTATAAAATTAATATTACTTTATGTAAATATCCTCATTTTACCACTACTCTAAAATAAAATAATTAAAGTAAATTGCTTACAAAATAAAGTAAAATAAATAAATAGATTGAGTACAAGTGAAGTGAAGTGAAGTGGACGACCAGTTGTCGTTGTTATGCCCTTTTGATTTGGAAAGTTGAGGTTAACTTGAAGGCCACTTTTGTTAGAGCCCATTTTAGAAAATGAAGTTGGGTTAGGGCTGAGTAAGCTAGCTAATAATAGCTATAATACTTAAAAAGGCTGCTGCACTCAGGCTTAGCTTGGGGCTGAGAGTGAGATTCCTTTTGAATTCCCAGCCTGCCCATGTGCAGGGCTATTTTCCTAGCCTTTTATTTTCCCCCTTTTCCCTGTTTTTTGTTTGGGCATAAAATGGACAGCAGATAAAGAAGATGCGTGAGACCAAAACCAACAGAGGCCTGATATGATATCCACAAGAGGATTTTCTTCGGAGGGAAATTCCATGGTATTTTCTTACAATGTTTTTTCTTAAATAATTTCTACATTTTGCAAAAAAACATTAACGCAACATATAGATCCAACAATGTAAATATTGAGATTTACATTATTTATAGACAACATTTTAATAGTATGGATTTATCTCTTTCTAAATTAAAAAATCTTTTTAACGAATCCTAGTCTCGATTCAAAGGCGAGACAAGGTGTAATTATCTAAACAGTACAAAGTCCTTAGGAATTTATGAACTTAATACTGATGGAGCCATTTTTCATAAACAAGGATATGTTGGAATTGGTGTAGTACTTAGGAACTGTGCTGGGGAGGTCATCATGACTCATGACAGCAACAAAAAGAGAGGTAACAGTTCAAGAATCTTCTGATATAGAATTGTTGGCTATCTTTAGAGGTACTTGGATTACATCATTTGATCATTAAAAGTGATTCTCTCTCAGTGGTGCAAGAAGTTCAAGACTTACAACAATCTGATTTATTGTTAGGAAATCTGATTTTAGATGTACGACAAATAATGCAAAGATTTCAGAATTGCACAATAGAACTTGCTAGATATGCAAGATATGTTGATGATTTAATGGTTTGGTGAGAGTTTGTTCTCCCTTGTATTCAGCAAGTCATTTGGTTTGAAAAGTCTGTATAATTTTTCAATTCATGACAAATGAAATTATGTCTTTCCTATAAAAAAAAAAAGATATTCTATTAAAATATGATTGTCACTCAAAATTCTAAGACGGGTGGTCCTGCGTTTAAATTCATATATGTATTAGGGTATAACATTTAATTGATTAGTCATAATGTTCTCTTTAAATTAAGGAGAATAGTATTATCTTTTAACATATATAAAATAAAATCTATTGTGCCCTCTAATTTATACCACTCATTTTGTCTCATTGACGTAACACCACAATATGATACCATGTGGCTTATTAAGAAAAAATTAAAAATATATATATTAAAAAAAATGACTACCGAAAAAAAAAAAAGAGGATTAAAACATTATATTCCATTTAACTTTTTATATTTATATTTTTAATTTTTTTAATAAGTAACGTGGTACCGCATTATAATGTTATGTCAAGGAGACAAAATGAGTGGTATAAATTCGAGGGCATGGTAGCATTTCTCATAAAATTTCTTCCTCTACGAAAATTGATAGAATACCAGAAAACGTTGATGTAATAAAGGTAGCTAAGATGAAATCTCGGTGTCAAGATGCAAGTATGCTTTGTCAAATGATTAGAAAGCAGGGATTAGGACGTGGCCACAACTCAATATAACTGACAAATCCACCTCCAACCAAATCCTTGCCTCTAATTTTGACGTGGCCTAGGCTGCTGTTGATGATAAAAACGTATTATTAAAGCCATGGAGTTTTTTTCTTGTGAAACTACATCGTCCATTGTTTTTTTTTTTAATTTTTTGTTAATTAAGAATTAAATAATATATGCAAGAAGGTATGCTTATTAAGTGAATAATAATAATAATAATAATATCTATTTAAATCTCTAGTTTTTGTTTAAAATTAAACTTATTAAATGAGAAAAAAAATGTTTAATCAAAGTTACTAATTCTTCTAGTTTTAAAACACATATTTTAAAGAGAAAGATAAATCTGAAGAAGACTATAGAAGAATATTTTAAAAAACTATGGGTATATATTATATATATATAGCTAAATGTGTTAACCCCATAATTTAACAATAAGCCACTCGCCAAAAATGATAATATATATATATATATATATATATATATATATATATATAATATTACAAACATAGAAAAACCCAATGATCAAAACTAAGAGAGGCTCCATTTGGGAGTGAACTACGTGGGCAGGCAGCAGGCTTATGACAACTCAAAAGTCAGAAATTATTAACTCTTTTTTTCTTTTTTTCTTTTTTTATATATATATATACTTTTCTGTTTAGATGGATTGGTATGTTTCAATTATAAGGCTATGAAGTAAAGGCAAGTGGCATGCCACTCTATTTCAAAAAAATTATTTAAAAAAAAAAAAAAACTATTACTTATGTCTTATCGTTTTCAATGATTAAGAGAGGGTACTGCACGAAATAATCAAAGAATATTCCGCTGATCCACTTCATATCGATCATAATATTCTCGGAAGTTTTTATTATTTTTTTACAAAAAAGTAACACAGATTTATCCATAAAATTAACGAAATGTCCTTGTCTACCCAGAACCTCACCTTCTTCTCCCTTCACTTTATGTATAGATGTCGACGCATGCTCAGCACTATGCAGTTGCAACTATGCTAGCTCATCCATTTCCCCCCATTATAATCGTAAGAAAGAATCTATTCATTTATTTTTTTATCGTATTTTCTTTATCTCATGATGTGATATTAGATGATAAATTCATAAATTAAATATAATAAATAATCTATAATCATCTAATGTCACATCCTGAGATGATGAAATGAAGATGAGAATTGAAATAATAAATAACATTACTCTAATCACAATCAACCACTTAATTTTATTTTTTTTCCATTTTTCCTCTCTTTTATCTTTTTAACATGTTTATTAGCCCCTAATACCTTTGTCAGAAAGAAAGAAAAAAAAAAAAAAACAAAAAAAGGAGAGTAAGAAATGCCTAATAAATTGTGGGTGAAGAGTTCAACAGTACCATACTTGTCTAATAATCCTCCTTGGAGTTGTTATGTCCCAATAATTCCGCGAATGCATGCGGAGTGGTGGGATAAGATTATACGCGTCCAAGACATTAATCAGCAGATTATTTAAATAAAAACAATTAAAAAGGAAAATTGGAAATGCCCAAGTGGCAATGGACTTTTAAGTTATTTCCCAAGGAGATTATTCTACCAATCCCAAACTTCAAGGCAATTCAAGTCATTCACGTTTATGAGTTTACAAGAGTTTGGAATTGAGATGAAAATTAAATAAAATTTTATTATTATTTTTTTATATTTAAAAAAATTAAATTATTTATTATATTTTATATAAAAATTTAAAAAAATTATAATTATTAGATAAAATGAGTTAAAAGCTTTTCTATACCTAAACCTCCCCAGACACGCAATTTCCACCTATATGGAGAATATTCTTACATGTGACCACAGCACTAGCAGGGCCAATTCAAACCACTAAAGAATTAGAAAAACAAAAGGAAAATAAGGAATTAATGATTTAAATCTACCATATTTCTAAAAATGGTGTGAGAAAAGTCATCATTTAGTTCCATTTCCACGTTTTGCCAGACTTGTTCCTAAGATTTTTAGGTTTAAAAGCATCCATTTTACATTTTAGACCTAAAATGTTAGGTTTAGTTTCATTTACACGTTTTGATAGACTCTTAAAATGTTAGGTTTAAACTTGGAAGAGTTTTTTGTTTTTGAAAAGAATATTACATGTACGTATAACCTTACGTATTGTATGATAGTTTCATTTTTTCAATTTTTTTTTAAAAGAATTGAATTTCAGATTTTAAAATGTTTGTGATTTCAATAGCTAACACATCAGTACATATGATTTTGTATATAAAATTGTAAATATAGATGGCATTTTCCTTCTAGAAATAGACATGAGACGGAGAAAACTCCATTAACTTTGTGCAGAAGTCATTTTGAATCACCCGCCTCCACACGCATGATTCGCCATGACCTTCTCACAAAATCAACTTCTCTTATTTGACTGAGAACAAAACGCACGCGTGGGGGTGGGTGGCTATTAGCTAGGGTTTTTTTTTTTTTTTTTGGGTGCAAGAAGGAATGCTGATACCAATGCCAATATTTCAGAACCCAAAAAAGAAAGGGAAAAAAAAGGAGGGCTTAAAATGGACATTACCTGGCTAGCTACATACATTAAAAAATAAGTAATGCTACTCATCATCCTAACTTCTATCATCCTATGATGTGACATTAGGTGATTGAAAATTATTTATTACATTTTACTTGTGAACCTATAATCTAATGTCACATCATGAGATGATGAGAAGATGATAAAAATTGGAATGATGAATAGATTTTTTCTTAAAGAATATAAGAAAATGCATGGGCCATACCTACGATTTAAAAGGGTTTTAAAATTACTAGATTGACCAACAAAAGCCAATGTCACTGCGTTTATCTGCCAGTGAAGTTTTTGGCCATTTCAATGGAGGCAAAGATGAAAGATGCCAGAAATGCTATAAAATAGTGGAAAGCTTATGGACAAGACAAAGGAGTTGATACCATACTTCTCAAAGAGAAAACAAAGACAGCTTAATACATGAGTGGTTTGGCGCTCTTGTATGGACATAGATACCTTACCCTATCCTATGCCAGCTATATTAATATTAATACTAATATATGTATGCACCAAGTGGGAGTTCCATTTCACCAGCATTATTTGACAACATATGAACTCCTATGATGAATTTGGTGTTATCTACCTTTTTGTGCTAAAGACTACACAACTCATTTACTAGAATAATATTGTTCGACCTACCTTTTATCTTACAATATTTTCCCTCTCTACAAGGACACTGTCAAATACTTTAGAAGTTTCCCCACGTTCTTAGAGTTCCCTCTATATTTTGGAACCAATTTGCAATTTGGTTTTATTGGTAAAAGGAATAAAATTAACTTGGAATATACATGTAATGTGCACACCTCAAAAATTGGGGGTTTTTTTTTTTTGTTTTTTCAAATTACATTTCACTGTTCTTAACTTCTACCCACGTCACAAAACCCAGTACCCACCCTCAGTGGCGATACCCACCCTCAGTCACCACTGTAGTTACCCTTAGTTTCAGAGACATGGTCTCGCAACCTCCTCACTTGCCATCATAGTTGCCGATACTCTCGGAGGTAATGACTTGCCAAACATGTTGATTGTTTTCATCCTTTTTTTTTTTTTCACAACGTTTTGTTGAATCGAAATTCCATTTAATTCTTATTGTTGTTCTAAAGAGTAATGCCTCCGACAACTCCTGAGAGACGAGCGGCACAATCAGATTCATAGATCGAAAATCATTTGGAGAAAAGTGGTGATTTTACGAAAATCATTGAGCGTGGTTCTCTCGTGCCGCCCCACATCTACGCGTGGTCGTCACGAGCCACCCCTTTCCTGTAGCTCTTCTCGACACGCGTCAGATCACCGAACTTGCCACTACCAGACCTTTCAGATCTGACATTTGAGGTTGAAAAGAGACAAATGTGTTGCCGTCACAAATTCCAAAATCTATCGGAGTTGGTCCAAAATATAAATCGTCATTTTTCGCATCTATCTTACTGTTTTTATTTCCTTATTGTTAATTAAAATAATAATAATAATAAAAAAGAGTTTTTCTCTCGGACGTTTGAGGTAGAATCCCCTCTTTCTATGAAGGGTGAGGTTGAATTTTTGTTTAGGCAAATAGTGTTGTCTCTTGGACTTTTATCTGTAGAGGATATCAGCAATAGTGAAAATCATACTAGTCACAAAAGGAAATAGTTTAATGATGGAACTCCAAATGCATTATTTTGATTTATGATATCATGTTTGATATGGAAACATCCCAGAATGTATTCCGTCATGGATGTAAGTTTCTCTAATGAATTAATGATGACAGTTTCCTTAAAAAAAAAGAAAAAAAGAAAAGAAAAGAGCAATGCCTTGATTTCCTTAAATTAATAAAAGAGTAATAAAATCCTCCTGAAAACCAATAAAGAAATCAGGAATTTATAAAAGGCAATAAATCTCATGGCAAAGGAAGATGTTTACTTCCTTCTAAGCCGATAAAAGTTAATGCCCCGAAAAATTGGCAAACGAAACCAATAGGTCCAAGCAGCAAAATGGAAAGATGTTAACTATCTCGTTTGTTTTTATAATTCCTCTCAACTAATTTCATTTAATCATTATAATTTTTCTAAATTTTCACATAAAATAAAATAAATAATTTAATTTTTTCAAATCTCAAGATAAAAATAATATTAAAAAAATATATTTTAAAAATATTTTATTCAACTTTTAACTTTAATCTCAACGCATCTCATCTGTAAAACAAATTAGGCCTAAATTCCTTTTCTAAAGCCAAGCAATAGAATAAAAAATTATCCAATCTGGCTTTGGCTTCTCTTATATAATAATCGCTTTATTGGCAATTGTATGAGTTAATTACATTTTACCCCCTCCAACTATCACTCAATTTACAATGTGCCTCTGAAACTATTGATTATATCAAATTAGGCCCTCTTACTTTCAAAACGTCTCAATCCCCCCATTTCATCTACAATGAGTCTTAAATCGAACGAAAGACTCATCCACGTCCCAACCCTCTTCCGTTTGATTTAACGCTCATTGTAGACGGAAGTGGGGATTGAGACGTTATAAAAGTAAGAGGGTCCACTTTGATGCAATCAATAGTTTCGGAAGTACATTGTGAATTGAGTGATAGTTGGAGGGGATAAAGTGTAATTAACCCCAATTATATATATATATATATAGCAAAGAAAAAGAAAAAAAAAAGACAACAAATAGTTGTAAAGTCAAAGTACGCACCTTCGCACTTGGTTGGCCAGTTGGGTTTGGACTTGAACTGCAGCAACTCATTGAATTAACGAATACTCAACAGCCCACACCAAGCAAAATCTTTCTTTCCTCCACCAATTAACGCGTTCCAATCCGACAGCCAAGAAAAGAATATAAATCACTGTCGGCACGGCACCCCATTTCCACATTCTCTCTGTATTCTTCTTTTTCTTTTTATTATTCACCTTCTTCTTCGATTCCGTTTAGCGTTTGGGTTCCGACCAAGAAGAGAAAGAGAGATGGATTCGGAACAACGCCGCAAGCGAAAGCGTATGGGCCGGCCGTACTCGCAGGGACACTACTTGTCGCTTAGATCTTTCGTTCTTTGCTTGTCCTTCTTTGTTTTCCTAGCCTTCTTGTCCTCCGATCGCTTCTCGATTGGCCCCGTGTCGTTTCGACCGGTTCTCAGAGCCTCCTCCACCTTAACCCTCTTGTCCTCGTCCCCCAGCAGTTCCATTCTTGATTCTTTCCACGACAAATTCTTGCCCCTGAGAGTAGAGGATAGGGTTTTGTTCCCCGATCACCTGCTCCTACTGGTGTCGAATAAACTCCATGAAAGCGAAGAGCTGGAGTGCGTTTACTCCACATTCTTGAACGGTTCCGGCGAGCTTCTTCAAGATAAGAGGAGCCAAGAAGTGGGTATAAGACCTGTGCTGTCCACTGAACCGTACGATGCGCTTCGGTCGATTGTGAGGTGTCCGCTACCGCCGGTGAAATATTCGACCGCCGCCGTAGATCTGCGGAGGCTTCGGAGCGGCGAGGCGGGCCATTATGAGTGGTCCGTGGGGGCTAACCAGACGGTGTATTGGTGGGAGAAGTTGGCTTATGAGGCGGTTTTGGACGGAGATACGGTGGCTGTGTTCGTCAAGGGATTAAATCTTCGGCCGCATAAGAAATCGGATCCGACCCAATTTAGATGCCATTTTGGGTTTGGGAATTGGGGGAGCAATGAAGGGTTTGTGTTCAAAACTCGAGCTGTTTCCGCTGCACAGGAAGTTGTTCGGTGCCTGTTGCCTCGGAGCATTAGGAACAACTCGGAGAGGGCTCAGGGAATTAGGGTAGCCATTAGTCATGCCAATGCCAGAGCTCATCATGTTCATGAGCCTATGCCTTCTGTGGCCAGAATTCACGACACCAAGTCTGGGGAGAACAAGCAAAATCGGAGCAAGTATGAGCTCTGTGTGTGTAGCATGGTATGGAACCAAGCGCCAGCGCTGCGAGAGTGGATTATGTACCACGCCTGGCTAGGGGTTGAACGCTGGTTTATCTATGACAACAACAGCGATGATGGCATTGACGAGGTGATTAAAGAGCTTGACTCGCAAAACTACAATGTTAGTAGGCAGAGCTGGCCGTGGATTAAAACCCAGGAGGCTGGTTTTTCACATTGTGCATTGAGAGCAAGAAATGAATGCAAGTGGGTGGGATTCTTTGATGTTGATGAATTCTACTACTTCCCTCGTTCGTTTCGTCACCCAAAAGGAGATGGTCTTCCTGGTCAGAATTCGCTCAAGTCCATGGTTGCCCATTTTTCGTCTTCCAATTCAATCGCAGAGATCAGAACAGCTTGCCACAGCTTTGGGCCATCTGGGCTGAGTTCACCTCCAGTACAGGGGGTAACCGTTGGGTACACTTGCCGGCTGCAAAGTCCTGAGCGGCACAAATCTATTGTGCGTCCAGATTTGCTTGACACTTCTCTTCTCAATGTGGTGCATCACTTTCAGCTTAGGGAAGGATTCAGGTACTTGAATATGCTAGAAAGCACTGCCGTTTTAAACCACTACAAATACCAGGTGTGGGAAACATTTAAAGCCAAGTTCTTCAGAAGGGTTGCTACCTACGTTGTTGACTGGCGGGAGGATCAAAATAAAGGATCAAAAGATAGAGCACCTGGGTTAGGGACTGAAGCCATTGAGCCGCTGAATTGGAAGTTACGCTTCTGCGAGGTATGGGATACTGGCCTGAGGGACTTCATTTCGGCCTATCTTGTTGACCCTCTTACCGGTTTGCTGCCTTGGGAGAGGTCTTCTCTGTAACACGGATACATAATCAGGATGCTTTCAGCTTAGCTCCCCGTGTAGACAGACATATACGAGAGCCGCCACTGATTCTTTTCATTGTTTTGGCCTTCTGTTCACTGATTTTTTTGTATTTTTTTTATTTTTATATACATGCCACGAATTTATTATAGGGATCACACACATGTAAATTTGTGACAACATGAAATGAAAGTTTTTTCCATTTTTGTCTCTAATCTTGTTGAATGATTCATCGATTTATTTCTCCATTTCTTTCCTAACGTTCAAGATTAGGACGAAGGATGGTACTACTGATAGAAACTAAGACGGAGTATTTGGTGATTCATACATAGGCATGATATATAATCCACCGAATAGTTTGGCGAAAAATGAGTGAAGCATGTACTGGTAAGTGTGCAATTAATGGACTAGTTTCACATCATGAAACGTTGAGGAGAATGGTCAGGATATCACCTATGCAAATTCAAGTGAAGGTGATGTTTAAAGCATACTTTTCAATACTTTTCAGAAGTAATTACAAATGAATCTGATTTCCTTATCGCCCAAGTTTGGAACTGTCTTCATAAGGTTCGCCAGAAGTTGAAAGATCAGTTTAACTTCTAGTCAGTATAATCACACAGACAAAAAATGAAAAACAAACATGTTTTTATACCAGAGATACATAAGAATGTTACTTGCAATTCTTTAAAAAAGGGGATAATTAGAATAATTCAACACTTATTTATCCTGTCGTCTTGGAACAGGGAATGCATACTTTTAAAGGAACCCGGCCCTTAAAACTCACTAGGATGAGCGTATTATTGAACCAAACAAAACAACAAGCAATAAAACCAAATACAGATAATGAACTTAAAACTATTAGACAAGTAAGCCTCTCCAGACCATACAAGTGCAGCTTGCAATGCAAAAAGTTCGGTTAAGACAATGCCAAATCGCACCATGTATACAAATGGAACCAAACCATACATGCTCTGAATTATGCCTTCCAAATTGTCCACACTAACAATCCATTCATCTCCTCCAAATGGAGATTTTAGTAAATGTCCAAATTAACACTTAGGCTGAGGGTCAAGTTACTGTTGCTCGCAACATGAGAAAAAGCAAGATGCCTTAAAATGAGAGAGAGAGAGAGAACATTTTGTAGTGATTTAGAAGGTGAGGATAAGAAGAGTAACCCAAATAATTTTATGTTCTAACTACAAGATAGGTGGAGCAAAATTAGAGCAGGTGATCACAAACCCTCGAAATGGAGGGACAATTAACTTAATGTGGATATGAGTCTTAATTTTCCTTTCCCTTTCAGGAGGAAACCATTCATATCTATCACATTTGGGGTAAAGTTAGTCATGCAATAAGCCACAATAGAAAAATAATTTTAAACCTATGTTCAAGCTTAGGGATTTGACGTCGAACTGAATCTCTGTTTTGCAGCTGATGTTCCACGCAAGCTATTCTGTTATAGGCACCTCCAGAAATGGAGCAAGGGGAAAGGACAGGAGGACAGGGTCAAATATATACGTTGCTAACTTTCAGACTACAAATCTGTGGTACATAGAACGTATACCGGAGTTTAAAATTTTGATATCAAAGAGATGTTTAAGAGAATTAAAAACTGTACCCAGTTGAACGACACTAATACCCAACATCTATCATGCCAAGCATCCTCTGATAGCTAGAATTAACAATTCGAGAGAAGGGAATGAAAAATAAAAGGAAGAAAGCAGCTACACAGTTTAACTCTCCTCAATCAATGATGAATTACCAGAGTTTAAAATTAGCAATCTAAGAGAGAAGCACCTGACCAGAAGTAGTAAAACCCCTAATTGTGTCACCACCAACAATTGCAATTCCTTTCTTTCCAAGTGGCTGCATAATTACCGCCAGCAAAGTGAGGCTGGTATAAGTTTCTCTTTGAAAGGAACATTTTTTAAGCCTTGCACTTGCCAAGAAAAGTCAACTTCAGTCCATGCATGATACCTGTGTATTTGAAGGCAGAAATGGCAGCTTAGACTTCCCAGGATAAAGAGATAGGTTGGCCAGGTAGCTCTCTGCAAAATCAGGTAAAATAGATGGTTTCAAGATGATTTGTGTTGGTGGAGAACTTAAGAGTTTATGACACTGTCAAATACTTGAAACTTCCAATAGGAAGTTCCTTTAAATAACTTCAAAGCTCCAGATTTCATAAGATTCTGCTAGAGTTATCCTTGCATTAGTTTATTGGCATCCACAGCCACAGCCTCATCATCACCAATAAAAGATTTAGCTGTGAAACCAACTTGAAGGATACAGTGTCTATCGTAAACAACAACTAGTGTCCTGCAGCATGACACATCTGACAGAGTTTCCCACACCTTGAGAATGAGCAATGAAAAGCAAAAATTAAGCAGACTGAATAGTTTCTATACGTGCCAATTACAACAAAGGTTTCTTCCCCTCTCTCCTTGACAACCAACAGGGCATAACTATTCTGTATATTTGCAAATGATATTTAGATGAACTCCCAATTTAATAAATAATTCTACCATTATATTAAAGAAATAGGAATTGGGGCTAGGGGCTCTGAACTATAATGTAAAATTGAGACATCCATTTTATATTCTGAACTAACTTGAACCAAACTCCATCTTTTGAAACTTAGCATCATAAAGATTACATTGTCTCTCTGTATGCATCATCTTGCATTTGACAATCTGACATAAAAAGAGAGGTTCTCATTATTTTGTAACACTAAAAGGTTATGAATCTTGCAAGAAAGTAGAAACCAGCTGAGTTAAAAAAATAAAGCAGGTGCATAGAGAATAAAGATCACTGTGAACATCGTAGGAAAGGCGATATAATGTGCATTACCACATTAATTAAGAAACTACAGAATCAGGGAGATCAGGGCATATTCTCTGGCATTTAACTCCTTCAGGACTTACCTGAAATCAAAACATAACCAATAAAAACGAACCCTAACTTGGAAGGGATAGAAATTTTTTTTTAAAAAGTTGGAAGGGATAGAAAAATAGACCTGACCAACCAACTAAAATGAGAGAGAAACTAGGTTTGAAAAGCATATGGGAAACCCTCACCACAGATATCGACTTTGGTTGGATTGACAGCCATACGAGACGGGTTAGGATATTGGTGACAGCCAATCCAAGTGTCAAAAGATCAGCTCTTGACTGTGAACTGCAGGGTGGATAAATCTTACATGAATATGACCATTGAATATTAAAGTTTTAATCTGTAAGTGCTTGAGAAAAATGTAAGACAGCAATGATGAACTCAGAACAGATTAACTTTGAGGGAGTTCCGTAAAAGTAAAACATAAATCCTATGCTACTTGAAATTCGAAATAAGAACAACAAATTGAACTTATAGAACTCCAACAAAGTGAGCAATATGTACTAGCTAGACTTCAACTCCTCCCCCCGTGTCAGTGCTTTGTGCACTATATTAATACACATCCCATCCGAAGCCCAGAGAAAGGAGGAAGCTTGTGATAGGTTGACAACCAGTGTCAAATTTGGTTACCTTTCAAAAATCTTATAGCTTGACTTTGAACATGCTGGTAACGTAGTCATAGATTCAAGTTTCAGAAAGGTAGTAAGTTCGTAGAATCGTATCATGACTCTTGATAATACTCTCTCTCTCTCTATCTCTCTCTCTATATATATATATCAGAGAACTGGCCAAAAACCTAGAAGCTGATAAGTCTGATAACAGCACTTGTAAATCTCACGTCCTGTTTCTCTATTATATCTTTGTTATTTTATTTGGAATACCCTAATTTAAAGATCTTGGAGCTGTCGCTAAACAGGTCATGCGACCTAACACTATACCTGCAACACAATGATGTGCATGCACATGAATTCAGCGAGATGGCATTAGCTGAAAACTGAACAAAGACTTCCAGGTTCTTTTTTTTCCCCAGCTTCTCTAAGCCGTTTTTATGGAAATCAAACCATGTTCCCGTCAAATGAAGAAGTTACACAAGTACATCTATTCATGAAGCAAAACGGATTTAGGGGAAACCAGCAGTTGTATGCTCCAGTTGGTATACATTGTGGTTAATATCCACCAAGAAAAAGATAATCGCAAACACAACATGCAGTGGAGGACTTAATTGGTTAGGGATGTCGAAAATAAAAATAAAATATAATATAGAATAGATAAGGGAGAGAGAGAGAATGAGGGAGAAACTTTGAGGGCTACATAGTACATATAACATATGTCCGAATGATGCTAGAGAAATAATGGAAATCAAATAAATCAATGATACTGATTGATTTACACAATAAACTAAATATGGTAGAGAATAAGTCATATTACCATAAATACTAGAATAACATGAAAATATTCCAAGTAGGGTATATTTTAACATCCTCCCTCAAACTTTGGATGAAAAGCTTTGAAATTAAAGTTTGAAATTTGAGTGTAGCCTTCATATCCATTGATTGATAGCAGATGAGATGGTAAAAATGGTGTTGGGGACGAAGTGTCTCGCAACTGGAGCAAATTTGAGTGTTGCCTTCATATCTATTGATTGATAGCGGATGAGATGGTAAAATTGGTGTTGGGGACGAAGTGACTTGCAACTGGAGCTTCAAATCTAGAGTTGTGGCCAACAATGGGTTGTATACAGCCATGGTCAACTATAGGACCAAAATTAGAAGGCCAAAACCCAATAAAAAATGAGAAGACAGCTAATAACGATATTTCAGATGCATGGATGTGACGGCGTATGGGATCAGACTTTCACAGTTCAAATGATATGTACCATGCGAACTTAATTCTGAATTTTTTTTTTCCAGAACAAGCAACATTGAAGATTGGAGAGCACCGCGGCAACAGGCTTGCCAGAAAAGGATGCCGGAAAAATACCATAGCGTTGGGATCGGGTCTTTCACAGATCAGATGATTTGTACCATGCGATCTTAATTCTGAAGGTTGATTTCAGAACAAGCAGTGTTGAAGGTTGGAAAGCACCAAAAGGCGACAAGCTTGCCAAAAAGTGACGGCAGAAAAATACAAAAGCCACCATTCTTTTTACATACCATCCTTTCATGCAATGGAACAATATCAAAATGACAAGAACAATAAGAGAATCGACGCCACCATCGTACAAATGAGATGGTGAAGGGATTTGTCAATGGAGGTGTAAGGTGAAGGAGTGGCTGTGATTTAGCTCCAGACTTTTGGCCGCACTATGCCAGAACCAACTTTTCAAAGACCTTAACAAAAACATAGTTGCCAAAGAAGCCAATCCACCATCGGTAATTAAAGAACATCCTTGAAAATTCAAAGTTCTGATAGAACCTGCCCTCCCAATCGCTGCAAGAGCTTTATCTGTAATCAAATTGCACCAACTCAAATCCAAATTCGTCAAAGCTGGAGCCAAGTTAATAACCGAAACAACTCCAACATCCCCAATATTCTTCCTCCTCCGTGGTAAAACTTTCAACAATTTGTAGAAAATAAAAATAAAATAAGGAGATGAGGAAGCGACGTAACTGAGAAAATTTTGTAAGAGGTAATGCTAGAGGAAGAACTTTAAAATAAACAGTCCATAGAATCGAGCCTGGCCAAAGGCTCTGATACCATGTAGAAAATAAAAATAAAATAAAATATGTAACAGAGAAGAGAGATGAAGAGAGAGAGAGAGAGAGAGCTACATCTTTCCTAGTCTAAATTGAATTGAATGCATAACCTATTACCTTACATACTAGAATATTATTAATATATTCTAAGTAATGTTCTTACATAATATTCTAACAACGGAATCTTGAGGTTCAAAATGACAGTAATTAATCAATTAATAAAAGCAATTCCCGCCAATGTAAGTTGCACTATAACTCATAATCCCCAAACTATAACACACAATGGCCGGAAGCAGATAGCATATCAAGTTCATTACCTGATACTGTTGAAAGGAATATTAAGCTGGAATTGAGCAAGTAGTATTGGAGCCAAAGCATGACCAACAATACCAAAGTAAACGCTCAAAACTACAAATCACGCACAAATTTAACCAAAATGCTGACAATTTCTCGTTGAGATCATTACCTGCTCGCATCAGCAACCGGAATGCCCGAAATAGTGCGGTTAAGGAGAACAGCCAAGAGCTACGCCCCTCCAATATAAATCGATAAGCTCCGGACAGAGTCGTCGTTCTTGGAGACCAAATCTGCAATCCAGTCCCTCCTAGGCTTTGACCTCTTGCAATGTCCCTGTGAATTTGAAGAAGAAGAGGAGGAGGAAGAGGAATCCCTAAAGAAGAAGCACGGGAAAGAGGGCTTAGCACGACGATCGCAGTGGCAGTTTGGGGTTCCGTGGATTGGGACTACGGAGGAGGATTCCCGCTTCCATCGGAATAAATAAGACCAAAATATAAAAATGAATACTATTTAAAACACCAATTTTAATATTATAAAATATATAAATGAAATTTAAATCTTATAAAGTAACGTCCGTACAAGGAGTCTGCTCAAAGTTACCCCTTAACTTTTGAGATTTTTTCTTTCATTCATTTTCTTTTTCACATTTTTAAATATTTTTAAATATTTTTAAAAAATAAAAAATATATTAATATACTTAAAATCACTTCCTTAAAAAAAAAATTTAATAAGCAATCAAATGAAACGGTACAAATGGAGCGGCAAACTAGTCTTTTTCTAAATATAACTTATAAAGACAAGTTTCGGAGAGCCCTTTCTAAAAGAGATGACTATAATTTTTCTTATATATAATTTTAGTGTGGAGTCTATTTTTTATAAAGAATTCGTACGAGACTTGTATACTTAGAATTTGTATAAATTATTACTTATATTATAATTTGAGTTTTGTTATTCATAAGCCACACACACCATAATTTTTTTTATTTTTTAAAATTGTTTTTAGATTTTTTTAGATTTTAATCTTTTTAAAATAATTGAATTTTTTTACCCATCATCCGTATACCACACATTTGGTAAAAGAAAAAAAATTAAAAAGAAATAACAAAAATGGTAGTGTGTGATGTGTGAGGTTTATGAATAGAATTTTTCTTATAATTTACATTTTTCATCTTACTCTTAATTGCACAAAAATATTTGAAGAGAATAATCAAAACTCCTTTTCAATTCATTGTTGAAATTAAATTATGAGAAATGATTTTTACAAACACCAATATAAAAGTTTTGTATAAGTCCACTGTAAAAAAAGTGGAGCGCAATATAAAAAAGTGTAAAAAAAAAAATTACTTTTTGCGTGGGATCCACATTTTTACAAAATGTATGTACAGGACTTGTCTATTTTAGACTTGTGCCTAGCATTATTCTTAAATTATCTAATTTTAAAAAAAAAGTAAATGCAAATAATAATATTAAATATTCTTACAAATCTGTTATTCATAACCTTCATGTTTTATAAGAACCATGTACATAAAGGTTGGACCATATATGATTGTTGGCCATTGAAGCCGACCAACATGGTTGTTGAGGTAGCCATGGTCCATGGACAGGTTCGACCTCCATGATTATGTGCAATATGCCATCCTTAATATCTTGCAAGTCATGTCTAGTTAGATTCTCACATGCATCAGGCTTTTACTTCATTCAAAAATATCCAAACAGGGCAAGAATCTAAAATCTATGAGGTTGATTTGTTTTTAGAAAGTATCTATGAGGTAGAATTCGATAAATCTCAGTTTCCTTTTTTAGATTTTTTTATACCATGCTAAGGTTCAAATATTTTGCACTTAAATGCTTAGTACTTCTACAACAATGAGTCTGAATTAGTAAGCAATCAAATACTAATTAGAAAAAAAAAAACTATCATTAAATTTGGAATCAATAATTGAGATTTTTTTAAATTCACTTTCAAGAACGAGAAATGTTTTAGTCATATAGAAATCTCATAAAAGCAACCTCACAAATTAATGTGGTTTGATATAGTACGTTGAATTATAAAATTATTTTTATCATAAAATAGATATAATGTATCATATGAAACCATGTCAGTCTGTAGATTTATTTACAAAACTCTAGCCCACACTTGCTCAAATAATGATTCTAATTAGGTGCAAATCACACGTAATTGGAAACCCTCCACTGGTTAGCAATGCTCCAAAAGGAAGGATATATTCGGCCACCATAATATTTTTCTATGGATTCATGCACAAAAATTTAAAGGGTTCACATCACTCTCATGCACGCACAATGTTGGAGAACATATTAATATTGACTTTGCAATTTGCATGCAAAGTGGATGGCCCAATTTAAGAATCGTGAAACAGTATCTCTTCCCAAGAGTCGACATCACTCGGTCCCTTGAGCTAAATATGTGTGCTACTGTATCAGTATGGAATGGTGATTGAAATTAAACGTGGCCATGCAAAACAAAAGCAAGGAAAAAAAAAAAAAAGGACGGTCCTCATGATCGCTTGACTGGTCTAGATCGTCATGAAGATTTTATGATGGGTTGGTAACAGCCGTCCACTTGGGGGTGGCTTTGATTTGATGGGATATATATAATTAATATAATGTCTTCAATCAGTCTGGTTCAGAAATGCCAAGACAAAATGCATCCCATTAAAAGATTAATGTAACTTTCAGGGAGATTGCCGCATGCATGGACTTTGTTGATTGGATGCCTATCGATTTCATTAACTTCTTGGATAAAAGCATCATCCCCACTTAACCCTTTTTAGTCAAGTGGATATGAGACGCATCTTATCTTTTCTTTTGTAATACTAATCAAAACACTTGAATATTTAATACTACTTTAGTCTGATTTGTATTATTGGTTTTGTTTTTGTTTCGTCCCCAAATTATGATTATTTCTCAAAATTATTAGTTTTTGACAATTTTGATGATCATTTAGTACTATAAACAAACGTGGAATTGTACAAGGAAATTGCTATATGAGGTCAGATCCGACCATAGAAGTTGCTGAGTTGCTGATTTTGTTTTAATTTGCTGTTTGATCATGTTATGATTTTGGATGAACACGCACGCATGCAAACTGTCATCATTTTTGTATTTTCTCTTTATGACATGAATGAATGCAAGGTTTAAACAGATTAGACCTCTTTTGTTTTTAACTTTTGAAAAAATGTAGATTTGAGAGTCAACCTAT
Organism: Juglans mandshurica; assembly: GCA_022457165.1. Classification (NCBI taxonomy): domain Eukaryota; kingdom Viridiplantae; phylum Streptophyta; class Magnoliopsida; order Fagales; family Juglandaceae; genus Juglans; species Juglans mandshurica. The sequence continues at coordinate 14,603,212 of CM039621.1, read as the reverse complement.
TAGATGGTTAGGATAAGAGAAATGTTTTTAGTATTGTCGTTATTCAGAGAATAATCAGAATGGCAGTGAACAAGAAATTTTAGAACTTTGAAGTTCGCATCTCTTATCAATCATTGATAAAAATAACTAAATAAATAATATTTACAATTTTAGAATATGTAAATATACATATTTTTGTCAAAATAAAAAAATTAAGATCTCGTTTAGATATAGCAACAGTTCTATCTCATTTAATTTTTTTCATCATTATAATTTTTTTAAATTCTTACAAAAAAATATAATAAACAATTCAACTTTTTTAAATTTCAAAATAATAATAATATTAAAAAAAAATATTCTAAAAATATTTTGTTTAACTTTCAACTTTCATCTAAAACCATCTCATCTCATCTTACTATCTAAACTGCGTCAACTCTATGACTCACAAGAATAAATTTATTTTTTTAACGACAAATTTCAATTTTTTTTCAAAATTAATAAACGGAATTTACATGACCCATCTGGTTATCCGATCTTATCAATAATAATAATAATATTATTATTATTATAATTATGAATTATAAATTATATCACGATGATCCTATCTTCGAGTCGAAGGAATTAATTTTTAACCTTAGAGAGTAGGAGTTATTGTTTGCTGTCAAAGATGCTTGAGGTAGAAGTGGCCGACGTTAACTATATAAATGATAAAATAAAAATAAAAAGGAGAAGATAGAGTGATGTTTATTTGGCTTTAGAGGGGGCTGAAAGATGATTGGGTGGAGAAGAGTGTGCAGCCATGGAACATTGGCCGCCACACAACATCGTGTGTATCAAAGTGGCTTGACGACGTACGTACACATGGATTCGGAGGACCATGTGACAAGACAGATCCTCAACAAAAACACCGTAGACAAATTGGACAAGATCAATGGCATCGATGGCGGCAGAGCAAGTGAGAAACACGTGCTTCACCTCGAGCAAATACAATCTCACACCCAACTTTCAACCCCGGTGTATAACAGCCTTATTGAAATGAGTTAAAAGTTCAAGCATTCATAATATTCTTTATTATTTTATTATTATTTTTTATCTATTTTTTATTACTATTTATTATTTTTTACTACTATTTATTATTTTTTATTATTTTTTTATTATTTTTTCAGTATTATTAACAAACATTCTCAATACTTCTAAAGTATTCTGACTATCTAAACGAATCTGATAAAAATTGATCCTAAATATTTTTAATCAATTAATATTAAAAAGAATTATTATAATTTTATATAATTATAAGGAGACTAATAACAAGTAATGAATTTACACCTAGCATATTTTTACGGATATTCGTTGAAAGGCAGCGAAAAAGAAAGACAGTAAAGAGGCAATCAGATTCAAGTCTTAAAAAAAAAAAAGAAAAAAAAGAAAGAAAGAGGAAAGCAAAAGGCATCCACCCATTATCCCACCACTCACGGCCACATACAAAGGTTGAGGAAAAGCGACGTGTGTTTAGTGTTAGTGTAGGTGATGGTGGGCTCCACCAGGTTTACCATCGTCCACAACCATACACCCCACGGATGAACGCAGAGACAACCAAATCTTCCCCAAACAGACAACGAATATGCTCATCTGACGGTGCACAGAGGCTTCCCTTCTCCACCATCCTACATTTATTTTTATTTATTTTCTCTTATACTCCATTTTTTTAATATCAAATCTAGGTACCATATTTGCCAACCAGTTTCCATATAAATGCAGACAGTTTCAACGTCAAGATAACTTAAAAAAATTAACACATCTCAATCCCAATTATATAGACCTTATGATCTCTTGTTCCATTGGTCATTGGATTTTGGAGGACTATGCACGTGATTCAAACCTGGACCACCCAATTACAAAGTTGGTGGATGCCTGCGAGTAAGTACCTCTGAATTACAAATTAATATCTGGGAAGGAAAGAAATTCTATATGTTATTGTATATATAATTATGTTGTTGGACGGTAGAGATAGTAATGACTAACATCATGGGATATTACTAAAACATTTCTTCTTGTTTACACCGAGGAGGTGTGACAAAAATTGGACGGTCCTGGTTCATGATCTGGAAAGTTGCCCTAGGTATATATAAGTATAAATATAAATATATGAGAAAATATATATATACAATGCTATCTTCTCTCTAGCCAGACCCAGCGCCAATCTAATATATATTTCCTTCTAAACCCAAAAAGTCCGTGCCCAAAGAAACACCCAATTAGCAAGAGCAAGCGCAAGCGCAAGCGCCTTCTGTATACTGCTATATCTATCTACCAAAGCCAGCCAGCCCTCTACCTTCCAAATACTGCTCTTTGCTGCAATATTGAAGCCGATCTTCGACGAGTGAATAGGAGGAAGATGTCTCGCACATGCTCACAGTGTGGGAACAACGGCCACAACTCGCGCACCTGCACGGACGCCGGCGGGGGAGAGAACGGAATCATGCTGTTTGGCGTGCGGGTCACTGAGGGAAACTCGTTCAGAAAGAGTGCCAGCATGAACAATCTCTCGCAGTACGATCAGCAGCCTCAAGATTCCAACGCTGAGGCCGGCTATGCCTCAGACGACGTCGTTCACCCCTCTGGTCGAGGCCGCGAGCGCAAGAGAGGCACGTTTCCTATCTTTGACCTGGCTTTTATATTACACATGATTCGGTGGCCACCATCGGTGGATGTAGCATCATCCTAAATACTTTTCTTTTTCGGTTTTTGGATTTTATTTCTGATTATTTTTGGATTGGTTTCTGTATCTGTGTGTGTAGGAGTGCCATGGACTGAGGAGGAGCATAGACTTTTCCTGCTGGGCTTGCAAAAGGTAGGAAAAGGAGATTGGAGAGGGATTTCAAGAAACTTCGTAAAAACACGAACTCCAACACAGGTGGCGAGCCACGCTCAGAAGTACTTTCTCCGCCGCATCAACCAGAATCGGAGACGCCGGAGATCTAGTCTCTTTGACATCACTGCTGATACGGTAATGATATATCCCGATAAAGAAGTTATATTTATACTTGGAATATTAGGACAACCCAAATAATAAATCTCAACCAATATTCACTTCCTAATTTCCTCTTTTGTTTGGTTCTATGCGACAGTTTTTGGGTTCCTCCATGGACGAAGATCAAGCGCACCAAGAAACTGCGCCGCTGCCCAAGCCACAGCTACATCTAAGCCATAATCATGGTGGGTTTCCGTTGTCAAGTTTTCCCGTAGCGCTCGCTCCGGCTGTGGTACCAGTACCACTTGCTGTTGAAAACCCGCTGGAAAATCTCTCGTTAGGACCCAACAATCACGTGAGGATGCCAAGCAAGCCCATCAGGCCGATACCTATGCTACCAGTCCCTCCATCTTCAAAAATGGCCGATCTTAATCTGAATCAGAAAACTCAAGCGGACCCATCGCCTTTGTCACTGAAGCTCTCTATGGCATCGTCGGGTGAGCAGTCACCACCGGCAACACACTCGTCAGCTTTTCAGGCTATTCCCGGCAACTTCAGCAGCAGTGGAGATAGCATTATCAGTGTTGCGTAAAGAATATATGCTAAAGACCATGCTGTAAAGGCTGCAGACACAAGTTGGGATTAGTTCTGATAAAATTTAATTCAATTAGGCTGGAAAAAAAAAAGGAATCAGGTTATTAGGTAAGTAGGTGATTAGTTTCTTGTCTGTACAGATTTAGAGAAAATCTAGCTAGGGGAAATAGGATGTCGTTTTCAGTGTGGTGGATTCTTGTTTGAATTTGTCTGGTTGCTTTTGGAGTGAAATGATAAGAGCATCAGGTACCTTTCCTGTTATCTGGTCTGCTCTGGTTTGTTGGAGCTTCAACTAGGAAAAATATCTGAAAGTTGAATATTCTCTTTATCTGATAATCCTACCTTTCTTCTTTGTTTCTTAGTAATTTCCAAGATTGGAGAATGATTTCGGTTGTTTGCTGTAATGATTAAGTAGAGAAAATACTGTTGACCCAGGAAAATTAGTCGAGAAAATGGTTTGTTGTATTTCAAATTTTCAAGGCAAGAAGCCCTCACACTGAATAGGTAGGTACGAAGTACCTGTGAAGTTTCTATGAAACTAGGACGTTGTGTCTCAACCTTTGCTATTATTTGATCGTCTAATTAAATGGGAAATGTTTATGGCAAAATCATTTGACTGCCTGTAAGTTGAACAACCCACTTAGTAATTGGATATAATATAGAAAATAAACATTCTTTTTAAAAGTTGCATTATTGATATATTACATTCGTTATTGATGTGGGTTTATCGGACTCCCACTCTAGCATTACAGTACGTTTATCTGTATCAAAACTACTTCAGATGATTTTTTCTTGTGGAAAATGGGTGGAGTCAAGTTATTGACTCTAGATCTATTTTTTTATATTTATTTTTTGTGTTGTATTTATTTATTTGAGATGAATATTGAGACCTTCTATCTGGTTGACTATTGTATCTTGTAAATGTTAAATATATCAATAGAGCAATTCTGGGCATCAGCCCCACACCAGCACACACTGCACATCACTTTTTTTTTTTTTTACACGGGAGTGTGGCCGTGTGGGGCAGATGCCCGCATTTTTTCATATCAATAACATGCTTGATTTGAAAAAAAAAAATAATACCTTATTGATGTACTAATATGAATTAATATAAAAATATTTTATATTCTAAATTTCTAATTTATCACCGACGCGGTCTTGTAGTGAGAATTACATAGAAAACTAATATATAGTTATTCTATTTTTAAGTCAGTGCCTGTATAGAGTACATTATCTACATCACTTAAGTGGTAAAAATTGATTTGTAACATTCAAACTATAAAACTTTTTTTTTTTTTTAAGATTATCTAATTATGTCATGGAAGCAATTTATTATGTGTAATTATAATCTATACCAACTTATAAATAGAATTTTTCTATCTAATGTGTTTCTCTTTTAATGCAAATATTGGTAATTAAGATTAATGTTTCCTCACAAGTAATTTAATTTACACAAATTAATTATCCCGAAACATGTAAAGATTATGAGTTAAAAATACTCTACCAAATATCCAATCACCCGGCCTATTTGGATAGTGAAAATGTTTCATCTCAACTCATCTCATTATTACAATTTTTTTTCAGATTTTCATATAAAATATAATAAATAACTCAACTTTTTCAAATCTCAAAATAATAATAATATTAAAAAATAATATTCTAATAATATTTTATTCAACTTTTAACTTTCATTTAAAATCATCTCATCTCATCTCACTATCTCAACCGCTAAGTGAAATATTCCATCAACAAAGATCAGAAAACGTTAAAACTTAACATTTGATGCCAATTAGTTTGTATGAGGTACTGTACTAATTTCTAACCTAACAAACACATTAATTATTGATTAGTAACTTATTTCGTCTTCGCTACACTCCTAATTAAAACCATCACATCCATCAATATTCTTTCCAAAAATATTATTGGCGTAGTTTCTTTTTCCTCATGATTCAACTTCAAGAAATTAGGTCTAAGAAAAAATAAAAACTTTTGACGGGTCAAACTAATTTATAATAAATCAAGATAGTTATAAATTATAATTATTAGATTCCCAATCACATCAACTCAATTGATGATCAAGCAGTGAGCTGACTGCTAATTAGTTTCCTGATGCTAATGTAGTTGCAATGTCTGAATGGGATTCTAAATTCGATTAGTAATTAACAACCCCTACAAACTTACATATAGCTGGAGAGGTCATGCGCCGCCAAACAAATCCTGTTCTTTGTGGCTAATTCTCTGATGCTGACTGGTGGTGATCTTGATAATCGCAAGTCTACTACGGCTTATATAATTTTTCTGGACAATAATCCTATCATCAGCTGGCGCACTAGAAAGCAAAAGGCAGTGGCTCGCTTTTCAACATATCGGGCCTTTTCTACTGCAGCTTCAGACATTGCTTGGATTCAATCTCTTCTCGATGAACTTGGTCTCAAGCTACGTGAAACTCCACTGCGTCTTAGTGATAATGTTGGTGCTACCTAGCTCAGACGTCTCAATCCTATTATGCATTCCAGGATGAAACACATTGTCATTGACCTTCACTTTGTACGTGATTTTGTTCGTCGTGATAAATTGCGCTTTGCTCATGTTCACACAGATGATTAGCTTGTAGATTTACTGACAAAGCCTCTCACTCGGTCTTGCTTCAATTTGTTATGCGGAAAATTAAATTAATGTTGCTGATGGAACATTAATTTTGAAGGGTCGTGTAAGGGGAACCTGCATAAATCATGTTAATCATGGATTTTCCTGTCTGTCAATCAATCTGTATAACACCTCTGTTTATAGTTGTATATTCCTTAATTAGCCAGAGTCTTGTATTATATTAAGACAAGTGGTAATGTAAATATTCATTGAGCATTTTACCAAATTACTTGAGTAATCCTTATAATACATAGCTAGAGAGGTCATGTAAGAAGATGAAGCGACGTTTCTTAGCATGCAACGATGTCAGCAACCTTGTCGATGATAATCGAAAGAAAAATGATAAACACACAATACTTTATATAACAATATTTTAAAATGAGAGGTATTTTTGTAAAATATCTTATAAAACTAACATCATTTTACAAAAATACCTTTATTTTATAATGTGTTGTAAAAAGTGTTGTGTAAAGTGTTGTGTATTTATCACTACTCATGGATGGAGGCTAAAACTAATGTACCAACATTAATATTGTAAAATATGAAACCAATCACATACACACGTGTATATGTATCCGGCCTCTCTGCTTGAACAAGACAATCTCTTGCTTCTTTGCGCTCCCATATGAAATAAGCGAGAATCGAAAAAAACAGAAGAAGACCCCATACCCCATAGTCCCATATATTATTCAGTCATTCGGTTTGCAATCCTAGTCCAATATCCAAATCACAGAAGGCTTAAAAAAGTAATTATATTTTTACCTTGGAAATAAAACAAGCGAAATTAGAATGTTCTGGCCTTTTGATAATGAAAAATCTAGTTTTTATATAGAGAAACTATAATCCCAGATACTATTGTTTCTGGTATAAAAGTTATTATAAAAATGAAAAATGCCCTAACTTTGTAGAGTACGTACAGTACTAGTTTGAAGTACTATTGATTTACCTAATTGCTTAAAATCATTCATTGTCACATGAAAAACATTAACATACCTATGATCATTCACCTAGCTAGATATAAAAAACAATGCAAGTTGTTGCTTGCATATCTTGAAAACAGTACTAGTAAACCGATTTCAATTATAAGTAGTTAGGTTGCTTCCAGGAATACTGCATTACAGGACGTATATTTATAGGCTTATTGGACAATTCTAGGGTCATTTTGCGAAGAAATTTTTTTTTCATCGGTTACCATTTACTGCTCCACACATTACACCCTAAGAAAAATATCCCTACACTTTATAAAAAATTATAAGTATAGGGTGTGAGTAAATAGTGAGTAACGCTAGTTGTATTTTATAGTATATACACAACACGGATTCAATATTGTTTATGGAAGGTTCATGTGCAGAGCACAGCAGGATCAATGCAGGAAGATTAATGAAAATATTTATGGAAGGTAGCGCTACGTGGAAGTGCATTAACTTCAAAGTACGTAGAGGTGTTTAGGATCGAGCACTGTTTCTTACACTGCAATTGGAGCACTGTTTCTTACACTGCGATCGGCTCTCTCTCTCTCTCTCTCCTAGCTATTCAATTGCTTCACGAGAAGTTCAAACTTTCATTTGATTTTGGCAGATACGCATCCGCGTCAGTTAGTAAAATAGAAACACCTAGCTAGCTTGTGGGCATGCACGCAAGATTCCTAACTGATCCTTTTCCCTTTTTTTTTTTTCTTTAGCTTTGCTTTCTAGCTCAATGCTTATCTCCCCGCTGTTTATCAGAATCTCTCCAAGTATTGATATTAAATGATATATATAATGTCTGTAGGTAGTAATTTACATTTGCATGGTCCCAAATTCTTCATCTTCATAGTCGTTATTCATGTATCCAACAACTGCATGTATATATGCCCAAACTCTAGATTTCAGCTTTTTCTGTGCATATGTATGCCTCGTTTTCTTTGGTCAGATTCTGCAGCTGAACTACTTTTGAATAACTGAACATATATTATTATTAGCTTCTCAGTCAACCCATAACGTACGATATGTTTCTTGTCCGAACCTTACTTCAGCCGCAAATTACAGCAGTGGATTACCCACCCTCGCCACGGGCCAGACATGAGGATTTGAGTCCGATTTGTAACCCAAAACCTTGGGCTTCCGGGCCCCTTGAAGGCGCTAAGCCCAATTATGAATGACAGAAATATATGCATATTAATGAAGTCCATTTTTTTTTTTTAATTAGAAATCCATTTGTGCACAAATAATGTTGCAAGGACTGATGTGACAATGTCATGTTAGCAAAGTCAACCGATTAATGTTGCTTGTGCTGGCAATGTCTTATTGGATGAAAGATAAGATAAAGCTTAAGATTCCATGGGCTATGGTTTCTATAAATAATTCTTTGAATAAGGAAAATTATATGCATATTTATTATTAAGCTTTTAATAATTATACAACAGATAAAGGAGACCAGTTCGAAGCCCAAACCTCTCACAATCATAGTATTAATTAAGCAAGTAAATCAGGTACAAACCTTCCCTGATAGGCTGATAGAGCCCAACTAAATTGGTAATTACCCAGCTTTCAAACTTCAACCCTCCATCTTTTTAGTGAAATATTATTATTAATAATAATACACGTTGAATAAGGAACAGCGTGTCTGTCACTAAAGTCTAAAGACCTCCCAAAAGATGCCTATGTAACTGCTACGTGTCGCTCTCCGCCCGGCTTGAATATTAAACGTCGTCGTTTTGTATTTCTCGATCCTAAAACAAATTCAAACAAGCAAATGAAAATCAACTGGCAGTCAAAAGCTGCATTCTCTGTGTGTTTGTGGGCGCACACCGTCATACCGTACCGAACGTAGTCGCTGGCCGCCATATCTCTATCGTCTCACCCTTATTCGCCGGTCTTCGCTACCGCCGCACCGCTGTAGCTCACAGCGCTAAGAAAGTGAAGAGAGAAGGGAAAGTCTAGACGAATCAGGTCACTGTAACTCTTTCAACTCTTGCGCCATGAAGATTGTGGTTCTTTTTTTAGCTTCAGTCTTGCTTTTGTGCTCGTTCCCGTGCAATTCCATCGAAGAAGATGTGATGTGCCTCGAGGGTGTGAAGCGCTCGCTCTCGGACCCGACGAACAAGCTCGATTCTTGGACCTTCACCAACACCTCGGCTGCCATAATCTGCCATAAGCTGCAAGGGGTGACCTGCTGGAACGACAAGGAGACGCGCCTGCTCAGGCTCGAGCTCCCGTCGATGCAGCTTGCTGGTGGGTTACCGGAGTCCCTTAAGTACTGCCGGAACCTCCAGAACCTCGATCTGTCCGGTAATTCTCTCTCCGCCCCCATCCCTCCTCAACTCTGCCAATGGTTGCCCTACCTCGTGACCTTAGATCTCTCCTCCAACCGCCTATCTGGACCGATCCCTCCGGAGATAGCCGATTGCAAGTTCCTCAACACCTTGATTTTGAGCGGTAATCGTCTCTCTGGTTCAATCCCCTACAGCCTCGGCCGCCTGGACCGCTTGAAGAGGTTCTCCGTGGCCAACAACGATCTTTCGGGTTCTATACCGTCAGATTTGGGGAAATTCGACGAATCGGTCTTTGATGGGAACGGTGGGCTCTGTGGAAAGCCCCTCGGGTCCAAGTGTGGTGGACTGAGTAGCAAAAGCCTCGCTATTATCGTCGCCGCCGGTGTTATAGGTGCCGGCGGGTCTTTGTTTCTGGGGTTTTTGACTTGGTGGTGGTGCTTCGTCAGGACTGGGGAAAAGCGAGGCTACGGTGTCGGTAGTGGTGGTAGGGGTGATGGTAGCTGGGTCGAGCTGCTGAGGTCACACAAGCTTGTTCAAGTTTCTTTGTTTCAGAAACCACTCGTCAAAGTCAGGTTGGCGGATTTATTGGCGGCGACGAACAATTTCAACTCGGAACACATAGTGATCTCGACGAGAACGGGGGTTTCTTACAAGGCCGTGTTGCCGGACGGTTCGGCCCTCGCGATCAAGCGGCTTAATGCTTGTAATTTTGGCGAGAAGCAATTCCGGTCGGAGATGAACAGGTTGGGGCAGCTTAGGCATCCCAATTTGGTGCCGTTGTTGGGTTTTTGTGTGGTGGAGGAAGAGAAGCTTTTGGTGTACAAGCACATGTTTAACGGGACTTTGTACTCTCAGTTGCATGGAAGTGGCAATGCCAATAGTCAGTATGGTTTTCTGGACTGGCCGACGAGGCTGCGAATTGGTGTGGGTGCCGCCAGAGGACTTGCTTGGCTTCACCATGCATGTCAGCCACCGTATATGCACCAAAACATTAGCTCCAACGTGATTCTCCTCGATTATGACTTTGAAGCTCGTATATCGGATTTTGGTTTAGCGAGGCTCGTGGCTTCTCGTGATTCTAGTGATAGCTCGTATGTGAATGGGGATTTGGGGGAGATTGGTTATTTGGCTCCCGAGTACTCAAGCACAATGGTTGCGTCGTTGAAGGGTGATGTCTTTGGTTTTGGGGTGGTGCTTTTGGAGTTGGTGACTGGGCAGAAGCCTCTTGATGTCACCAATGCAGGGGAAGGATATAAGGGGAATTTGGTGGATTGGGTCGGTCAGTTGTTGGTCACTGGTAGGAGCAAGGATGCCATAGATAAAGCTCTCGGTGGAAAAGGTCATGACGATGAAATTATGCAGTTAATGAGGATTGCGTGTACTTGTGTAGCATCTAGGCCAAAGGACAGACCTTCTATGTACCAGGTTTATGAGTCATTGAAGAACATGGCTGAGAGTCATGGTTTCTCCGACCAGTATGATGAATTTCGGGCTACCTTTGGCAAACAAGATCCTGCCTAGACCGAGTAGCCTTGGTTGGGAAAAGATGAAGAAGCACATAAGAATCCCTTGCGTGCTTTGAGAATTGCAGCATTGGGACTTATCTGCATTCTATGTTATGATCTGATAGGTATTTATAGCAATTGGTATGGTTTCCACTTGTAGACCATGATTCCCTGTTCCAATGCATTTTTTGTTTTGGTATAAAACAGGCATTATGCACTGTAGCTTTTTATTACAGAAAATCTCTATTTCCGCTTTGGATAAAAATAGCCTCTGAATCATTGTTGTTAATGATTTTTGTTTTAAATGTTTAAAAGACAAGAACTTTCGGTGGCTTCTCTCGGTGTGTGTAGCATCTCCATAAGTTTTGATAGAAGTTTTTCTTTTTCTTATTTGCCTTTTTGGTGAATATGATTTCATTAACCATGGGTGCTGTACATGACCTGACCTGACCTGACCTGTATAATGTATTACAACCACAACGCTACGCATAGAAAGCTTCTCAATGGAGAATTTGGTTAGCCAACATTCAAGGAAAGGTAGTGTTCAATTACTTCCAACCCCCCAACTTATTTTTCGGTCATAATTTTAGTTGTCAAGGAAAGACACAGGTATTCTTAACTTTCTGAAAGATATCAAACCGCAAATCTCAGCCTTCGTTAATAAATTTAAAATCTTTTTACTAGAATGTAAAAGGCTAATTTAACCTTTGGGAGTAGTGGTAGAAACTGTCTGTCTTGGCGGTATGTTCCTTTTTAGTCTAAGAATTGAATTTTTTTTATAAAAAGAATTTATAGGAAATATGGGAGAATTTCCCTTGTAAAAAATTCTTTTACCGAAAATTATGCATCCCTACAATTAATCGGGACTTAATTCTCAATTAATGCCAAATAAGAAAGAAAAAGAAGAATGTTATGCCAATTTAACATACAATAAATTTATTTTGTTTTCAGCTATATTTTTTAGTCCTTCGTACCTAACAAAAATTCAAGATGGAAAAGTATCTTCCTTTCCATCTTTGTTGTTTTCCTGTTTTCCAGTCTCAATCTTTGCTTTTCTCAAACAAAACTTGGATGTTCAATGATTCCACTATAAGTGGTTGATCCCTGTTTGAAGAGTCCAGCTCAGGCACCACTGCTTTTTATACCTTTTGGAGGCGTTGAAGAATTTAAAGTTCTCTGGTTGAATCACATCGGCATGAACTCTAGCTTTTGTGGATTATGCTTTATGCATACTGCAAGGAAAGTTGTCTTGTTAAATCACATGGATTCTAGCTCTTTTTTATACTTTTTGGAATGCATGTGTGACTAGTCATCGAATGAATTATACAAATAGACAAATAGTGACTGACAACTTCAACTGCAAGAGGATCTTTATGTTTTTTTTTCTAAAATAAAAAAAAATTTATATAAAATTGTGAAACATGATTTGGTGACAAAAAGGTGACATGATTGTTGTCTAAAGCACTAGTATAAATAGTGCTATTTTCACGTACCTTCTCATGCATGTATGTACGTACGTACCTATGTATATAAAAAGCGACGGTCGACAGTATCTGGATTTGATCGACTTGTGCCATAAATGGGATTTAGACACACTGGAGTAGCCCAGCCCAAATTCAATCCAAACGACGTTGTTTTTCTTCAAAAAAGGGCGCCGTTTTGACTACTGCTTTAGTATGTTTCTATGCTTCGCCCTCTCAAGCAAAATGACGTCGTTTTTATCGAAAAAACAACGTTGCTTTGACTACACTTACTACATTTCTACCTAACCCTACCCCCTGTGCACCTCGCTTTCATTTTCATGTCACTCAAATTCTCTTAGCCCTAAGTCCTAACTCAGCCCGTTGCCTCTCTCTATCTTCTCCTGCCTTGCGACAGTCAATCCACTCACCCTTGCCGTCCTTCTCACTCACACTCTCTCACTCACTCATTCACTGTAACACCACACTCTCCAGATTTCAAAATAAAGTTACTTTTAGAAATTCTCGGAGAAGACAGAATGCTAATCATCTTTGAACATGATTTAAAAATATTTAATTTTCTTATAGAAACGCCAAGTACAAATATTCTTTATAATTAATAAAATCGTTTTGTATTAAAATAACGAAATCATAAATGAGAGTGCATGGAAACATTTATTAAAATTTCTCGAAGTATGTGCTATAAAATCATAACTTAACATTTGTGTACATGATCTAAGCCATTATCACGCCTCCCTAGACTAAGTCTCATCCTACAGTTCTACCTTCATAAATATTCTGATTTGGAGTGGTTTAAAAACATAAAAATAAACTAAAATGAGTTGATAACTCAGTAAAAAATCCATCATAACATAAACATACTTATAAGGTTTTTAAAACTAATCTGCTGAATATTCAGTCGTGATCATCTAAAAAGAGAGTTTGAATTTAAAAACATGATCTGGTAGTTCATTTAAATAATAAATAATAAATAAATAAATAATAAATAGGATTTAACCTAGTTATTGAGCCTAATTAAAACTCATAATCAACCTCAACAATTTATCGCTAATGGGCTTTTCTAATATGAACAATTAAATATAATTTAGGCACAATAAATCAATATTCCGACTTTAGAATTATTGGGCAGGATCGTTACATTCACTCTCAAAGATATGCGGTTTCGTTTAGGATATCATGACATCAAGAACCGTCGGAGCAACCAAAACCATCAAGCGCAGCCAATCGAATGACGGAGCACATGAATATGGAATCGGAGCAACCAACACCCTCTGCCTCTCGATCTATGTCTCTCAAGTCTTGATTTGTGCTAATGTTTTTGGGTTTAATTTTTTGGTTTTAAAATGAATTTACATATGCATTTTGTTTTATTTTTTTGGTGATTGGGTGGTTGTGATATGTGATTGGTTGGTTGTGATTTGTGATTGGGTGGTTGTGATTCTTGTGATCTCAAATATGTGATTGGGTGGTTTTGGATCCGACTCCACTCTGATTTCGACTTGGACTTATCAGAGAGAAGTCTACAATGGTCAAAGTCAGAGTCAGAGTTCGGATTCAAACTCAGACAAAGTCGAAATTGGAGTTGGTATTAGGGCATACTGACTCCGATTGAATCGGTGCTCAGCCATGCTAGCATAGATGCATCCATCCCTGCTACTAGCCCAGTATGGCCTTTCATTTCCTTTAGAGCATTAGCATTGGATTGGTCATTCTATTCTTCAAATTTTGACTAATATGTAACTTTTTCACTTTTAGCTAATCATTCAAAACTTAAAGTCTACATTGGATTAGTCATCACACTCTCTATAATAATAAAATATTATTATTTTTTATTTTTATATTTTTTTAATTAATTTTTATTTTGTGAACAATAAAAATTAATTAATGTAGGTTCAAAAGGTTTGTATGAAGATGAAGATGAAGATGACGCAGAAGAAGAAGATGAAGATGAAGATGAAGCAAAAGAAGAAGATGGAGAAGAGGAAGCAAAACGAGGAATTCACAAGCCTCAGCCTCATCGTGACTCCTCATCACTCGTCGCCAAGGCAATTAGAGCAACTTCTTCCTACCGCGAGACTTCTCTCTCTTATGCTTATGGGCACTCTTCCCGCTCTCCCAACCCAACACCCACATCTCCCTCTTGTTCTCCCCCCGTCTCTCTCCAGGTTCTTTTATTTCCTCTCCTCTTTTCTATATTGCTCGTCATGCTGAAGTGTTGGATCAGAACTAGATTTGGTTTCTTTGTGTCATATTTTTAGATGCTTTGATTTGTTGGAACGGAACGGAACTTGAGAGAATAGTCGCAGGAGAGAAAGATGGAAGCTTTTTTAGCCGCGTGAGAGAAAGAGGGAAGAAGAAGAGAAAGAAGAGAAAAAAAAACTAGAAGAAGAGAAAGAAGGAAGAGACATGGGAGAGGGAAGAAGAGAAAGAAGAGAAAGAAGAGAAAAAAAAAACTAGAAGAAGAGAAAGAAGAGAAAAAAAAATTAGAAGAATCCAAAGAAGGCAGAGACGCGAGAGAGAAAGAGGGAAGAAGAGAAGAAAGAAGAGACGTGGGAGAGAAATAGGGAAGAAGAATAAAGAAAGAAATCGCAGGAGAGGGAGCCGAAACTAAAAAACAATCCGTTTAGCTTGGAACATTTATTTTCATCTTTGAAAAAAAAGATTAAATTACTATAGATCAAATTTCAGAAGAAATGGGTTTGGCTGATTTAATGTGGGCCAACTATCTATAAAATTAGTTAAATTTGAAGATGAAATAGATTTTGAAGAACCGATGCGGATGCTCTTATAAATTCATCATGTGGCCCTTTCTTTTTGTACATTTGCTTTCGGGCTTAGTTTCAGCTGACTTCAAAGGAATAAGTTCTAGAATTCATTTAAAAATAAATGTGACATTTGTTATTAAAAATAATTTTTTATATAAGCTTTAAATTTACCTATATATTTTTTAAAATAATACACCAGATTTACATCCCTTCAAACTATAAATATCACATCTATTTCACATTATTTTTATCTAATCATTGGCGAATTCATTAGAATTAAACAAATAAAAAAATAAAAGCACTTTGGACAAAACTGACAAAGAAATAATCTAGAAAAAAAGGGAAATGTCCAAGCATATGCTTTGAGATTACACTACTTATATAAAATTCTATTAAAACGTCTCGTTAAAAAATCTTCACTAACATTTTTTACCATATACAAAAGCTTCCATCATCCAACATTCCCAAACTTCGTAAACACCTAAAACACATTATCAAATATTTTTATTTGAATAGCATTCTCTTGGTTGGGCAAAAAGGAAAAGAGTTATCTCTATATTTTGTTAGACAACAAAATAAAAACCAAAGAGTGAAAGGGGATAATTCTATTAAAGGCTCCATTATTGATCTAAAGTTTTAAGATTGTTAGATACTAATTTGTTTAAGATTTTAACCATTAAGAGCACTGGTAGTGAACTTGGCATTGTCAAATTTTGATCAAAACTTTAGCTAATTTACTTAAAAAATATTTGCATCAAACTAGCTAAATCTACAATAAATTTATCCGTCATCTTCTTGGTTGGCTAAATCTAGGGGTGTCAAATCGTGTTAACGGGTCGTATTCGTTTCGTGTTTAAAGACATGTATATTATACTATATAGGTCAACCCTAACCTGACTCGTTAAGCTTATTGTGTCAAAATCTCAAACCTTAATAAGACCCGTTAACATAACAAGTTGTGTCATGTTAACCCGTTTTGACCCATTTATGTGAATGGGTTGAACAGACCCGAAATTAACCCGCTTGACTTAGTTAAGTTGAGCATAATTTTATATAAATGTTAAAATCACAATATCTATAAAAAACATAAAACTAACAATAAGTCCAAAATTACAATTCAAACAATAAAAATATCGAAATTAAAATTTCAACAATTTTATTTTTAGGTATAAGGGTATAATTGTAACTTTAACTTTCTTAACGGATCATAATAGGTCAAAACAGGTTGACCCGTTAAGTAATCGTGTCTTAACAGGTCAACCCGTTTTGACTTCAACCCGTTAAAGCTAAACCCTAACCTGTTTTTATCGTGTCGTGTTCGTGTTGGATTAACGAGTCTGGTTACATATTGCCACCCCTAGCTAAATCTAGCCACCCAAATTACTGGCCAAATTATTTTTTGAACTTAAAACATTAGCTTCTCCACAAAACATCCCCTACTGGTCTAAAAGAAAACACAGAATAGAGAACAACTTGCCACCGTTGATGAGAGTGTTGGGGTGTATGTGGAGACTGGTTTTGGAGCTGAAAAGGTATTTGCTGAAAGTTCGCTCAACAGTGCGCTCGAGCGAAGTTTGCTCGACATAGCTCGAGCGGAGTTCAAGTCCGAGAGTTCGCTCGAGTCCTGCTCGAACTCCGCTCGAGCGAGACGTAGACCCTAGTATTCACTCGAATCCTGCTCGACACCTCGCTCGAGCCAATGTTGATTTAGCTGTTCGCTCGAGGCGCGCTCGACACCCTGCTAGAGCGAAGTACGCAGATTTTGCCAATTAGGGTTTCCAACGTCGTTTGCTATAAATATATCATATTAGACTTGTTTTCTACGACCTTAAGCATATTTTGAGAGAGAACAATTATCTAGTGAGTGCATAGTGTGAGAGAGAGCAAAAATTCCTAGAGTGTGTGAGTTTGAGATTGAGTGATAGTAATCTCCTTTGGTTAATAAGATTTCTGTAGCTCTGTAGATGTAGGCAATTTGCTGAACCACGTACATTGTGCACCGTGTGCTTGATTGTGTTGCTTTTACGTTATTTGACATCGTTGATGTGTGTGTTTTGCACAACAATCGGTATCAAGAGCCAAGGTTGGATCTGAAGGAGAATGATGGTTCAAGATAAAGTGATCGCACTTGGGATCGAGAAGTTCGATGGTACTGATTTTGGGTATTGGAAGATGCAGATCGATGACTATCTCTATGGGAAGAGGCTCCAACTTCCACTGTTAGGAAAGAAGCTGGAGAGCATGGATGATGTTGAGTGGATCCTGTTAGATCGACAAATTCTAAGGCTTGTTCGGCTAACCTTGTCCAGAACAGTGACACACAATGTCAGTAAGGAGAGAACTACGGTGGATCTCATGGCGACTTTATCAAGTATGTATGAAAAACCGTCTGCGTACAATAAGTTGCACTTGATGAAGAAATTATTCTATCTGAAGATGTCAAAAGGTATGTCTGTAGCCCAACACTTGAATGAATTCAATATGATCACAAATCAACTGTAGAGATTGAGCTTGATGATGAGATCAGAGCGTTGATTCTGTTGGCATTGTTGCCAAATAGTTGAGAGGCCATGATGGTGGCTGTGAGTAGTTCAGCTGACAAAACAAAACTGAATTACAACGCCATACATGACATGGTACTTGCTGAAGAGGTACGTAGGAGAGACTCATGTGAGTCCTCGAGTTCTGGATTGGCCTTGATTGTCAACAATAGGGACAAATGACATGACAGTTCAAACTCCAAGAGCAGAAGGAAGAGCAAGATGAGATCTGAGCAGCATATCTTGTGCTGGAGTTATGGAAAGCCAAGCCACATCAAGAGGAAGTGCAGGAATAAAAAAAGTGCTGAGGATGATGCTACGAACGTATTGGCAGAAGAAATTTACGATGCCTTACTTATTGCAGTGCACAGTTCGATTGATGATTGGGTGTTGGATTCAGGATTTTCGTTCCATAACACCTCACATCGAGAAATCATGCAGAATTATGTTGCTGGTGATTTTGGGAAGATGTATGCGGCTGATGGAGAGGCACTGGATGTAGTGGGAGTGGGTGATGTGCACATCACAATTCCAAATAGGAGCGTGTGAATTTTACAGCAAGTCAGACATATTTCAGATCTGAAGAAAAACCTGATCTCTGTGGGACATCTTGATGACAACGATTTTACAGTAGTATTCTCTGGAGGAACTTGGAAAATCACTAAGGGTGCGTTGGTCTTAGCACATGGTAAGAGATCTAACTCTTCGTATTCAACAACAAAGTCCAGTGGTGTGCAGGGAAATACAAGAGTGCAAAAAGACAGGTTTGATCGCACGAAACATGTGTGGAAGTCAAAGAGAGTCAGCTTTGCCGTTCCTCATGAAAGCTTGAGAAAGTTGGCAAGATCAGTTCAAGATTGGATACTCCTAGTGCAGTGGGAGTTGTGAGTCACCCAATTGATGTGCTGACTAAGGGCGATATACGTGGAAGACTGAAGTTAGGCTTGAATTCAGTGCGTCTTCTGGCTTGAAGACGGGAGCTGTGAGCTGCTTAAATGATACAGTTTGGCTGGAAACAGTGGCTGACTTGTGGAGATCCAATCTCCAAGTGGGAGATTGTTTGGATGTATGAGGAGACTGGTTTTGGAGCTGAAAAGGTATTTGCTAAAAGTTCGCTCAACATACCGCTCGAGCGAAGTTCAAGTTCGAGAGTTCGCTTGAGTCCCGCTCGATACACCGCTTGAGCAAAGTATGCATATTTTGCCAATTAGGGTTTCCTTCACCGTTTGCAATAAATATATCATATTAGACTTATTTTGTATGACCTTAATCATATTTTGAGAGAGAACAATTGTCTAGTGAGTGTATAGTGTGAGAGAGAGCAAAAAACCCTACAGAGTGTGAGTTGAAATTGAGTGATTGTAATCTCCTCTGGTTAATAAGATTTCTGTAGCTCTATGGACGTAGGTAATTTATCGAACCACGTATATTGTGCGTCGTGTGCTTGATTGTGTTGCTTTTACTTTATTTACCATCGTTGGTGTGTGTGTTTTGCACAACATTTCACAACAAAGAGCAGTGTCCTGGAATAACGAGAACAGCTTGTCACCGTTGACGTCTGCCACCGTTGCCGCTAAACACCTTCCAGTAAGCCCTGCAGTCACCTAACTCCCTTTTTTTTCTTTTTCGGTTCGTTTTCCAAGACCTTGTTTACTTCTTTTTTTCTGTTTTGCTCATTTGAGTTGGTTTTTTCTTGGGTTTTGGTGGGTCAATGTGATCTGGAACTACATTCTTGTCTTAAAATGCTTGCTTCACTTGAGTTTTCATCTTTTTTAAAAGAGAAAGATTTCAACTTCGATGGTAATTTCTTGCTTTGAATGATGATTGAGGGCTTTGCCAGGTCTGTCAATTTCTTTTTTGTTTATAATTTGGTTTTCTGTAGAGGGCTTTTAACGTTATTTCTGAACTGAATGGAATGGAAGGTATTTTGCTTTTTGGAGTCTAGTTTCTTGATTCTCTATATGATCCCTGAGAGTTGAGAGAAGATAAGGGGAAGAAAGGATTGCTATTTGAAAATTTATTGATGCGAAAGAGAACATGCAGAAGAGCTTAAGCTTTCAGCCATGCAGGAGAAACGAACTTAGTAACTTACGAGTTCGGCAATTCCAAAATAAAGGGAACTCAGTAACTCAAAGCCACCACATTTGAGACTTGAGCACAGAAAGGTATGCCCTCCTTCCCATGCTTTCTTTCGCGACCCTTGCTCTTACACTTCTAATGTGTATTTTTTAATAATAAATATATATTTCAATTATAATTAGAATTAAAATAAATAAAAATATTAAAATTAATATTTTAGTAAAATATTGATAGATTTGGAGAGTTTTTTATTTGGTGTTGTTGAAAAGTGATTAGCTAAATCTATAAAAATAAAATTCCTAATCAAAATTTGGCCAAACTTTAACTATAGTCACTACTAGTGCTCTAAGATCATAATATTTCACTACACTTTCAAATCCAACATTTGCACTGCCCCACTCTATCAATACTAATTTTAAATTGTGACGTAATCTCTCATTTGATATGAATTTTTAAACACCCCATTATTAATCCAAAAACCAAACTATTAGATACTAATTCCGTTCAACAAATAAAAATTTTTGAAAAAATTTTGGGAAAGAAAAAGAAGAGAAATAATATATACAAGTTCCAAATTTACAAATTTCGTATAAATGTTTTTATAAAAAAATAGATTCCATTATAAAAATATGTGAAAAACTCACTTTCTTAATGAGGTTCATATTTTTACAAAAAAATTTATATGAAACTTGTAAATTTGAAACTTGTACCTAATATCATTAATAAAAAAAAAGTAAGCAACTCTTAGGCCCTGTTTGGATTCAATAAAGTGTCTCGTCTCATCTCATCCTTACAACTTTTTGAAATTTTCATACAAAATATAATGAATAATTATTTTTTTCAAAATCTAAAATAATAATAATATTAAAAAAATAAATTCTTATAATATTTTATTTAACTTTAAAATTATAATAAAAAATTAAAAATTAGTTAGAATTAAAAATCCAGAAAATTAGTTAGTAAACTGTAAAGCCCGGCAGAAAGAAGGCAAGAAGCAGAAGCAACAAGAAAAATATAATGTTTGCAAATTCACCACTTCTCCTCCTCTTCTTCCTTTCTATCGCTGTTCAAACCCTAGGGTTCCCAACGTAATATTTTTTATATAATTTTGCACACACCCACTCTCCTATACACTATATATGTAATAAATCCGATCTAGTGCAATTTTGAAAATATTTTTTTATGGAATTTGTAATCTGATTTTCCGGCAGGATTGGTGGAAGTGGTGGAACTCAGAAAGGGATTGACCGCAGAGTTTTGCTGAGTTTCAGAGAAACCCTAGTGGAGGTAATGCTGCCTATAATTGCGATCCTTCCGGTCTCTGCGTTTCCTGCCTCTATTCTGAAAAGGTTTTATTTTTATTTTATTTTTTATTTTTTTCTCATTTTATTTGGAAATATAATTATAGCAATTAATTGGTTTATGCGTGCGTATGATTGTGACTTGATCTACTTTAAATGCTTCTCACATTGATAGCCTTTTTAGAAAATTCTGGTGGGGTCATGGGAAAAATACTTCCAAAGGCTTTACTCCCAAATCTTGGAGCTCAATTTATATGCCAAAATCTCTTGGTGGTTTGGGTCACAAAACTTGTTTCTCCTTCAATCAAGCTCTTAACTCAAAATTCGCCTGGATGCTCCTAAATGACTCTAACTCTCTCTAGAAGACTTTCTTATCTCACAAATACCTTAGAAATGACTCTTTCTTTGAGGTGAAACAAAAAGTAACTGACTCTTGGTTCTGAAAATGCCTTTTAAAACAAAGAGACTTCATCAAAACAGGAATCTGCTTTCAAATAAACAATGGAGTCTCTACTCATACTTGGAGTGACCCGTGGATCCCCACCATCCCCTCCCATGTACTTGAACCCAATCCTCACCACAATTTTATTCAGCCAAATTTGAGGGTAGCTAAACTCATTTTAGAGGAACTCAGGAGGTGGAATACAATACTTCTTCAAGCTCTTTAGTTCGCAATTTGCAACTAAAATCTCAAAGATTCCACTTGCTTCTCTCAATTTCTCATCCATCAATGACAAGATTAAGTGGACTCATTATTACTTTGGCAGGTTTTCTGTTAAATCATCATATGCTGCTTTGAAAAACCACCCCTCCACCTCTGCCATTGATCTTAATTGGAAGAAATTGTGGAAACTCAAAATTCAAGACAAATTAAAACTTCTCATTCGGAAAATCATTCATAACATCCTTCCTACAAAAGTCATAACATCCTTCCTACAAAAGTTTTGTTGAATAATTTTATTAATCTGGATAAGGAACAAACTCTTTGTGCTCTCTGCAAAACTACCTTTGAAACCACTAATCATTGGTTCCTCAATTGTCCTTTTTCCTAGATCCTCTGGAGGCAATCAAAATGGCCCATCAACATTGAAATTTTCGAGTCCCTTCCCATGCTTGAATGGATCAAGGTCATTCTAGATCCTGCCACAAAACTCCTAATTCCAGTAGATGAATCCCAAGACTTCCAAATCTTTGCTGCACTAACCGTGGACAACATCTGGTATCTAAGAAATAAAGTCATCCATGATGCCATTACCCCCTTGCCCTATAACATTATTGAATTAGTCAACAATCAATTCTTGGAGCACAAATCAGTATGGGTTGCAAGATCATGGTTCCCACCCAACAACACACAAAAAGGAATGGAAGGTTTCCATCTATTGCAGTTTGATGTTGCTGTTAGAACACATGGAAGCATCATTGCAACAGTTTGTAGAGCTGCAGATAAGAAGCCCATTTTTGTGATCACTAATTTCATATGTAGCACAAACCCAAATGTGGGTGAAGCCTTAGCAGCTCTAGAAGGCATTCAGGAAGCTCTCCGCAGGAACTTGAAAAAAAATTCACATTGAAGGTGATTCCGAACAGGTAGTAGATGCTCTCTTGCTAAAAGCCCCAAACTCGGATTGGGAAATTGAAGACATTATTGCAGATATGCTACACCTACTGAAATCCATGGAATCTTGAACATTGAAGAAAATTTATCGATCTCAAAATCGATGCGCGCAGATATAGCAAAATGGGCAGACTCCTTCAACCTCTAAGGAAGCATAGCCCTCTCCTCTATCACCCCTAGTTTACTTAATTTTCATAGTGGCAACGACCCTCCTTAATTTGGTTTGTTGTATTTTAATATTGTATGAACCTTTATCTTTATTAATGCAGTAAACTTGCCGAGAAAAAAAAAAGAAGAGTTACAAATACTGTTTTTGATGACGTGCTATTAAAATTCTCGGTGAATTACGGCGTTATGTGACCTGATGGTCTTAAATTCTCCTGAATTTTAAGTAATACCCAGTTTTGGGGGGACATCTGAATTTATTAGGGGATTTTTTTTTATGGAAGTATTTGAGACACTCCTCGATGTTGCTGACCTTTTCGAGTTGTGCTAATGCTTTCTATTGGTGTACTGAATGTGAAATCTTTTGGCAAACTATAAACCAATTGAATGATAAGGTGGGTCTCCTTGCACATTGTGAATTTTTCAGTTATGGTATGGTGCAATGGTGAAAAAGAACGGAATTAGATTTAAGTTGAAATGCCCTATGAAAATCGAGCCAGTTTCTGTAACTTTGATGCTAAACTTTTAGCCTTGGTAATTTCCTCATAAGAATCAATCCTAGACCCATACCACCAACTTTAGTAGGAATCAGGTCATGTAACGTTAACAATATGCATATGTTACATTTCATTCCCCCTCCCTGACCCCATACCAAAAGGAGTCCTTGTGAATCCTCTATACCCTTCTTTAATTCAATTGCCATCAGGAACCTTAGGGGTTGGCTCAAATGGTAAAAGCCTTGGGCTTAGGGGTATGCTCCCCCTAGGTCTAAGGTTTAAATCACATTGGGTGTAAACAATCTCTAGCGGCCATCGGATTGGAGGATTTTCCCCTTAAATTACTCGAGGTGCACTTGCGGAAAACTCCTTGCGAGCCTGTGCCCTTGGGATTAGTCGGGATGCTGTTCCGGACACCTGGCGTGTAACACTCAGGTCTAGCACGAAGATCACATTGATTTTTTTTTTAATTTTTTATTATTTATTTATTTATTTTCTCCCAACCGTTTCTCTTCTCACTCATCCATTCTTACCCACGTACAATAAGTTACCCGCATCAAGCACGACAACTGCATGGTAACCGCTGCCCCCATGCACGTAAACACCCTTTCTCGTGCGCTCCTTCGATGCCAGGAATACACT
The DNA here is from genome assembly GCA_022457165.1 of Juglans mandshurica. NCBI lineage: Eukaryota > Viridiplantae > Streptophyta > Magnoliopsida > Fagales > Juglandaceae > Juglans > Juglans mandshurica. The sequence goes on along the minus strand of CM039621.1, from coordinate 14,579,179 downwards.
TCACCTTGCAGATCAATGCTCTCTACCTTTTTTTTTTTTTTTTTTTTTTTTTTTTTTTTTTTTTATCTTCTCCACACCAAGTCGCAAGGCACCTGCAAAACCCACCACGAACCAGTTGCTGCCAACGTGAACCCGAGATAACCAACCCACAATCCAGTCACTGCTCAAGCCCTTCTTGGTTGCTCTCATTGCCATGAAACACAGAAGTGTTTTTCGTCCCATGAAAACCACCATCACCGTTAACCTCTTCTGCCTCACTCCACCACCGTGCACCACCGTGAGATAGTCCCACTACTGCTACAGCCCAGCCAAGGCCATGCCAAGGAGAAGCACGGTTTCACAACCAGTGCCTCTAGGTCCTGATCCCCAACGAGCACAGGTGCAGCACCGGGGTCGCCACTTTCCCCAACCATAAAGCCACCGTGAAACGTCGAGAACCGCCACCACGTTGCCCTGCACCTCCATGACCAACCACCGATAAGGTTGGACGTGAAGCACTCTGTTTTTATACACCGAAACATAGTGATTGTTTTGCCCACCGTGAGCCACCAAGCCACCCTCACTCCTCCTCGCCTCAGCCATGAGCCACCCAGTTGCACCACCTCACCGGAATCAACAACAAGAAGCGACGTTAGAAGCCCCCACCAACCCATATCCGCCGCACTATTCTCTCTCGGTAGGTCCGAGTTTCTCTCTGTCCCTCTCTCCCTCAGGGTTGATCTCTCTCTCTCTCTCAGTGTTCAGCCGCCACCTCGCCGACGTAATCTCTGCCACCTCCCAGTCAGCTGCTCCTCCACTCTCGGTGATTACGTCTTCGTTGCTTGTGTTTGGTCTCAGTTTTTCTATCCTTTTTGTGTTTGTTTTCCAAATAGCACATAATTATGACTTTTATTTCCCAAAATGCCCCCATATCAGGGTAGTTCAGTGGGCATAAGTTTGCTTTTTAAAACTCGCTTGCATAGTTTTATTTGAGGTATAAGAATATATATAGAAAAAATTTATGTTTTAAAAACAACTAGTTTAAATATTTTACAACCAATTTCAGATGAGAATAATAAGATTTTAATTTTATTTAAATACTTTAAAACTAATTATGTCTATTTTAATTAAATGATATTTTTTTGCTTTATCTACTCTAATAGATTTTGATATAATTATGTTATCCAATTTTATATTGTATAGTTGGATCTCATTAATAAATAAGTTAGATTTTAATGTTTTAGTCGGAGAAGTTAATTGGATATTGATGAATTTTGGGAAGTGATGAGATTTTAGAGTTATGAGAATTTTAGGTTTTTGAGGAATTAAAATAGAAACTTCAGGTGTAATATGAGATTATCTGTTCATTGGAGATTCATTTAAGTTACATGAATTTTTATAGGTGACGATTGACAATTGTTCAGTACTATTGTAGAGAATTTTTGAAAAGCTAAGAAGTCCAGATAAGCGGGGTTCATATACTAGTTTTGCATAAAAGAAATGAAATGAGGTTAACTTTGAAAATAAGCATGTTTGTTTTTTAAAAAAACTCTGAAAACAATCTCAGATGTTTATCCTGCATATGCATAAATTCTATATAAGAGAAAATATTTTCTATCATGATTGGTGTAGACATGAGCTAATTTTGTGCATTCTGTCTTTGAACTATGTAAAAAGAGCGAATATGAAAATCTAAAAGTTTTTGCTATGAATAAATGAAGATGTTTTGGATTATTTTTATTTCGAACATGTGAAATGATCTGAAGCTATTCAGTATTTTGTTTTGATATGATGTGTCATCTGAAAACCTTGGCATGAAGTTCTGATTCTGTATATGGATGTGATCTAATTTCGATGATGTTCCGTTCTGTTTCTGTTAAGGCCCAGCCACAGGTATAATGGTAGTTTATAACCCTACCATGGGGTGAAATATGGAATACGGCCCAACCACGGGTATAATGGTGGTTTATAACTCTACTACATGGGTGAAACATGGTATATGGCCTAGCCACGGGTATATGGTGGTTTATAACCCTACCACGGGGGTAAAATATGGTATACAGCCCAGCCATGGGTATAATGGTGGTTTATAATCCTATCACGGGAATTAAACATGGTATTTGTCCCGATGTGATGCTAGGAGATGATATGAATATAATGTTTCAGTTTAGAAATGCCAAATGATTTTCTTTTTGAGAACAAGTTTGTTTTTCTGAAAATTTCGCTCTGATGTTTTGTACAAAGTTTTGTTTATGCATTTCGAAAGTAAATATGTTGTTTCTGCATTTTGAAAGTAAATTACTTGTTCTGCATACCGAAATTTATAAATGCTCATGTTTACATGCTAGTATATGCTCTCTGCTTACTGAGTTGTTGATAACTCACCCCTTATCTCCACAATATTTTTTAGATATTTTGATGGTTCAGCTGAGGATCAAGATTATGAAGCATTGTGTGAGATGATTTAAGTATAGTGGTTTAAGCATATGAAGTTTTTTTATGAGTATTGTCGATTTTTATTAAGAAATTTTATTGTGTTATGATGACTTGGCATTTTGAAAAATTGATTATATCGAGGAAATTAGATTGAATTGAATTTTTTATATGATATTGGGAATTTGGAGTCTATTTTTATATTATTGAAATGTGAGTTTAAATGTTAGAAAGTAACTCTCTGACCCGTGTGGGACCGGGGCATTACACGGTGCCAATAATTCCTCTCTCTTTCCCCTAGCTATTCAATTCACGAGAAGTTCAAACTTTCATTTGATTTTGGCAGATACGCCTCCGCGTCAGTAAGTAAAATAGAAACACCTAGCTAGCTTGTGGGCATGCATGCAAGATTCCTAACTGATCCTTTTTTTTTTTTTCTCTTTAGCTTTGCTTTCTAGCTCAATGCTTATCTTCCCACTGTTTATCAGAATCTCTCCAAGTGCTGATATTACATGATATATATAATGTCTGCAGGTAGTAGTTTACATTTGCATGGTCCCAAATTCTTCAGCTTCATCGTCGTTATTCATGTATCCAACAACTGCATGTATATATGCCCAAACTCTAAGATTTCAGCTTTTTCTGTGCATATTCTGTGCTGCTGTATGCCTCATTTTCTTTGGTCAGATTCTGCAGCTGAACTACTTTTGAATAACTGAACATATATTATTATTAGCATCTCAGTCAACCCATAACGTACGACATGTTTCTTGTCCGAACCTTACTTCAGCCGCAAATTACAGCAGTGGATTACCCACCCTCGCCACGGGCCAGACCTGAGGATTTGAGTCCGATTTGTAACCCAAAACCTTGGGCTTCTAAGCCCAATTATGAATGACAGAAATATATACATATTAATGAAGTTCATTCTTTTTTTTCATTAGAAATCCATTTGTGCACAAATAATGTTGCAATGACTGCTAAAAAAAAACGTTGCAAGGACTGATGTGACAATGTCATGTTAGCAAAGTCAACCGATTAATTAGATTCCATGGGCTATGGTTTCTATAAATAACTCTTTGAATAAGGAAAATTATATGCATACTTATTATTAATAAGTTTTTAATAATTATATAACAGATGTAGTAGACCAGTTCCAAGCCCAAACCTCTCACAATCATAATATTAACTAATCAAGTAAATCAGGTACAAACCTTCCCTGATAGGCTGATAGAGCCCAACTAAGAGCACTGGCCTAGCCATTGCCAAGTCTAAAATTTGGCTAGAATCTTAACTTTTGATTATAGTATTAACTTTTGACTAGGTGAGTCTACATTGGACTAGATATCTTAAAGTCAAAATAATAATATAATATTATATATTTTAATAATATTTTGACAAATTGTTTTTTAGAGATAATTCAAAGAAGTAGATCATCAACTTAATTAGCATGTTTAAAAACCTGTGAAAAAAGAGCACTTCATGTTTAAAGTTTTTTGAAAAAAAATCTCCGTTCTTTTCATCTAAATTCACTTCATGTCTAATGTTCATACTCTGAATTCATATAAAGGAATTTACAAGATTCCAGCATATTCAAGTCCACATTCACATGATTTCAAATTCAAGTCCAAATTCACAAGACAGTCCACACAATCCACAAAGTACTCGGTAAACAAAGACAACTATTATATTCTTCCCTGCTTTTAAGAAATATAATCCTTGTATTCAAGTAATCAATAGATTTGTATTGAGGCAAGGCACCATGGAGATTCTACTTCTCCATTCTTCCCTGTTTTTAAGAAATATAATCCTTCACTAAGCTCCTTAAATGAAAATGGAAAATCTCAAAATGGTCCCTGAGTTTTGATAAAAGACAAAAATGCCCATGAAGTACAAAAACAAAATAGCCCCCAAGTAGGCTACTCTTCTTAGTTTTGTAGGCTACTCTTATTATTTCTAGAATGCCAATTCTTGCTCTGATGGAAATTGACAAATGAAATGTGCAAGGATAAAGGTAAAGCATCATTTTTTTTCACTTTCATTTGTGGCAGGAAAGACACCATTGACAAATGAAATGTGCAAGGATGGAAAAAATTGACAAATGAAATGTGAAATGATGGAAAAAATAAGCACAAATACTAAACATGGCCGAACACTAGGTAGTTTCAATTTTTTTCACTTTCTTGGGTTTTCTCAAAAATCAATCACAAGATTATCTTAACAAGCTGAATGTGTTTCCAAGTTTGAGTTCCTATTTTTCTATCCCACAATTGTAAATACCAACAAAAATCAAAAGTATATATTTAAAACCTACTAATCATGTATACTGCCCATGTACACAACTAAAGAAATGAAACAATCTTGTAAGAATCATGTGTAAACAGAAAACAACCACTTCAAATAGTAAAATAAACAAATATATAAAAGACTTTGTGGCAGGAAAGACACCATTGAGCTCACAACAAGATCAATTAAAATCATAAAGGAGCATTACTAACAACTACTACTAAAACAATTAACATGCAGTAGCAATTTTTTGAAAAAACCAAACCTGTATAATGATTTACAAATTTATGACACAAAAACCAAACCTGTATGATGATTTACAAATTCATGATTTACAAATTCTTGAAAAACATATGCTAAAGAATCTAAATTAGCCGAGGAAGAGCACCATACATAGCATCATATTTCACTATCCATGCACACACACTCTTCAAACTACTACCTCATACACTCTTAAGACTATTGCTATGCTAATTTTACCTCTGGGAGTAGGCTCAAGTGGTAGAATGGTCTGTCTTGGTGGTATGCTCCTTTAAGGTCCTGTTTGGATTCAAAAAGTATTTTACCTCATCTCATCTCATCATTACAATTTTTTCAAATTCTTACACAAAATATAATAAACAATTCAACTTTTTCAAATCCCAATTCAATTTTTTCAAATATCAAAATAATAATAATATTAAAAAATAATATTCTAACAATATTTTTTTCAACTTTTATATTTTATCTAAAATCATATCATCTCATCTCTGAATCTAAACGAGCCCTAAGTGTAAGAATTGAGTTTTTTTTTATACAGAAAAATGCTGGATACAACCGCGCGGGGGAACCGTGGCATAACCGCATCCTACGAGGAAAAAAAAAATGAAAACGCATCGTTTTCGTTTCCTTCCTACCCAAAACAAAAAATAAGACAAATTCCTTCGTATTCCCCCAAATCATAGAGACCCCTTCGTCTTCCCCAACTCACAGAGTAGTCTTCGCCCAGTCCGTGGAACCAAGATCAAACCTGAAGTAAAGTCTGAGCAACTCTTTGGTGGAATCAGCGACACAAACGAAGGAGAAGTGCAGCCTCTTCCTCCACAAAAAAGAGTAACCGCCAAGCCACGAACCACCCTCTCACCACCTTAAGCAGCCTCAAAGCATACCTCCTCCTCCCACGGTTCCTGTGAACCAGTCACTCATCCACGCACGTCCAACGGTTTCAACCACCACACCATGCACAATCTCCTCCACCGTGCAACGTCAAGATCCTTCACAAGCCCGCCCTACACCACCGTCGCCCAAGCCAACATTGGACGTCCAAGAAGCCCCTATTTTTGCACCAAAAAATAAAGCACTGGGCTCTCCAATTTTGAGCCACTGCAAACCACCATCATTGAGAGCCCAACCATGTCGGAAACCCCACAGAAATCATCGATCATTGCCACCTCAAGTCTGTCGTCCTCCTCACGGTAAGTCATTGTCATCTTCTCCATTTCTCTCCCTCACGCCATGTCCTCTCCCTCTCTCTCTCTCATTATTTCTCTCTCCCTCTCATCAGTCATCTCTCTCAGTGCCTGGACGCCCTCTCATCAATGAGAGAGGGCTTGGGCGACCACCATCAGTGCTCTATTTTTTGTTTATTTCGATTCCCTCCAGCGTGCATGCGGAAGGCAAGGAAAATAAAAGAGACGAAAGCCAAATGCACGCTGGAGGAAACCAAAATAAAAAAGAAAAAAAGAAAAAAAAAAGCATTCACTGGGAGTAAGATGCGGGGTTGATTTCGGTTTTGAACATAAAAAAGAAAAAGAAGAAGTAGCAGCGCGCGTGACCATCCATTCTTGATGCGGAAAACCATCCATTCTTGATGTGGAAAATTAAATGCAGGGACTTTCGGCTGGATGAAAGACTTGGAAGGTTGACATGCAACACAGAAAAGGAATAAAAACTCATGCATGCCAGTTGTGGAAGATACAAAATGAAGACAAAGTTTGGAGAAGAAATAAAAATAAAAAAGAAGAAAGGAAGAGAGGGACATTAACTTCGGTGGTAGTGGGTCTAATTGTGGGAAGAGAGAATTAGATTTGTCTTATATTTTTTTTTAATAATATATTGGCTGACGTGGCATAATACCATATCAGCCAATTCCCCAACCGTTACTCATGCCGATTGCATATAGAAGAGTTGTTTGATACAAAGAATTTATATAGGAGCCATTGTATGGTAAAAATTTCCCTTGAATGATTCAGGATGCACTTGCAAAAAATTCTTTATCAAAGACTGTGCACTCCTACAATTAATCGGGACTTTAATTCTCAATTACCCGATGCCAATGAAGAAAAAAAGAACGTTATGCCAATTTAACATACAATAAAATATTTTGTTTTCAGCTATATTTTTTAGAAAAATTCTTTTCATCAGCCACTATTCATCATCACACACCTTACACTTTATGAAAAACACTTATATATCCTAAGAAAAACACTCCAATACCTTAGGAAAAATTATAGATGTGAAGTGTGTAATGTGAACAGTTTCTGAATTGTAACAAAACTCTATTTTTTAATACTTCGTACCTAACAAAAATTCATGATGGAAAAGTATCTTCCTTTCCATCTTTGTTGTTTTCCTGTTTTCCACTCTCAATCTTTGCTTTTCTCAAACAAAACTCGATGTTCAATGATTCCACTATAAGTGGTTAATCCCTGTTTGAAGAGTCCAGCTCAGGCACCGTTGCTTTTTATACCTTATGGAGGCGTTGAAGAATTTAAAGTTCTCTGGTTGAATCAAATCGGCATGAACTCTAGCTTTTGTGCTTTATGCTTTATGCATTGCAAGGAAAGTTGTCTTGTTAAATCACATGGATTCTAGCTCTTTCTTTACTTTTTGGAATGCATGTGTGACTAGTTACATCGAATGAATTGTACAAATAGACAAATGGTGACAACTTCAACTGCAAGAGGATCTTTATGTTTTTTTTATAAAAAAAAACTATAAAATTGTGAAACATGATTTGGTGACAAAAAGGTGACATGATTGTTGTCTAAAGCACTACTATGCTCCCAGTCCCGTTAGTGCCACCGTAAGCGTAAAATATTGTAATTTTTTATTATATTTTTTTATACATATATTTTTTTAATATTGTAAAATATTTTTTAAAAAAATAAAAAAATTATAATATCATTAAAAAATACTTAATTAATCACTAAGTAAAATAAATTAAAAAAATATAACAGAATCGAGAGCGAGATAGGAAGTGGAAAGAATAATTTACTCTAATATAAATAGTGTTATTTACCTAAACGGAGAGAGAATGTCTTCAAACAAAGTACCAAAGCTGTTGGTGCTGCCTCACCCACTCTCGAACCATAATTGCGTAGAAGACTCTGAACCATATAAGATATTCTAGAGGTCATCTTTGGGGATGAAACGGTCCTGACTGTCCAAGCCAGCTCCCAGCCTTCTATGTTAACCTCTCTTATACACGTACCTGCTCATACATCATGTATGTATGTACAAAAAGAGATGGTCGACAATATCTAGATTTGATCGACTTGTGCCATAAATGTGCCTAAATCCCGACCCACTTGGGCATGCGTGGGAAATGAGCAAGTCCTAGTACATATGGCTGAACAAAAGTTTAAAAATCTGACTTCAATTTTGACTCCGTTTCATTCCGCGACACTAGTATAATAAATTTCTTTTTAAATACAAGTCAATTTAAATAATAATTTTTAAAAATTAATAATAACAATTAAATTGAGTGATAAAAAAATTATAAGAACTATAAATAGAAATCAATACTAACAAATTATAGTATGATAATATATAATTAGACGCTAATGAATTAATATTTACTAATAATCAATACTAACAATTATAAAAACCATAAATAAAAAAACTTAGGGCTAAAACAAAAAACTAAGATTAAAATTAAATTTAGGGTTAAAAAAAAGGATTTAGTTTTGGGTTTAGAGAAAGAAGAAAGCCCAAAACAGGAAAAAAAACGGGGTTTAGAAATCCAAAATAGGAGCAACCCGGCCCAAATTCAATCAAAACGAGCCCTTTTCCTAAAAAAAAGGCACCATTTTGATTATTGTTTTAGTTTGTTTCTATGCTTTGCTCTCTCAAGCAAAACTACGTTGTTTTTATAAGAAAAACGATACCGTTGACTACACTTACTACATTTCTACCTAACACCCCCCTCCCGGCGGGGTGACTTCACTTTCATTTTCATCTCGCTCAAATTCTCTTAGCCCCTAAGTCCTAACTTGGCCCGTTGTCTCTCTCTATCTTCTCTTGCTTTGCGGCCGTCGATCGACTCCCCCTTGTTGTCCCACTCACTCACACTCTCTCACTCACTCATTTACTATAACACCCCGCTCTCCAAGTTTCAAAATAAAGTTATTTTTAGAAATTCTCGGGGAAGACGGAGTGGTAATACTGAACCTGACTTAAAAATATTTAAATTTTTTACAGAAGCTCCAAGTACAAATATTATTTATAATTAATAAAATTGTTTTGTATTAAACTAATGAAACCATAAACAAAAGTGCACAGAAACATTTATTACAATTTTTAGAAGTATGTACTATAAAATCATAACTTAACATTTGTGTACATGATCTAAGCTCTATTATCACGCCTCCCTAGACTAAGTCTCATCCTGCAGCTCTACCTTCATAAATATTCTAATCTGTGGTGGTTTAAAAATATAAAAACAAACTAAAATGAGTTGATAACTAAGTAAGAAACTCATCATAACGCAAACATACTTATAAGGTTTTTAAAACTAATCTGTTGATCATTCATCTTGATCATCTAAGAAGAAGAGAGTTTGAATTTAAAAATATGATCTGGTAGTTCATTTAATGTATGATTGGTAGTGAGTCATGACTGAAACTGCGTAGGAGACGTCAATCACTAATGATTTTAAATTGAATAAATCTCTAATAGCTGATCTTTAAATTTTAAAAGGAGCTTAACTCGTTCAATAAATAATAAATAGGATTTAACCTAGTTATTGAGCCTAATTAAAACTCATAATCAACCTCAATAATTTATTGCTAATCAACTTATCCAATATGGCCTATTAAATATAATTTAAGCATAATAAAAATTATCAATATTCCGATCTTAGAATTATTGGGCAGGATCGTTACATTCACTCTCAAAGATATGCATTTTTGTTTAGGATATCATGACATCAAGAACTGTCGGAGCAACCAACACCATCGAGCGTAGCCAATCGAATGACGGAGCACATGAATATGGAATTGGAGCAACCAACACCCTCTGCCTCTCGATCTATGTCTCTTGAGTCTCGATCTTTGTTAATTTTTTTGGGTTTAATTTTTTGGTTTTAATATGAATTTACATATGCATTTTATTTTAATTTTTTGGGTGATTTCAGTGATTGGGTGGTTGTGATATGTGATTGGTTGGTTGTGATTTGTGATTGGGTGGTTGTAGATCCAACTTTGCTCTGATTTTGACTTAGACTTGTCGGAGAGAAGTCTACAGTGGTCGAAGTCGGAGTTAGAGTTCGGATTTGAACTACGACAAATTCAGAATTGGAGTTGGTATTAGGGCATACCAACTCCGATTGAATCGGTGCTCAGCCCTGCTAGCATAGACACATCCATCCCTGCTACTAGCCTAGTATGGCCTTTCATTTCCTTTACTATTTCAGCATGTGGCCCTTTCCTTTTGTACGTTTGCTTTCGGGCTTTTAGTTTCAGCTAACTTTAATGAATAAGTTCCGGCATTCATTTAAAAATAAATGTGAAATTTATTATTAAAAATAATTTTTTATATAATTTTGAAATTTACCTATTTTTAAAAAAAATAATACACGAGATTTACATATTTTAAAACTATAAATATCACATCTATTCCACATTATTTTTATCTAATCATTGGTGAATTCATTAGAATTAAACAAATAAAAAAATAAAAGCACACTCGACAAAACTGACAGAAAAATTCTAGAAAAAAAGGGAAATGTCCAAGCATATGCTTTGAGATTACACCACTTTAAAATTCTATTAAAACGTCTCGTTAAAAAATCTTCACTAACATATTTTACTATATACAAAAACTCCCATCATCCAACATTCCCAAACTTCGTAAACACCTAGCATTCTCTTGGTTGGGCAAAAAGGAAAAGAGTTAACTCTATATTATGTTAGACAACAAAATAAGAACCAAAAAGTGAAAGGGGATAATTCTATTAAAGGCTCAATTATTGATCTAAAGTCTTAAGATTGTTAGATACTAATTTGTTTAAGATTTTAACCATTAAGAGCACTAGTAGTGAACTAGGCATTGTCAAACTTTAGCTAATTTACTTAAAAAATATTTACATCAAACAAACTAAATCTACAATAAATTTATCCATCATCTTCTTGGTTGGCTAAATCTAGCCACCCAAATTGCTGGCCAAATTATTTTTTGACCTTAAAACATTGGCTTCTCCACAAAACATCTCCTCATGCTTTAAAAGAAAACACATAATAGAGAACAGCTTGCCACCGTCATCGTCGAACGCCTTCCAGTAGGTGGTAAGCCCCGCCGTCATCGAACCCCCCGCCCCTTTTTTTTTTTTTCTTTTTCAGTTCATTTTTCAGGACCCCCCCGTTTACTTCTTTTTTTCTGTTTTGCTCATTTGAGTTGGTTTTTTCTTGGGTTTTGGTGGGTCAATGTGATTTAGCACTACATTCTTGTCTTAAAATGCTTGCTTCACTTGAGTTTTCATCTTTTTAAACAAGAAAGATTTCAACTTTGATGGTAATTTCTTGCTTTGAATGATGATTGAGGGCTTTGCTGGGTCTGTCAATTTCTTTCTCGTTTATAATTTGATTTTCTGTAAAGAGCTTTTAACGTTATTTCTGAACTGAATGGCATGGAAGGCATTTTGTTTGTTAGAGTCTAGTTTGTTGATTCTCTATATGATCCTTGAGAGTTGAGAACTTGAGAGAAGATAAGGGGAAGAAATGATTGCTATTTGAAAAGTTACTGATGCGAAAGAGAACTTGCAGAAGAGCTTAAACTTTCAATCGTGTAGGAGAAACGAACTCAATAACTTATGAGTTCGGCTATTCCAGAATAAAGGGAACTCAGTAACTCAGAGCCACCGCATTTGAGACTTAGCACAGAAAGGTATGCCCTGCTTCCCATGCTTCTCTTTCGTGACCCTTACTCTTACACTCAATAACTCAGAGCCATTGCATTGGAGAGTTTGTTATTTCTTGTTGTTGAAAAGTGATTAGCTAAATTTATAAAAATAAAATTTCCAATCAAAATTTGGCCAAACTTTAACTAGGTCACTGCTAGTACTCTAAGATCATAACATTTCACTACACTTTCAAAATCCAACATTTGCACTGCCCCACTCTATCAATACTAATTTTAAAATGTGACGTAATCTCTCCTTTAATATCAATTGTTAAACACCCCATTATTAATCCAAAAACCATATTATTAGATATTAATTCCGTTAAACTTTGCGAGTAATGCTACATATAGTCGTGGAATGCGTAAACGCAGTGCAGTCGCTTTGAAAAAGAGTGGGGTCCACTATTTAAAAATTATTATTTTTCATCTGGGTCCTATATTTATTCACTTTTTTCAAAGCGACTGTACGGTGCTTGCACACTCACGACTGTAAATATGATTTCTCTTTACACAAAACTGAGAAGAACATATGTCAAACATGTAAATATTGAGCATTTGAGTACAAAAACTCTTAGAAAAGTTTGGGAAAGAAAAAGAAAAAGAAAATAGAAATAATATCTATAAGTTCCAAATGTATAAATTTCGCATAAAAGTTTTTTATAAAAAAGTAAACTCTACTGTAAAAATATGTGAAAAACTCACTTTTTCTTAATGAATTCATATTTTTACAAAAAAATTTATATAAGAATTGTAAATTTCGAACTTGTACCTAATATCAATAAAAAAAAAGCATGCAACTCTTAGGCAGTGTTTGGATACAATAAAGTGTCTCATCTTATTTCATTCTTATAATTTTTTTAAATTTTAATATAAAATATAATAAACAATTCAATTTTTTTCAAATCTTAAAATAATAATAATATTAAAAAATAAATTTTAACAATATTTTATTTAACTTTCAATTTTCATCTAAACTCAATATCATCTTAAAATTAAAAATCCAGAAAATTAGTTAGTAAACTATAAAGCCCAGCAGAAGCAGAAAGAAGGCAAGAAGCAGAATCAGCAAGAAAAATAGAATGTTTCCAAATTTACCACTTCTCCACCTCTTCTTCCTCTCTATCGCTGTTCAAACCCTAGGGTTTCCAACGTAATCTTTTTTATATAATTTTGCACACACCCACTCTCCTATACACTATATATGTAATAAATCCGATCTAGTGCAATTTTGAAAATATTTCTGAATGGAACTTGTAAATCTGATTTTCCGGCAGGATTGGTGGAAGTGGCGGAACTCAGAAAGGGATTGACCGCAGAGTTCTGCTGAGTTTCAGAGAAACCCCTCGTGGAAGTAACGCTGCCTATAATTGCGATCCTTCCGGTCTCTGCGTTCCCTGCCTCTACTCTGAAAAGGTTTTATTTTTATTTTTTTCTCATTTGATTTTGAAATATAGTTGTAGCAATTAATTGGTTTATGCGTGCGTATGATTGTGACTTGATCTATTTGAAATGCTTTCAAGTTACAGATACTGTTTTTGATGACGTGCTGTTAAAATTCTCGGTGAATTACGGCGTTATGTGACCTGATGGTCTTAAATTTTCCCGAATTTTAAGTAATACCCAGTTTCGGGGGCGCATCTGAATTTACTCGGGGGATTTTTTTTATGGAAGTATTTGAGACACTCCTCGATGTGCTGACCTTTTCGAGTTGTGTTAATGCTTTCTATTGGTGTATTGAATGTGAAATCTTTTGGCAAACTATAAATCAATTGAATGATAAGGTGGGTCTCCTTGCACATTGTGAATTTTTCAGTTATGGTATGGTGCAATGGTGAAAAAGAACGGAATTAGATTTAGGTTGGAATGCCCTATGAAAATCGAGCCAGTTTCTGTAACTTTGATGCTAAACTTTTGCCCTTGGTACTTTCCTCATAACAATCAATCCTAGACCCATACCACCAACTTTACTAGGAATCAGGTCATGTAAGGTTAATAATATGCATATGTTACACCCCCCCCCCCCCCCAAAAGGAGTCCTTGTGAATCCTCTATACCCTTAATTCAAAATTGCCATCAAGATCCTCAAGTGGTAAAGGCCTTGGGCTTAGGGGTATGCTCCCCCTAGGTCTAAAGGTTCAAATCCCCTTGGGTGCAAACAATTTCTAGGGGCTATTGGACTGGGGGATTTTTTCCTTGAATTACCGAGGTGCTCTTGTAGGAAACTTCTTGCCGAGGGCCTGTGCACCTCTGAGATTAGTCGGGACGCTGTTCAGGACACCCGGTGCCAATAAAAAAAAAAAATTGCCATCAGGATGTGGAGAATGAACATACTATAGGCAGGCATGTGTACTAAAGTGCCCTGGATTCCTTCTATGGAGCACAATATTTTTTTTCGTCGACTTTATCTTATTCTGACCCATCCGTTATAATTTTTTTTCGTAAGATGTAACTAAAGGCTACATTCAAGAGGAAATTTTTAGTCCATATCCCATTTGTGTGTTTTGCACGTCACTCCATTGACCTGTATGAAATGCATTAACACTTTACCTTTCTTTTTTTTGTTCTTTGTAGAATGATGAAAAATATCGATGCAGCGAGACTGGTTATCGTATTCCTTTTAAGTGCTTAGAAATTAAAGATAATTCGAAGGACACAAATGTTAAAAGTTCTCATAACAGCCGATCTACTCTGGAAACCTCTGACAACGATCCAAAATTAGATGGAGCATTGCCTGATGCCGGAGAGCTTACTAGTTCAATGAGACATAGGATTTTACTGGATGACCCATCAGCAGTAAAGAGTGGACCGCAAGCTTATATTACTTATAGAAGCTGTACAGTACCTGTTAGCGAAGAGAAGTTATCAGTTCTTGGGTTCGAGGTATGTGTCGTTGTCTTCGGGTACCCCTCTTTGATCATAGTATGTGATTAGTTCATACACTTGATTACTTTGGCAAAAATAAAGAACAAAATGGATACATGTTAAAGGGTGTCCTATTTGCATGTAATCAATCAGATCTTCTGTGCTGTGGGTCTATTTGGTTCTGTCACATTCATGAATGGTTCAGAAAATTATCAACTAAAAGATTTTTTTTTTTTCATTTTCAGCATTGATTTTTTTTTTCTTGGCTTTTGTTGTCTTTGATTGCTATTATGTTTCTTCACTTTGAACTTTCAGTATATTTTTATTTTCTCTGTTTGTTGTGATCACATTAAGTTGCTTAACCAAAGAGTATTGATTATCAAAAAGCAAACCTATAGAAACATGAAAGTTTCTCTCTTTCTCTCTCTGACAAGATATCTGTGTCTCTCCTGAGCACCAGTTAACTTTCTAAGTGGTGCACTTCAATATATTAATGGATGGATAAAAACATTGCAGATGAAATGCATGCTCTGTTAAAGCTGTGTTTTTCCTGCATTGTACAAAAAACGAAGAACCTGATTACATGTCTTTGTTAATGGCTATATACTCTACCATTATGGACAGGGGATTGTGTTATGTTTATTGCTCATTAGCAGTTCAGTTGTATACTTCAGAAGAAAGCGGACTACTGCCATGACAAGTTTTGGAGGAGGGAGGATCCAGACCAACTCTAGGTTTTAATTCAGACGATACCTTTGGTACGTAGCCAATTCTTAAACAGTCACTAAGTAATGTAGGCTATTGAATTTAGAAAGAATTAAGCCAAGTTTTCATTATTTTCTACCCACAGTTTTTTTCTCTTTCTTTGTATTACCTGTCAGTGGCAAAATGATCGCTCTCTTTTTTTTTCCCCTCTGCAATATATTGAGTGATATTGTTGCAAGGGTGTTGCATGTTCTTTTTTGTTTTGGTAAGTTATTCATTAGTGTTCCAACAATCATTAATTTTCCATGTAAGGCAAAGTTTTTAATCTTTATATGCTAACCCTAAGAGAGATATCATCTTGTGTTTATGGCCTCCAAGTGTGTCGATGCTGATTAATATAGTTTTGTAACCAAATAATTTTTTCTTCCACTGATTACATTATTTTCTACCTGAGGAATCAGCCTGGGGAGGTTCGAGATTCTGGCTCACCATAGGTGTAAGATTTGTAGGGAATTTCGGATTACATGGGATAATGAAATTCTTGTATTGTTGGGAAGGATAAATATAGAAGGCCTGTAAACCGGTGCAAATTAATATATATATATATATATATATATATATAGAATAAAAAGAAGGGTGCATATATCTGTATAAATATTTACCACACGACTTGTTAAAATCTGGGTGATTCTCATCAACATGTTAGCATTAGATTTCGGACAAGAAAGAATGCATCATTGATATCATTATTATGATTTATTTATTTATTTGCCGCATTGTATTATGTTATTCTCCTAAATGTTTAGTTGTGTATGCAAGAAGTGAGGATGTGCGAGGATTGGTCTCTGCCCAATAAGTCGGAAACTACTGTCCAAACACCGAGTAGAGCCTCAAGATTTTAAGTTTTCGTCTCTTCATCTCCTCTATCTTCTTCATCATCTCTATCCATCTCCCTCCACCCACCACCTCATTTTTCTCCTCTCTTACCTTTCTCACTTTACCACACACCTATGCTACACCATCAACCTCAATACCTTCAGTTCACATGGCTCCCCAACAGAATAAATACGGTAGAACTCTAGCCTCAGATCTAGATCCAAACTTTATATATCCAAATCCAATATCTTTGTATCCTGATCTTATGGTTGGAGTCTCCCTCTCGGTGGGTGACTTTTCAATAATTGGAGGTTTATATCTTTCGTCTGTACAAAGTTGGGGTGGAGATATCCTTCTCAAAAGAATCGGGTGGCGTGGTGAAAGGTGTGGCGAAAGGTTTCCTGTTGGGTTTTCAATACGACTCCAATTTAGTACTCATGAGCACCCCAATTCAATCAACCTCAATGCATCTTGCTGTGTTGGAGCTCGGTTCCAAAATACTCGCATCTTTGGCTGATGTCGTAGGATAGGATTGCCTTAAAAACCAGGAAGAAGGAAATAACCTTTCTCTATTGTAACTCTTCTCTTAGCTATGAAGACATTTTTTATGCCAACAAAGCATGAAACCGTGACCACTCCTCGTGACCCACTTCCCTTTCCTTGGGAAAGAGAGAGCCTTAAGATTCACATGTATAGATCGTGTCAACTATATTCATTCCATTCATTTAAGGCCCTCCAAATCTATCCCTCTTGGCAAGCAACATGTTTCAAAAATCAAACATTGCTTACATATGATAAGATTGCATAATCGAGGCCTTTCCTAAGATTGCACAATGAGTTAGGTCTGGTTTGGATAGTGAGTTAGATGAGAAGAAAGTTGAAAGTTTAATAAAATATTGTTAGAATATTATTTTTGTTTTGGAATTTGAAAAAGTTGAGTGGTTTATTGTATTTTGTTTGGAAGTTTGGAAAAAGTGTAATGATGAGATGAGATGAATTGAGATGGTTTCATAATGTGTTTATATAATAACTAGGAGAGAGAAAACAATAGGTTTTAATTCATTTAGTAGATGTTTGAAATATCGGGCGAAAACCTCGTGATACCCAATATATATAGAGCATTTACATCTGGATGAACAATTTGTTTTTTTCAATTTTAGCTAAAAATCATCTTTTCCTAAATTTTTTCTTAAATGTTACTCATCTTTCTAAAACCTCCTATATCCTACTTCCTATTCTTTCTCTATTATATTAAAATCATCTTTCTCTATTCTCTCTATTATTTTTTCTACTTATTTATTTGTACATCTTTAACTACTCATTTTTTTGTCTTTTGGGGAAAGAGAGGAAGACAATTTTTTAACTTTTTTTTTTTTCCACATTTTTGTAATTATTTAATTATTTGTTGTACCCATGTTTTCAATTTTTTATTTGTAACGGTTTTTTTAAATTACTTATTTCTCTAAACGATAATATTTTTAAAATCAGTGCTTTCGTAACAATAATATTTAAAAAAAAAATCATATTTTCACAAATGGTGAAGTTTTTTTTTTTAAAGGATAATCTCAATAGTGACATTTTTTTTTTCAAATTTCAACTATAACAAATATGAACATGAGAGAAATTATAGATGATTGGAAGAAGAATTTGTTTTATTGGATGGAATAAAATATTTGTAAAAATTTATTTAGGGATGAATAGTGGCTCTCCATATTTAGAGAGCTAATGTTTACATCCCAAAACTTTTTCCTGCCGGATGGAGAGGTGTTTTTATCAAAAAGTTAATTTTTACTAAAATTTAAGAAATGGGATGCTATACTCAGCCTATACGCATCCGGATGCTGATGCTCTAACGACAACATTGAAGAACAGGACAAAGTCTGTCCTAGTTTTGTAACGATTCGTCCCAAAATCCACGATTAACCACCCCGCTAACCCCATTTGCAAGATGACTCGGTGGCGTTTGAATAATGAGATGAGATGAGATGAGATAGTTTTAGTTGAAAGTTGAATAAAATATTGTTAGAATATATTTTTTAATATTATTATTATTTTGAGATTTAAAAAAGTTGAATTATTTATTATATTTTATTTGAGAATTTGTAAAAATTGTAATGATAAGATGAAATGAGATACGTAGAAATGATTTTATTATCCAAACCTATATCTTTTTCATCTTAATCAACAGTGGCAATGGCAGCAAGAGCAAGCTTGTAGTGGTGCCACAACTTATGACTTTGCAGAGAATAAATATTAAGAGATTGGCCTAATTACAATTTATAAAACTCTACTTCGATAGGTCCACTTGGCGACTAACATGAAGGATGTTTTGCCTGAAAACATAAAGTACCATTAATCTTTGCATCTCGAACACGAGACGAATTTCAACGTTCTGGGTCCCTGGCTCAGTTGTGATCACCATCCAGATCATCCTCTTCTTCGTCCCTTTCACCACCTCGGCTTTTACATGGTTTGCCTTCTTCCACTTTTTTCCTCTCTCTTCTTCTCCTTCGATACCTTTCTTTCCGTATTTTTCAGGACTGCATTCGGTTTAGATTTAGACTTCTTCTAACATCTAAATACCAAACTTTTAAATCACTAAATTTATTTCAATTCAAAATCTCTTTACACGTGAGATTCACAATATATTTTAACTCAACATCTCTTTACACACAGGACTTACAGCCTTTTTCAACTTCCCATAAATACATTGAACTCATCTTAGGTAAGCTCCACATAATTCACTCCACCATCTCAATTCACTACTATTCAGAGCATTGACAGCCAAATCTAAAATTTAACTAAAATCTTAACTTTTGGCTATAGTATTAACTTTTGACTAATTAAGTCCACATTGAACTAGCTATCTTAAAGTGAAAATAATAATATAATATTATATATTTTAATATTATTTTACAATTTTTTTTTTTTTTTATATTTTACAAATACACTTCATATATTAATTAATTTACTTAAAATTATTGTTTCCTCAGCTTATTTCTTATGCAATGTGCCTAAAATTGCAAGTGTAATAAAAAGGAAATCAAAAGACAAAAGGAATTGAGACAAAACTCTATTCTCATTCATGAAAATGAATAAAAAATACAAATGCAGACCTACTAAAATTCAGACATTCTAATTTGTCCACTACACTAAAATTCAGACCTATTAAAAATACTAAGGACACTATAACATAAATTTATTTACAAGCAACAAGCCAAAACTGAGTCCACAGTCCACAAATAAATACCAACACATTCCTTTTAGGCATCAACACAGTCCACAGTCCAACATTAATGTTCTCAACACAGTCCACAGTCCAACAAATATAAAATGAACATTAGTATTGAGCAAGACAGTCCACAAATAAATACAAACACATTCCATAGTCCAACACAGTCCACAGTCCAACAAAATAATGAAAACACAATCTAGTTTAATAAAAGATATTTTCAACAAAATAATATATATATACAGATTTGGTAACAATCCAAGCATTTAGTTGCTATCCAGCCACATATTTATCCAGCCCACATGTGGCTGGACAGCCACTAAATTTCCAAAAAAATTAATACTACCAACACTAGTATTTGGGGGGGGGGGATGGTTCAACAATATACTTCCCATATTCTAACTTTCTTGAAGCAAAATTGGGATTTAATCCCTCCTATGCTTGGAGGGATATATGGGAAGCTAGATTATGTTTGATGAAGGGCTGCCAATGGCGTGGAGGAGATGGAAGAAAGATTAAAATATTGCAAGATTGTTGGATTCCTGGTCATAACTCATTACAGCAAGAATCAATCTCCATACCAGAACTAATAAGTGATGATACAGTTGATACTTTGATTGATAGAACTACAAAATGGTGGGATTTACAGAAGCTTTGAGCTGCCTTCAATCCAAGCATTATTACTGATATGCTAAAGATAGTTCTTAATCTAGTGGGTGGGGAAGACAAGATTATATGGAGGCAAGCAAAGGATGTAAGATTTTCTGTCAAAACAACTTACAAGAAGAGGTGAAACAGCTTACCAGGTAGATTAATTGAACTCCACAAATGCAACATATATATAAATATATATATATATATATATATATATATATATATATATATCTAAATGTGAAATCCTAACTTCATGTCTCGATTTTTTAATTTAAACAAAACTTCATGAAATTAAAAGAAGTGTGATAAGAGGATTGTAAAACTAGATGATGAGCATTGTAAAACTATATTATGATAAAATGAGCAGAACCAAATCTTGTATCAACCATATGAAGAATCCCTCAACCAAATCTTGTATCAACCAAATCCCTTACTCGTATAGAACCCCCTCCCCCTGAAAAAAAAAAAAAAATTCGTTTATTCTCTTCTCCTCTACATGGGTAGCCAACCTCATTCAACATCCCTCACTTATCATAACTCCATTGATAAGCATCAAATAAACTCAGAAAAGTACGTCAATATGATATAAATTTAACATTCACATTTCATAAACAGGAAGTGTCTCAAAACCAGAAGAAACCGATAGTACTAGAATAAAAAAATCTTCCTGCAAACAATACCCAAATCGCAAAACACACGGTAAAATCAAAAGTTCTAAGCTATCGAAACAGAGTGTTCATCAAAACCCATGTAAAGCAAAACACGCGGCAAAATTAAAATCGCAAATCAATTTGTAAAAAATACCCAAATCGCGATTTTCTTGTTACGAATTTGTGGATGAATGCGCAACCTTCTGGATGACGATTCACTGGCAAGGAAAGGGGTTGAACAGATGAATGGTCCTTGCAAAGCAAAAAGCATGGTGATTCAATCACTCGGTGAAGAGGAAATGAGAGAAAATAGAAAGAGAAGAGGGAGAGAAGAGCACCGTTTGGGCTGGAAGACGAAGGCGTGGACGATCGAAGCAGTAGCAAGTCTCTGTCTCTTGAGTTTCGGACGTTTCAGCATGAAGAGAAGGAAAATGAGGGAAATCGGAGAAGAAAGAGAAAGAACGAGGGAAAGAGAGGAGAGGTAGATGAAATAATAAAATAAACATTTCAAAAGTGAACAGTGACTCGTCAAGTTTAGAGAGGAGCTAAGATTTACTATAGCTCAAGTGTTGAACTTGAAAGTTTTAGCTAGTCCAATGTGAAAGCTTTTTGATAGATATAGTCAAATTATAAACTTGCACTGGCATTTAGCTAGGCCATTACCAATGCTCTTATAGAGAATTCAACTCATCATTCAAACACATTAACTCATAAAGAGGCTTTGGA
The DNA here is from genome assembly GCA_022457165.1 of Juglans mandshurica. Taxonomy (NCBI): domain Eukaryota; kingdom Viridiplantae; phylum Streptophyta; class Magnoliopsida; order Fagales; family Juglandaceae; genus Juglans; species Juglans mandshurica. The sequence continues at coordinate 14,557,618 of CM039621.1, read as the reverse complement.
AGGGCTTCAAAAACTCCTGCCACTTAACCCTAACATATATAATTAGTATTAAAGAAGAGGTAGTGGATGGAGATGTGACTTTCTCCCCTATAAAGTGAGGGAGGGAGCCTTTATGAACTGAATCAATTGCGCCCCTTACTATAAGTGAGGGAGCCACTTAACCCTAACATCATTATATTGTCATCGTCAGCGCAAATTTAGAGTCGAACGTTTTGAAGTTTGAACAAATGCAGCGGAACCTTCTGCCTACAACTCGTTCTACTTTTGCACATTTGTTACCATTTTATGCAGCTTAATTCCCACGTTGGGAACTCTTTTTAACATTTTTTTATAGCACGTTGGGAACTCCGAACGTTTTAAAAAATCTGCTTGTCTAACTTAATCTCGCAAAATTACACAACAAATACACGATGTTATTGCAGCTTCCTCCTCGGAAAATATACAAGAAAACAGGCCACCGGTGGCTTCTGTCAGTTCTCCTATGAGTTTCTTGAGAAAATCAATAAAGCAGCAGTAGCAGCACAAACTTGAAACAAAAAAGAATCATGTTGACGATAACCCTCAACTTAAACAACAGAACTCCTCTTTTTAAAAGAAAACACATCTACAATAACACAGAGCAGAAAACAGGGATTACAAGCAGCAGGCAGAAATTATAAAATTACAAAAAATAATCAGGAGTCTTGCGTGTGGTGTCTGGCTCAATTTGCCGAGGGGCTGGATCAAACTGCAGAAAATTCTGGTCCATATTCTCCCCTATCTCGAGTATCGCAGCCATATTCCCACAACGGTAACAATAGTTTGGAGCACTAAATACAGTCACCACGTTCTTTTCCTATAAAACAAATTGACACAAAAGTGAACAAATGTGCAGTGGATAAAAGATGTCAAAAATATACCTTACCCCTCCAAACTTCCATTCCTTTTGCAATATGACTTCCAAATTTGTCACTTAACCCCCAATTTCAAACATACCTTACATTTTTTCCATTTTAATGATCATTATTGTAACAAGGGTATACATTGAAACTTGTGTATTTTTATTTTTATTTTTTATCAGTAGACAAATTGCAACCTATGTTTTAAACTAAGAGACTGGCATCTTTGATAATTGGAAGTCATATCACATAATGAGTGGTAGTTTGGGAAAGAAAAATGTAATTCCCCCAGTATTTCATTCCCGTCGGCTTCACACACCTGACACCAGTTGTACCCTTCCATTACTAGCTGGTGGGCTCTTGAAATGAGTGTCAGCCCATTGGTATGATTGAACTGAGCAGCTATATCCTGTCCAAATGTATAACCAGCACCACGTGGAGATATTCCCCATCCACAGCGGTCGTCTGGATCAGACCACAAGAGATCACACATCGGTCCTTCATGTGGAACCTGCTCGTTGACAGACACGGGCGTTATGAAGCGCATAAAAAATGCAAAATAAAATGTCAGAAATATAAGTTTACAAATTATGCAATAACTGCCATGCATCCACAATATGATTACAATGGGCAGGAAATGAGGAGAATTTAATTGGAGTCATTTTGACATACATTGATAGAAGAAAGACGGGGAACATTATCGACGAAAATTCAAACGGGTAAGCCTCCATAAAAAATCAAACAGTAATACCATTCTATCAAATATAATGCGCTATACGTTTTTGGATAAGTAAAAATTTTATTCATCAAATGCAATAGACGAAGCCCATGTACACAGGATGTATATAAAAGAAACAGAAACGCCTAAATACATTCTAATACTAAAAAAACGAGGACAAAAACTCCTGGACAGCCCCTCCATTAAGTACAATAGCTGAAAACCAACTAAACAAGGAACACATAAAAAAATTCCCAGGGTTGACAAAGAGATGGATTTAAAAGTTGACAAAGAGATCAGACTTCTGACGTAATGATACCCCGATCTTAACATTTTCGCAAAATGTAATCCAACACAAATAAACACTAGAAAATATCAGACGTGTCTTCCGTGGAAAATGTTTTTTTATAAGTGTCTTCCATGAAAAATGTAATACATGCAATGATGCACATACCTCTTGTATACGGTCCAAGGCTCGAATATTATCTAACGTATCCAAAGATGGTGAAAGACCTCCATGCAAACAGAAGACCTACAACAATAATGTTAAGTCAGAAGCTGTTATGAAATTAATGAAGTGGTGATCAGCAACATATCCAAATCAAACCTGACTCTCAATAAGGGCCGTGAGGGGTAGATAATCAAACAAGTCAGTAAAGTACTTCCACACATTGGCATTTCCGTATTTTCTCAAGCATTCGTCATAAAAGCCATACCTGAAAAAAAGGGGGGGGGGGGGAGAGAGAAATGAATAAAGATGAGGCAGACTTCTACAAAATCCACTGCAGTGTGTGTTTGTGTGCAGATGTGTGAGAGAGTCAAAAAAGCCTTATCGAAGCTAATGGAGGTTCAGTGTTTAAAAACTCAATCTTCATCTGTCCCAAATAATTTGGCCAGCCACATGCCATCATAAAGTACATTTATTTTTGCTAAATCCAGGTCATCATAAAGTACATAAATCCATGAATTTTACCCTGACATTTTTCAGTTATCCATGCAGCACCATTAAGGTTAACAACATCACTCTTTACGGACAAAGTTTCTATTGCACAAGGCAAACCAGGTGAAACATCTCCATCTTTTTTGACAAGTGACATCAAACAACTTCCTCTTGTCACTACTTAGAACTATCTTCAGCAACTTCAAATGGGTTCATTGCTTATAGTATTACATTCTGGCTTGACATTCAACTATTTTGCATCTAACAACTGATACCAATGAATCACCACGTCACAATAAAAAAACCCAAAAAATGCACACGGGGGAGAAAGATCATCACCCACCTCCACACCCAAATTTTTTTTATTTTTTATTTTTGATTTTGTTGGGGGGAAGGGGGGGGGGGGGGGGGTTGCAAGGGGAGTCTGTATATCATATCTGAAAGCTCAAGCATAACTGGATGGAAATATGATTCTCATCTCACATTTAGTAGACGGTGACAGACGCTGGCATCCATGACCAAGATATATACACATCTCTTGTGCTCTGACCAGTATACAATTTAGTTTATCTAATTATCAATCACAGACTGAGAACAACAAGAAAAGGTCTTACACTTGAGTTATTTGCCGGCTCTCATGATTCCCTCGAAGAATTGTGATCCTATCTCTATATCGAACTTTCAGAGCAACCAAAAGTGTGACAGTCTCTACCGAGTAGTACCCACGATCTGCATAGATGTAACCGAGAAGATAAGAAAGGCTGGTATACTCATAAATGTAAAATTTCAACCACCTAAGGAAACCAGCAACTCACATAACATAATAGAGTGTTCACTAATAAAGAAGGCAATAGCCTTTTTTGTTATATGCTAAACAGAACCACGAATTGATACCAACATTTGTGAAAGACTAAAAAGAGGGTGAAGCACAATTCAACCAATTATCTCAACAATGATACCATCCTCTTCCTTGATAACACAAAAACTTATCACATGAATAGCACAATCCAGCCTGACATCTCGACACTGATATTGTCCTCTTCGTCCTTCCCCCTATATCTTGCAACACCTCCAACTGAAAAAACATCATTTATTTGAAATGAAGTTGGACATCTCATAAACATCACAAACATTCACCTCCCATGCAGACAATCACTCATGTTACTTCTAATAAAACAGGACTGGCTTTCCAGTAAGACAGAAAGTTCTGCTCCTATTACAAAATGCATCTTGCATGATCCTCTACAAGGGTAGAGGGGCACAACCCTAGTACACATTAAGGCCTCGTTTATTTCACAACTATTCTCATCTCATCTAATCATATCATTACAACTTTCCCAAATTCTTACACGAAATAAAATAAACAATTTAACATTTTCAAATCCAAAAACAAAAATAATATTAAAAAAATATATTCTAACAATATTTTATTCAACGTTTAACTTTTATCTCAACTCATCTCATCTCCGAAAACAAACAAGGCCTAAGTATTCAAAAGGATACATCCAACTAGTACAAAAGAGAGAGAGAGCAAGATTTTTTTATTCTTGAACGCCAGCGAAATGGGAGCAGGTGTGAGCAGTCATCCAAACATATGGGGGTACTGAATACAATGGGTTTTAACTTTGATATTGTCCTCTCACAATCTTCAAAAGTTTGAACATTGCGTTCTTACTAAATGCATCACATCAGGCACAAGGAGACCATCCTCCAAAATTCTGAATTTCTATGACTTCCACAAGGGTTCCGCCAGCATGCCAAAAAGTTCAATTGATGATGAACCAATCAATCCATAAAAGGCTGAACGTTGCTAACCATAGTTCTCTAGCCAGATCACAATGTAGGCGAAGATGATCAATGATATCCCCATTTTGCTTGCATATTGAACACCAATATGTTATTACAATCTGCCTCTTTCTAAAACTATCTGTCATCGCGATCTTCACTAAGGTGGCCTCCCAAACAAAAGAAAGTTACCCTCGAGGTCACCTTATTTTTCAAACATTTCCAAGGAAATAATAAGCCAACTGAAGGGATGAGTGCGGTGATAAAGGACTAAGCCTCAAATATCCGCCTTTATAAGAACCAATATACACACATCACCTACATGTTTTATAAGCACCAATATATATTTTCTTTAGAAAATAATCGATATATCTATATAAGATATAGAACCAATATATATATATATATATATATTTTAAAAAAGAACAAAATATTGCTCTTCAATTCTAGCAACCACGACCAATATAAATTAAAGTCACTCCCTCGTTCTCTAGATAAAACATGTATGCCATTGCATATCAGACCTAAACCATATTGCTAATTTGTGGTGCGCAGCATATATACGCAAAATATGACAAGTAGAAGCCCTGGTTCAGTTATTTTTTCTCTTTTGCTAACAGATTTGACCGCAAAAATTCTTAGCCAAGGCATGCAGGCTCTGCATGCCATATATTGGCCACATAATGTAATTCCCAAGCATAACCTGTTAAATATGCTTAGGCATCCTCATCGAGATTTGTACTTGAGCGCTTATCAAACTGCAGTAGTATCTTGCATGCAAGTTTTTATATAATCAAGCTTTACAGAAAAAAAAGGGTAAGTATTAAAATCCATAGCTCACTACAAAGAGGAACTTTTTTTTTTTACTATTTTTTTGTACAAAATTTTCAACTATAATTTTGTTTACTCCTTTCAATTAATTGAGATTGAGCATGAAATACGAAATTTAACATAGAAATTGAATCCTCACAGATCAAACACGCACTTTAAACATAACAACAGCCACCGTATTACATTCTACATCTGAGCAATACATATTTAACCATAAACAGAGGTTAGGCATTTCTTCTTCAGTAATTTATGACTCAACAAGCACCACAAAACTCCCAAATCAAGCACATCAGGGCAGAATTGAGAAAATGGAAAGGGGGGCCGGGGGGGGAGCAGAACATCTATCGCCACTCACCTACATAATCCCCCATAAAGAGGTAATTGGTATCGGGTGCATTCCCTCCTATCCGAAACAGCTCAATGAGATCGTAGAATTGGCCGTGGATATCACCGCACACCGTCACCGGGCACTTCACCGGCTGCACGTTCCACTCCTCTACCAGAATCGCCCTCGCCTGATCGCAGAGCATCTTCACCTCCGCCTCCGGCAATGGCTTGCACTCCATCAGATGCTCGATCTGACGGTCCAGATCCGCGTTCGAGGGCATCGTTTAAGCCTCTCTCTACCTGTTCCCTTTCAGATCCACACCGCCGAGATCGCCGATTTCAAGAATCGAAAGCCGCGAAAAGAAAACCGGCCAAGTCGATCTCCGAGTTTTCTGAATTCAGTATAAACCAAAATTCATTGGAAAAGCGATCCGAGAAATGATAGGATTAGGGTTTCGAAACGAAACGCGCAGGCGGAGGAAGAAAAGAAGCGTTTCTGGCGATCGGTCGGGGTACGACCTCTCGAGCATTCCTCGCTCTCTGAGCTGTGTTTCTTCAGTGTTTCTCTCTGTTGGGAGACCGAGACAAAACAAATGCAGAAATTAAATCAAAATCATATTTATGTGAATGAGAAAAAAGAAGAGGGAAATGAAGAAAGGAAGGAAGGAAGGAAGCAAAAGAGTAAAAAAAAAAAATAATATTAATAATAAAAGAAAAAAAAGGCTGCGAAATGAAATGGAAATATAACTGAAAATGCAAATGCAAATGTTCAGTTTTTTATAAATAATTTCGTCAAATAATATTATTAATAGTGTCTCCGGTGGCTCCGCCGAGTCAAAATCATAAAGAAGAGACCGACACGTGTCGCACCAGCTGCCTTTTTTGGACGGTTCAAACGTCGTCAGTTGTCATCAGCAGATTAGGAGAAGGGGCGGGCAGCGTTTTCGTTGGTCAATGATCACGGTTTATGAATTTTATTCGGTCCAACACAATACAATACAAACTAAAATAATGTCATGTTTCACCATTTCATGGCTTAATAATGAATCACTTGTATCGGTGACAACTTCGTTGGAACACATCTTTAAAATATTTATATAACATAATTTAATTTAAATAATAAATTTTAAATTTTAAATCTTATTATTTAAGTTATATAAATAATATGTTCTATACATCGACTTAAAATGAAAATAACTCGATCGTTTGTTATAATTAAAAAAATTATATGATTTCCGTTATCCTTGCAACTCCCCATGTTGCATGCATGCATGCATGCATGATCTATCTTCGAGCAGAGAGAAAATTGTAGCCAGCATGTATAATATATATATTACATTAGTCTAGTCTTTGTACATATTTTTAAGGTCTTCCATTGTCTCAAGTAATCATTCAGCCAAATCTATCATCGAATCTTGACTTCTTCTTCATTATTTGGCATATATATATATATATATATATATGTATGTATGTATGAATATTTATTTGGATTCTCATATTGACTAGACTACTACTGCATGGATATTGAGTTTGAGAAACAGTCTTGCTAGCTAATATCACTGTCCCCCAGCAGTTCTTAGAGTTTTGAATATAGAATCATTCTATATATGGATCTCATGCCTAGCTAATTTATATCACTTTCGATCTTCTCCATCTTGTCGGATTATAACAGCAATTAAGATGCAATAGTGAGCAACGGTCTGTATTTTTTACAGGAATAATCCTAGACAAAATAGTGACCAGGGAGAATTTTTTTACTTGGTATTAGGAGAAAGTATGAGCTTGCTTTTTCATTGGTATGTAACTCACGTAGTGCTGTAGATCCGGATACACATCCATAAACCTGGCAATATTCGGATCTGCATCCGAGTTTTGAGAAGCGGACAGATCATATCCAGATTTAAATTCGAGTATCCGAGTTTAATACCCGGATTTTTATGTTTTTTTATTTATTTTTTATTTTTAACTTTTAAAAAAACATTTTTAACACTTTTTAATAGGCCTTTATGTTTATTATTTTTTATATGCATTTTTAAAATTTTTTATTGCCCATTTAAATTTTTATAAAACAAAATAAATAATAATAGATTTCAACACAAACACAATACACTACATACTACATATATATTACATTGTTTAAATCACAATGCAAAACATCAATTTTACAATTAAGTCTTTCACTTCATTAAGTACTCTCACAGGAAGCTTCACAAGGCCCACTGAGAATTGATCATCAATCACAATTAAAGTTAGAAGTTCTTCTTGCTTTGGTTCTTGTAAAAGAATTTGATCATTAATGTCAAATGGGAGCAACAACTTATCACTTAAAAGGATCCTGTAGATCAGAGAAGGAAGAAATTAAAATTAAGAACCCTGTAATAGTTTTAATGGTTATTGGAGCTAGAACATTTGAAGGACCAAAACTAGATCATAGCAGTACCTGAACATTAGTCCTATCACTAAAAGGAGGATAGCCATTCAGAAGCTTGAAAAGAATAGCACCAAGACTCCACATGTCAACCAATGATAAAAAACCAACTAAGGAAAGATAACCATGGTGATGTAAGTAGGTCACAAAGTCTAGCCACATCATGAAAATCTACCAAAAAAAAAAAAAAAATAGTAGATTCAGAGAAGTAAATTACAACTAAAGTATAAAATATTGATAAGTTTTATCAAGGAAAGGAAAATTTATAGTGAGGAACACTATAAAGCTTTAGCATTTGGATAGGATCTACCGCAAAGGATAGATACATGAGCCCTGAAAATATCAGCAAATAACTACTCAGAATTGAAATTTAAGAAATTAATAAATTTCTGAGAACAAGTTATATGTCATATATGCGATGAACCACCAGCATCAATTTTCCTAATTAAGTTGCTGAAGTTGAAGGAGGATGGTTATATCTTAAGAAGGAAAAAAAATGAAGATATTAAGTTAAATGGATATATTAGTAATAAAAAATTAAAATTAATATATAAAAATATTTACCTTCGATGCTAATGCCTTCTACACGCTCTTCAGCCTCTCGAATATTAATTGATTTATGAACCAATCAATTTTGAGTGCAGATTAATACTTCTACAGTCTCTGGAGCCAATGAGCTTTGATATGGGTCCAATACATGTCCATTGTGTTGAATGCAGACTCGGATGCAACACTTGAAATAAGGATGGTAAACACATTATGAGCACTCTCCGCAAAGATGAGATATCAAACGAGTTATTCTTCCACCAAGTTAGAATCTCAAACTCGTGTGTTTTTTGTTCAATCCCATGTAACAAATACATATCCACCTTTGAGCTAAATACCGAACTATTTTGCTCCTCAAAATATTGTTCTAGAGCAATATCAAATTCTTCATAGTTCAGATTGTCACGAATAATACTTGAGGAACTCCTTTGGGCCACATATGATCTTCCACTACTTAGCTCACGAAACTTGTCGTATTGCTCAATCAAACGATTCAAGAGCAATCTCACTTTGGTCTCAATTCTATCTCCGCATACACCTTTTCAACTAATATGCCATGGACTTAATATAAACAATCATGTTAATCCTATCCGTGCTTCCCCAACATTTATTAAACTTAAGTTTCATATTTGAAGTCATGCTCATCAACACATCATCATCACTCTAACACATTTTGTTCAAAGTGTGCTTAATTGTACAAAGTTGCTGAATAATATATTTGAGGTCTCGTACAATGAACTGGAGATTTTCAAGATGGTATCATAAAAAACTTTTAAAAATTTAATAAATATTCGAACCCTTTGTTAATCCTCAAATGTAGGTGTTAAAAGCGGTGCTCCTCAATATTCATAAGTACAAAAGCTTTTTTATACTTTTCAGCAACACTCAACATTATGTATGTTGAGTTCCATCCAATAGGAACATCTAAACACAGTATTTTCCACACTCAATGTTCATTTTTTTTGCACATTTTTTAAAAGTATCAAGCTTTGCTGGTGAAGACTTCATATATCTTATTCATATTATTTGTTGTATCATGTATATCTTTTAAACCATTACATACAATGAGGTTTAAATATGTGCATCATATCGTATGTGTAGAAACTTGCCTCCCAAAATTGTGAACTCCTTATCTCTTATGCTCTTCCTCACATGATTAATAGCAACATCATAATTAGAGGATGCATTATGAACAATAATTGTAAAAAAGTGGTCAATCTCCAAATCTATCGTGTTGGACTCTAATATTCAAACAATGGTCTCACCCTTATGATTAAGAATATGGCAAAACATAATGATTTTCTTATTCAAGACCCAACTTCAATCAATGAAATGACATGTAACACACATATAATTCTTGTTTTACACTGATGTCTATATATCGGTGGTTAAACAAATTCTTTGACAACTCAACAAAGCCTTCAACTTTTGTTTCTCTTCATTGTATAACTTATACAATCTTTTTGCAAGGTGGTTCGGGATGGCAATGTGTATCTAGATTTTAAAGTACTTAGGAGTTCAATAAATGTCGGATGCTCCATAAGCCTAAATGAAAATTCACATTGGATAAAATAATTGGCAATTATCACCATTATTCTTTCAGGACTATATTTTCCTAATCCTTCAGGACTAGATCCTTTACTATCAATTTGAACTTATTATGATATTTATTATTGTTATAAAAACAATAAAATACATTTTTGTGTTAGTTGATGCGACAGACTTTCAAATCTACAGTATGTTTGATGTGTTAATAAAAAAAGCTTGCAAATATATTTTCCAAGTGTGCTTTGGGGGGTTTTTGACACTAGGGGGCTTTTAACTTTCATCTAGGTTACGTTTGGATGTTGAGCTGAGTTCAGTTGAGTTGAGTTATTTATAAATAGTAATGAATTGAGTAGTGAAGAGAATTATGTGGGACCAATATAAACTGAGTTTAAACTGTGTTTGAATGTTAAGATGAGTTTAATACTTTTTATGAGAAATTGAAAAGGTTGTAGGTCCCACGTATAAAGATGTTTTAAGTTGAAAAAATGTTGTGGGTCTCATGTATAAGAAGGTTTTGAGTTGAGATAAGTTTAATAAATAATTTGAGAGTTGAGTGTTTGGATGTTAGACTCAGCTTAAAATTAGACTGAACTCAGTTGAACTTGAGTTCAGTAACCAAACGAAGCCTAGAGATGCTAAAGAGAGTTTTTTTTGGCTTCTGGAGACATACACACCAGTGCCATGCATTGAAGAACCTCGAGAGGTCCAATGTTTGCCGCTACCCAGCCGTCCTCTATTGCCTACTCGGGCCCCGTTGCCCCGCCCCGCTTCTGCTCTGCCCCCGCATGGTGGGGCGAGCAACCCCGCTCCGCCCATGCGGGGGCAGGGCCCCCCGCCCTGCTCCCGCCTACATTTATATATATATTTATATTTTACAAATTGTGTATATATAAATATATATTACAAATTGTTAGACTTGTTCACAAAATATGCATTGACAAATTTAAAAACTACATAGTTTAAAAATTAATACACTACAATTTACACAAAATATGCACTAGCAAATTTAAAAATGATATAATTTTTAAATTATAGTCATATGTACAAAATTTAAATTTATAATTTGGGTTTAAAAATGTATTTTTAATTACTTTTGCACTTAAAAATAATTTTTAAATAAAATAAAATGTAGTATTTTTTTTTAAGTAGAAGAAGACGGGGTGGATTCCCGCACCCCGCCACTGCATCCCGGGGGCGGGGGTGAAAACCCCCGCCCCCGCCCCATGCGGGGCACCGGCGGGGTGTGGGGAAGGGGTGCCCTTGCCCCGTAGGGGGCGGGTAGCACCCTTACTGCCTACCACCTCTATCTCCAACTATTTGGCTTGCTCTTTCCACTACCTACTATTTATTTAATTTTAATTTAAAATTTATGGTGTATTTTTGAGATATTTGGCTTAGAACTTTAGGCATTTTATTTTCTGTTTATTTACTTGATTTTAGTTATTTTTCTTGTTTCTTTAAACTTCCATTAAATATGCATTACAATTGTTATTGACTGATTTTGAGAATTTATGATTTAAATACAAGGATGAATCCTAAAATTTTGATTTTTGAGCTTTTCAATTTTCAACTCGTATTGCATTAATTATTTTCTAATCTAGCTTAGTTCTTAGTTTAGTGTTTGATGGCCCCAAAAACTTGACTCACTAAAAAATGAGCAGCACAAAGACTGTGTCCCAAGTGCATGATGATGTCGTTTAATAATTAGGAATAAATTCCTAGATCGTATCTTCAGGAAAAGTTGCTTAAAATCAAACTCGTTTAAAATTGTGAAAATATTTACAAAGAGAAAATAAAAGTTGTGGTATGTGCAATGAATGGAAGAGTGCAACGAGAATGAAAAGGGCACTAGTCATGGACTAGATTCATATTTTTTGTTTTTGTTTTTTTAGTGTCGAAATGAAATGTAAGAGACTAACAAATTGAAATTAACAATCAATGAACCAAATAAGTAAAACAATCTCAATTAATTAGAAAATTAATTAATAAAACCAAAATTAATTAAGCCCTAATTAACCTAATATGCAATAGAACTAAAAGATTAACAAAACTAAAGTAAGAACTAAGCTAGATTAGAAAATAATTAATGCAATACGAGCTAAAAATTGAAAAGCCCAAAAATCAAAATTCTAGGGTTCATCCTTGTATTTAAATCATAAATTCTCAAAATCAATCCATAAAAATTATAATGTCTATTTAATGGGAGCTTAAAGAAGCAAGAAAATAACTAACAACAAATAAATAAACAACAAATAAAATGCCCAAAGGTTTAAGCCAAATATCTCAAAAATACATCATAAACTTTAAACTAAAATTAAATAAATAGTAGAGAGTGGAAAGAGTAAGCCAAATGGATGGAGATGGAGGTGATAGGCAGTGGAGGACGTCTGGGCAGTAGCAGACATTGGACCCCTCGAGGTTCTTCAATGCGCGACGCTACTCTACGTGCATCTTGCCTCCAAACGAAAAAATAATAATAATAATAACTCCCTCTGTGTTGCGTCTGTCTCCTAACGGAAAAAAAAAGAATTCAAAACTCTCGTGCCTTTTTACGTCTCCCAACCAAAGTGAAAGGAAAAAAACCCTCCTGCGTCCTTAGATTTCTCTCTGTTCAAAATTGAAAAAGCCCTCGCTTTTTCTTTTCTTTTCTTTTTTCCGTGCGGCGTGCGTGAGTTTTGTGAAAACCAAAAACTTTTTTTTTTTTTTTGAAAATAAACTCCAAAGAACCTCACATTTGGCTTCTCCCTTCTATGCATGTATTTTCTTCTTGTGCATTTTTCTTCTAACTTTTTCTTTTTTTCTTTAAGCGTGCATCTTGGCCTATATATAAAAAAATAGAAATCAGAAAAAAATAAAATAAAATGGAAGAATAAAATATCAAAGATGTGTTGTGCATATGAAGAAATATTGCCCCATTCAAGGTATAAAATTAAGTATAAACTATGCTATAAATCAATTTAAATCACAACTTAGATTTAAGCCTCTTAACTATTTTTTCATCGAAAACCAATAATAATGCCATGTAATAATTGAAATATATTGGTTCTAGATGTATAAAATATGCAATAATTCAGCTCGACCAGTTAATAAAAAAGCTTGCAAATATATTTTTTCTATTAGAACCAATGACTTACTAGGTTTAGTTTCCAGTTCAATAAATCTCTTTGATGCACTAAATATTGGGTTATGCGTTTATTTCACTTATAGAATTTCATTTAATGGATATGCTTTAGAGAAGAAAATTCATTCTTTTTGGAAAAAAATAAAGAAAGTAAAATAAAAATAATCTATTTACGAAACACAAATCTAATATCACGAGGAAAAACATTATAGCTAACAACTGCTCGAACAATTATATGACATGTAAGTTGGGCTTCTAAACTCATATTGCTAATTGTCAAAGTAAACATTCATACCATATTAATCTATTAAGCATTCAAAATTTGTAACGGGAGCAAGAATAATTGAATTCTTATCACTGTTGGTAGAAACAACATTGTTTCAACCAACAATGTTGTCTTTAACCTCTAGCCCCTGGAATCTACAATTAAAATCTCAAGTTATCTCCCTCTTCCCACGTTCTGGACAATAATGATGGAGCTGATGATGTGTCCCTGACACTTTCGAACCCCGGCGGTGGTGAAACACTACGGTGACTAGCTAGAAATATTTCTAGAAAATTTTGTTTACCTCTATTTCAGACATTGCTTGTTCAACTCTGAGTGAAAATCTTTCAATAATTTTCTTCATAGTACTAGGTAACAAGAATTTTCAAGTTGCTAGTGTATTCGAACCCTTGCACAGTGATTTGAAGATTTTTGTTTTTGGTTTGAAATCATCCTTAAATGGTTGTAATATGCAAGTGTGATTGCCAAGACAAACACTTGTCTATGATAGAAAACAACCCCTTTATAACTGGCAATGCTCCTGATACCATTGTTCGATTGTGGATCGATTTGGTGAGAATCTTGTTAGGGTGTTTGTGTCACGGATTGGTGTTGGATAGAGGGTTCGAAGTGATTCAATTGCTGCACATTTTATCTCTATTTATAGACCTATAAGTAGCGAACGACAACAATTTCTATCTCTTGATACTCCCTCAACTGACACCCCCATGGGAAACTGTCACCATGGGGAGGGTGCACACTATTTTGTATGGTGACCCCCGTGGATCTACAGGGATGTGTTGAAAATAGATCCAATTAGAGCCCAGCCTTATAAATTGCTAAGCTCAAGTTACCTGCAGCTAGACATTCATCCTCCATTTTAAATTGGAATTATCCCAGACTAGCGTTGGAAAGTACTATTGGACAACGATAATGAGTTGTCGGACCTATTCATGGGTACCATGAGAAGTATGAGCAAAACGTCAGAGACAGATAGGGATCTAATCTTCTCTTTGACAAAGCTTTTACACAACTTATAATTTTCTCTTGGATCTTTTCCAATGTTATATTTCAGAATTACTGTTACGTAAGGGTGTGCATACGGACCATATTTTTTTTCGATCTGGTCCGAAACCCGAAAATCTAGGTGAATCCAGGAGATTATCCTCCCAGATCCGATTTTGGACACCGAGTAAATACCCGGGTATCCGTAACCAAGTTTGTTTTTTAAAAAAACTTTTCAATTACAAAAACACGTCATTTTATTTATGGAAACGACGTTGTTTTGTATTCTTGATTGCAATTTATTTCCCCAGCTTGACACTTTACCTCTCTCTCTCTCTCTCTCTCTCTCTCCACTTTGCCCTATTTTTCTCTCTCAAGTCCCCAAAACCCTAGCAACTAACATCCCTATCAATTCATCGCCGCCAGTGACAGGTCTTCATCCGTTAATATCATAGAAGCCCTAGCTTTTTCTCACTACTATCGATATGTTCCTCTCTCTCTCTCTCTCTCTCTCTCTCGCGCGCGCGCGCTATTTTTTCTGAGTTTTGAATGCGAATGTCAGTTTGTATAGGAACTTTTATGTTTTTGTGTTTAAAGTTTGATTATAAGTGCTGAGTTTTGTATGTAAATGATGGGTGTATAGGGATTTTTGTATTTTTGGGTTTAGTTGTGACTATGTGCATGCCTATGGGCGCACACTTTTTGGATTGACCTTCAAATATTTCATCATGGAGCTAGATTATTAAATATCATATAGAAAGAGAACATAGGTTTGATTATTTCTTACTCTGTTCGATGACTACAAATATGACTGTGATTCAAGTTCTCGTAGATGCATGGATGAGTCCATTATATATATATCATAACCTTGTTTGGATTCTGGTATTTGTTTTGCAAAGTGATTAATATGTGTCTGTATCAAGAATTTTAAGTGTTGAAGTTACAAGTCTTGAATGCTTTATAGATTAATATGGTATGAATGCTTGCTTTGGCAATTAGCAACTTGAGTTTAGGAGCACAACTTACATGCCATATAATTGTTCAAGCATTTGTTAGCTATAATATTTTTCCTTGTGATATTAGATTTGTGTTTCCTAAATAGATTACTCTTTTGAACTTCCTTTATTTTTTTCCAAAAAGAATGGATTTTCTTCTCTAAGGGATATCCATCAATTGAAACTCTATAACTGAAATAAACATATAACCCAATATTTAGTGCATCAAATGAAGTTTTCTTCTATGTGAATGTCAGTTTGTATAGGGACATTTGTGTTTCTATGTTTACAGTTTGATTACAAGTGCTGGGTTTTCTATATAAATGATGGGTGTATAGGGATTTTTTTTTTTGTTCCTGGGTTTATTTGTTACTATGTGCATACCTATGGGCGCACACTTTTTGGATCGGCCTTCTAATCTTTCATCATGGAGCCAGATTATTAGAATATTGTATAGGAAGAGGACATAAGTTTGATTATTTCTTACTTTGTCCAATAACTACAAATATGACTATGTGATTCAAGTTCTCGCAAATGCATGGATGAGTCCATCATATATATCATAAACTTGTTTGGATAATGGTATTTATTTTACAAAGTAATTAATATGTGTCTGCATCAAGTATTTCAAGTGTTGTACTAAACAACATTGTCATTTAGCTGGTTGAAAGGAATCTCAATCAAAATGACAATGTCGTTTTTGCCTTCGTCGATCATACCTACTTCAGTTCCATACGACGTCGTCTTCAATCTACGTCATTTCACACAAGGTTAAAGACGACGTCATTCTGAGGACATTAGAGGCTGTGTGTAAGAAGTAAAACGACGACGTTTTGAATGAAATCTATACATTATCAAACGACGCCGTTCCTTTTGGATCCAAGTGGCACCAAACGGCCCACAAACGAATCTTTATTCCAGCCCACTTCGCTGAGGCTCGTAAGATTATAAAGGACTTGACCCAAGCCCAAAAGGAAAAGGACCAGGCTTCTAACCTGTAGATATCCATTTCACCAGTATCTGACCTGGACTTTCAACCCACAATCCAAGCCAAGAAGCAAACTGCATACTAAGCCACTGACCAAGCCGTTGATCGTGCTAGAAATCAGTTTACTGTGTCTGACTCCAATTCGAACCACTCAACCCGGTTTTCTAACATGTTTTGGTGTTTTTGACCATTCTAAGTTGTTTCAAGCCTAATTTAGTCCGTTCAAAACCCATTGCGTCCTTGGTTCTGTGCTAAATTTTAATATAACACACGTTGCTCGCAATAGTCGCAGAAATATCTTGAAAGAGTAGAAAGTTCAAGGGAAGTTCGCGACAATATTCAGTTGAGGCACCATTTCTAATATTTTTCTTATTTGAAGTATCATAGGAAAATTTCTTGGCAACCACCTTGGATCAAGTGCAAGGGTTACTATTATTAATTTTATTAGTTAAGTTGTAATTATTTATTTTTTATAGTTTGAACACTACCTTACAATATTGTAATAGTACACATCTATTATTTTCCCTATATTTTATTGTTGATATTAAGGTTTTGTTATTTTTGGCACCGAAGAAAGTATTGATCCATTGGAAACTAAAAAAATTAAATGGAAGAAATTTATGGGTCTGGAAAAGGCATATAACTTCTCTTATAACTCATGAAAACACCTTATGCACATTAGCAACATTAAAGCTATTTGAAAATAGGAAAAATGGCCAAAGTGGAAGTTGAAGCGACATAAGCACCAAAGTCAAATGGGAAGAACACAATGTTTGGGCAAGATCTTTGATTTTGCATTGCAAGAATGATGAATTCATTCATCCTTTCAAAAACTATAAAATTGCTAAGGAAATTATGGATGCAGTTGAAGGCAAGTATGTATTAAGATCTTATACTTATATATAATTATTATTGGATGAGTATAATAGGACTTGCATGCAAGAGAATGAAAGTGTGAGTGATCATATATTTCAAATGGAATTGATTGCAAAAGAATTATTTGATATTGATCATCCTCTTACTGATGAAATTCAAGTTACAACTATATTTAATAATAGTCTTTCTTTATCTTGGGAACACATAACCATGACTTCATTCCTAGTACTTTTGGTACTTGATGAAGAAAAGATGAAAATGAGGAAGAGAGAGAATAGATCATCTAATCTTATGATGATTCAAGACACGTTATCCATAAATGGTTAAAAAATAGGCAAAACAAATCATTTAAAAACTGTTTTAAATGTGGAAAGAATGAATATTACAAATCAGTATCATAATAAGGGATAAACATAAGAGAGTAAGGAAATTATGATGATAATTCCAAAAGTAATGCCAGTGGAACCAACATCAGATTCTTGGTAGATTGACTCTATACATATTTCTAGAAATAAAGAATTGTTTGTGAAACTGGAAGAGAAACAAGCAGTGTTGTTGCCTAGTTGGGTAAACCCATTAAAAGCTTGAATAATGATAGGAGAGGTGAATTTGAAATTTTGAATAATTTATGCAAATTAAAAGGCATAAAACATATTTATACTATGCTATACAAACCTCAACAAAATGACATTGTAGAAAGACGTAATAGAACTCTATTAGATAAGACAAGATCAATGATGACATGCTGACGTACCAACATAATTTTGGAGGAAGTATTGTCGACTGCAACATACATATTAAATAGAGTTGAAACCAAAGAAACCCCATATACCTTATTAAATATGGACGGACCATAAACCAGACTTAAACAAACTCAAAGTGTGGGGTTGTGAGCACAAGTGTTTAACCAAGGCCACCTTGAGATAAATTGAAAAGTAAAATCTGAGAATAAATATTTATTGGGTATGTAGAAAACGAGAGTGGCTACCGATCTTATCAGTCTAATAGAGGATTGATAGAAAGTAGAGATGCCGTTTTTCTAGAAAATATAGATCTAATTACTTCAGTTGATCATATGGATTGATTGAATGATCTTAAAAATCAACAAATCTCTACAAAATCTGACAATGAATATACTGATGATACTAAGATACAGAGTAATGGAAGTAAATAAAGTATGATCAAAATTAATCTTTAATAATTGATGTTGTAGATAGTGGGAACAAAAGAACCAGACGACCATCAATATTAATATTTCAAGATCATGATGTTTTTAATACTAATATTGAGAGTTTAGAAAATGATCATGACAATTTTTCCTAGGCAATGAATAATATAGATTTAAAAAATAGCTTGAAACCATGAAAGATGAATTATAATTGATTAATAAAAATATTGTGTGTGAGTTAACTGAATTTCTAAAGGGCAAAAATGCTATTGGTTGCAAGTGGGTTCTCATAAAGAAATTTAATGCTGATGGAAGTTTGGAAATATATAAAGTAAGATTAGTGGCCAAAGGATTCAGTCAACAATCAGGTGAAGACTTCGTAGATATTTATTTTCCTGTAACAAAATTTATATCTATGAGGATAATCATATCTATAGTTGCATAAAGGAATTCTGAATTGCATCATTTATGTTAAAATGAATTTCTTAATGGTGAATTAAAGGAATATATTTTTATGATTCAACTTGAACGATTCAAAATTGAAGGATATTAAGAAAAAGTCTAAAAATTAAATAAATCATTATATGAACTTAAGAAATCTTCAAGACAATGGTACTTGAAGTTTTAGCAAGTTGTTTGGAAATTGGATATGAAATAGTCCATTAGATCACTGTGTATACATATGAAAATATGACAATAAAACAACAATATTATCATTATAATTTGATGATATATTGTTAGAAAGTAACGGTCTAGATATGATGAATAAAACAAAAGAATTATTGATATCTAAACTTATAATTAAAGATATGGGTAAAGCCACCTGCTATTGGCATAAGAATTTCAAGAGATAGAAATTAAAAAACTTTATATTTAGATCAAGAAAAATATCTAGACAAAGTAATTAAAAATATTTTGTATGAACAATTGTAAATCCTTAAGTACACTTGTTTGCAAAGAAAATACTTTGAGTAAGAGTATGTATCCAAAAGATGAGGAAGAAATAAGCAGAATACTCAAAATTCCATATTCTCAAGCTGTGGCTCCGCTCATGTATGCAATGACAAGTACAAAACCTGATATTTGTCATGTAGTAGGTTTGGTAAGTAAATATCAATCTAATTTAGGCAAGGAACATTGGCAAGCGGTAAAATGTATATTAAGATATTTACAAGGTATGAAAAATATGAAGTTGTGCTTTGGAACAAATGATCCAGAATTGATTAACTATAGCCAAGGTCATTTGATTAGATGGCATAATGTCTAGTCTCCAAATGGGAATACCAGGTTCGAACCCCCCACCCCTTTATAAAAAAAAAAAAAAGAATTGATTGGCTATATTGATGCTGATTTTAGGAGTGATGTAGATGATAGAAAATTTACAAGTGGATATATATTTCTATTTGGTGGTAAAATAGTTTATTTGTTAAATAAGAAACAAGGATGTGTTGCTAAGTCAACAATGAAAGTTAGATATATTGCGTGTAGCACTACAGACAATAATGCGGTTTGGATGAAAAACTTTATTGAAAGTTTAAGTTTGAATATATCCAATAAACCAATCAATGTATTTTGTGATAATCAGTCTATTATCTCATTAATAAAAAGTGGAGCACATAGTTTTAGAGAAAAACACATTGTTGTGTATTATCACCATATTTTAAATATAGTGGAAATAGATGAAGTCAAAGTTAATTTTGTTTCCTTAAAAATGATAGTAAATCCAATGACCAAAGGATTGTTTCTGAAAAAATTCAGAGAATATGTGGCTAGAATGGGGTTGAAATATACCCAAGTAGAATAACCACATGGTTAGCACATATAACTCAAGAAATTCATGAGACTAGATAAATGAAGTTTTGAAAGATCATTACGTAAATAAAAGGTTAGTCATTTGTGAAATCACTAATAAGGTAAATAAGGAAAACCTCGAGAATGGACTTGGAGGAATTACTTAATGAAAGTTCAGTGCATGTTAATACATGTTTTGTGTATTTGACTTAAGTCATCAATTTTGACGAGGATGTTTAGTCACGGGTAATTATTGACATTAACTAAAGATATTGTGAAATGAAGCCACCTCTAATATGTAATCAGTGGGAGAATATATGGTAAATGGTGCGGTCAGATAAGATAATGACAAAAGCATGTGCACATAAGGCCTAGTCATAATCTGACGCTGATCTGCAGGAGTTGCATATGAGACACTACAACAAAAAAGACTTTTTGGGACGATTTCGTTTTGGAACGAAATGAAAATCATCCCAAAAAGTGAGATTTAGGGACGAATTTCAGATTTCGTGCAAAAAAAACAATGGAAGAATAATACCTTTCGAACGGTATAGTTAGGGACAAAATATTTTGTCCCTAATAATGCACCGTTCGAATGTAATGTTTTAACGTTCAGACGGTTAAACGAACATACATTTTGGCGCGTTAAGTAAAATTATTATAGCGGAAAATTGCTCTACCGTTCGAACGTACAATTTTCACCATTCGAATAATGAATCAACACTGTTCAAGCGTACATTTTGGTGCGTTAAGTAAAATTACTATAGCGGGAAATTGATCTACCGTTCGAACGTACAATTTTCACCATTGAAATGATGAATTAGCACTGTTTGAACGTTATTTGTAGGGTTTGAATGGTGATCATATATTTTTTTTTTACAGAATTATTTTTATATTAACTAGTAATTATAAGAAATTTATCAATTAAATAATAGGAATAATATAAATTAATAATTAGTTTAGAAAATATAAAATAATACTAATTCATAATTAAATACTGAATTTACAAAACACTAAATATTGTCCATTCTAAAAATAAATAAATAAAAGATAGAAAGTACTAAGACCCCAACTCTCTGCACACTTCCTCAATTGCAGCTAAGCGTTCCTCTATCTGTGTCAGTTGAGTACTGAGGGTGACCTGAGTCGCAAACATGGCATCAAGCTTCGTATGTAACTCAGAGATGCTAGCAGTAATCTCTGTAAGAAACTCAGACATAGCAGAAAGAACCTCCATACGCACTGCATCGATCACCGCTGATGTCTGTCCGCTGATCGCTGCACGCACGATCTCGGCCATGTCCTCAAAGGTAGCACAATGTACTGATGTCTCGGCCTGTCTGGATGTCTCAGCGGTTGATACTCCATGATCTCCCGGCTGTGCATCTCTCTGAGGATCAACCGGGTCTGAAACATGTCCATGAAGACGCAATCTCTAGTGTCCTGTGCTGCGTGAGAGGGTGGTGCTGTTGATCGGTCCCATCGGCTCCCGTTTACGCTAGGCAACATCAGGCACAATACTGGCAAATATATACCCCACCAAGTCGATAGGAATACTACGAGCGACCCGTATCATAAATTTCGTCTGATCAATGCCAACCTCTGTCTTGTGCTGTCAAGGGTCAATATTTTTGGCGATTATCAAATTCAGGATCTTGAAGAAAGAAAATAGATCTGCCTGCTTGATGCCCTTCGTCTCGTCATACGGGGGAGCATCTGGACCAACAACCAAATCCCTCACCTCATGATCAGCAAGGATATCGACCTCATCTGTATAAATTGGTGCTCCTCCTCAGCTGTCTCCGCCTTAGCTGAAGGATCAGACTCTCTAGGCACCACGTTCGGATATGCATCTGGCAGCCTAGGAATACCGAGATGTTCAGCGAGTCCGTCCCGTGAAAATACAACTGGAACTCCACGGACAGAGATCTTGTATGCCCCTCCGTCATCTGTGCTGGCACCACTGAGCTCTCTATAGAACTCATAAACAATGTCAATATAGGAGACGGTCTCCCATGATTCCTCTCGCTCATCTAAGATAGGTCTCCAACCATGATCGCTGAAGACTAATGGCAGGGAATGACCCTCCCAGACAAGACTCTGGAAGCCAGAAAGTTTCACTTGTCGCTCTAGTGAAATTGTCCTCTCCCTACCTGGACTGATACTAGTCTCAGCTGGATTGCGTCACTTACGTCCCGCCCTAGAAGAAGACATTTTAATCAACTTGAAATTTACAATTAAATAGCTTATCAATACAACATTAATGATAAAAATATAATAAATAACTAATTACTAAATTAATATGAATAGTAATTTAATAAAGTGAGACATTGTGAACAATAGAATTTTATAAAAATAATATCACATTATTTAATATTAATTAGATTAATATTAATAGAAATTAAATATTTAACAAAATGTGATAAATTTCTATATTAATTTAATTATAATATAATATATATTTTCGTTAAGATTTAATAAAACTACAATATGGAATAAAAATAATGATTCACTAATATTACTAAATTTAATTATACAGTTCGAACACCTAAAATAGTGTTCGAACGGTATGCAAACCTGTTTGGCTTGTATAGTTCGAACGTATAAAACAACGGTCGAATGGGATACTATTCGAACGTCTAAAACAGTTAATTAATAAACTTGTTTGGTTCATGCCGTTCGAACGCCTTACCCAGCATTCGAACAGTATGCGAATGGAATCCTTCGATTCCATGGATTTTTCAACAAAGTAATACAAAGAGACTTAAATAAACCTTCCTACAATGGATTTAAGCAAATCTAAGGTGAGTATTGTTGGATAAATTTATTTATCCTAATTTAAACAAATAATCCATCAAAAACCTAAATTTAAACGGTAAAATGGTTAGAAAAATAACATACCGATGCTTAGAGGAAGAAGCTTCGACTGGATACTGTTCGCGGAGGTGACGTCGGCTTTAAACGGCGGAGATGGAAAGTTATGTTAGAGAAAATGACATTTTGTGAGTGGTTCGGCGTTCGTGAAAATGACTGTCCGCAACAATTTATATATGCAAGACCGTTCGAACGGTTTACTTCAATACATTTAAACACTATACTAATATATTAACATATTATATTTTAGTTATAGTCTAATTAGATTACACTATACATGTTAGTACTATAGATGACACTATATATGCTAGTACTACAGATGACACTATATATGATACTATATATATGTTATAAATAGTCTAATATATTAGCATAATATATTTTAGTTATAGTCTAATTAGATGACACTATATATGCTAGTACTATAGATGAGACAATATGTTGATACTATATATATGTTACTTATAATTTAATTAGTATGATATTATATATTCATATATACTTTACTATAATATAATATATAATATACTTGATTATATATTATAATATGATATTACTATGTTACTAAACTATAGTATCATCTAATATGTCTATATATATTAATGTTGTTCTTTTATTTAAAGGTATAGTGTAAAAAAAATATTGTTAAACATTTACCAAACCGTTCGAACTGTTAATAATAAGAGTTTGAACGGTTAATACCAGAGCGAGAATGCATTCATTACTGTTCGAACCTACTAGTTATACGTTCGAACGTGAAAATTTAGAAGGGAAATTTTTGCCACTTCATAGTTTCATGTTCGAATGATTAGTAAATTACCGTTCGAATATGAAATATTTTGCAAATACACGACAGAACCTCACAATCTCGCTCTCCTCCCGTGCGCCACTCTCAGTCACTTACGAATGAGAGCCCCTTCGCGAACTAGCGCCATTCTCCCTCAATCTAGCCCCCAAACTCAAAAGAGTTTTCATCTCACTCAATTATTCTCGGATTAATTTATTATTTTTACTACTTTTTGGGGAGCTCCTTCGCATTGGGTACACGACATATAGTCTAATCTCCTTACCTTTTCATCTCCCAAAATCCATGTATGCTTTTTATATTCTCATTTTGGTTTGAATATGATATTTTGCAATGTTGAAAATTTGTATGCTCTTGATATTGTTGTTTGTGTTGCTGTGAGTTCGTGATTAATGAGGTTTTCCGTTGTTGAAGAGGACTGAAATCTGGAATGAATCCGTTCGCACGGTTTAGGCTTACTGTTCGAACGTGTATGTTATGTTCGAACATAGTTTAGCACCATTCGAACGGAAACTATACATCAATGTATTTACAATTAGAAATTAGAAGATATAAGGATAATTGTCAATAATGATTATTCAAAAATAGTTTAAAAATACTTAAACTAAATAAAAATACAAATACTTAATACTAAATCTTTAAATTAAAATACATATAGTTAAGATTTAATAATACTTAAATAGTTAATTTTAAATTAATAAAATGAAGTATTTAAATTAAAATACTACTAAATCTTTAAATTAAAATACAAATAGTTAAGATTTATTAATACTTAAATATTTAATTCTAAATTAATAAAATGAAGTATTTAAATTAAAATACAACTAGTTAAGATTTAATAATACTTAAATAGTTAATTCTAAATTAATAAAATGAAGTATTTAAATTAAAATACTACTAAATCTTAAAATTAAAATACAAATAGTTAAGATTTATTAATACTTAAATAGTTAATTCTGGAATTAGTGTTAATACATCAAAAAAATGGTATGAAGATGATTTTTTTATTTTGGCTTCTCAAGTATTCTACTTAGATGACCCTGGAGTTAGGAAATCAATGGCGAGTAGTACAAAAATATTCTCCAAGAAATATATATGATGTTATCCCTCAAACGGAAGGACAAGATGAAGAAGAAAATGACCCCTCTACTCAAGAAGCATACTAAGAGAGTCAACTTGCCTTAAATTTGTTTGTGGATTTGAGCCAGTATGAGATGATTCCATTAAATAGAGAATATATTGTGGTTGAAATTGTTGATGCGACAATTGAGGAAAATGTTGAATCATCTGAAGTATCTACAGATGATGAGAGCGAATTGTCAAATGAAACTGATACAGATTATGATTGACCAATTATGTGTTAACATTACACTTGATGATAAATATTTTACTTATTGTATGTATCAGTAGTTTGAAATTATGCCATCAAAGAGGAAGAAAGTTCGCAACCCATCTTCACCTGTTCCTAGCTCTCCTTCAGACTCACCATTAGAGATTGACTCTACAGAATAAGGTAAAAATCTAATACTCATAAAAGTTATTAATTAAGGTCCTATAATAGACATATAATAGAGATTGATTACAATGTTATATTTTATAGAGTCTACAATACAATCTCGTCAAGGTCGAGGCACTACTAGAGGGGTGACATTGGAAAAATATCGTAAAGTGGGTAAGATCAAGGTTAACATTCTTGACGAACATACCCGAGGTGAAAGACAACCAACAGCTTGGCTTGCATCCCATGTAGGTGCTCTTACACGAATTTATGCACATTTGGAAACGACTTCATGGAAGAAAATCCCTCAAGATGTTAAAGAGCTTATCAAGAAGCGTTGTTTGGTAATGTTTAAAACATTGATTTAGTAGAATAAATATCTATATTTTACTTAAATTTAGAATATTATAAATGATAATATGTTTGTGACTATTTCTTTCAAGGATGATTTCGAATTAAATTTTGATCGGAGAGAGGAGTGTAAGACTGTGGAATAGGGGTGCTACCCACATGGGACCTCGCCCCCCGCCCCGCACCATGCAGGGGGTGCGGTTTCAACCCCGCACCCCGCACCCCGCCCCCTGCCTCGGTAGCGGGGGGTGGGGTTGAAACCGCACCTCGCCCTGCCCCGCCCCCCGCTCAATCCAGTGATTCACTGGATCTATAATTTTTTTTGGGTCTAATTTTTTTTAGACCCAAATTATAATATAATATAATTATAAATTTTATTCAAAAAAATATAAACTCATTACAGTCTTATTTTAGATTGTTTTGGCTTCCTAGGCCAACCTTTATATAGGAGGCCAAGACAATCCATTAACTTGAATTCAAATTTTTAACAAATTGTATATATTTATATAAATTATTTATATAAATATAAAAAATAATTTTTTTGTTATTTTTGGGACTGTGCGGAGCGGGGTGTGGTGCGGGGCGTGGCCCCGCTGGGGTCAGCTTGCCCTCCGCCCCCGCTATGGGTCTTTCATGTGGGGCGGGGGCGGGGCGGACGGGGGCGGGGTAGCGGGGGTGCCCACCCCTACTTTGGAAGAGCTTATGGGTAATGCATTCTACAAATATAAGGAGAGCTGTCATGAGCATTATAATAAGTTTGAGAAGAAGGACGATGCACGCCAACATCATTTTCAGGATGTTCGACCTTCCGAGTGGAAAAAATTTTGTGACATGTTTGAGGATTCATCATATCAGGTATAATTAAATTTAATTATTTTACTTGTCCTATTTATCATTTCGCTTCATAATATTTTCAATTTTTTTGCAGGAGCAAAGTTCTATAAACAAATCAAATAGATCAAAATTGAAGATTAGTCATCATGCAGGCTCAAGATCTTTCCATCGCCTCTCTAAAAAATTAGTATTGCTATTTTTTTATTGGATGTAGTTAATTATTTGAATGAATCATAATGACTTTATATCTTAACACATATTTATTGTAGCAAGATTCAGATACCAATTATGATCTGACAAAATTATATGTTGTATCGCACATTGATCGTAATGGATAGTGGATTCATCATGAAACCTGTGAAAATTATGTAAGTATTATAACATGTTTTAATTAAATATATTAGAATATTTATGACGAATCTGCGTTAGATCAAAACTCCTCAACAAGTGATATTGATATTTTTACACAAGTCCTAGGTCAACATTCAGGATATTTGAGGGGTTTGGGTCGCTGTATAAAGCCTTCTCCCTCTTCCTCTATCTTTCGAGTTTGCATCTATGATTTTTATAGCGCTAGAGAATGCGAATTCCAAAATCGAAGAATTGACTGCAAGACAGCATGAGTTATGGGCTCAATTGGCAAAACAAGTAGACATGGAGATGTGCCTCAAACAACATGAAGAACAACAGGAAGAGTTTAGAAGATAGATGCAACTCCAAATGCAACAGCTTATGCAACAGTACAGGCCTCCAAGCAACTGATGGTTTTTTGCGTACAGATTTTGGGATTATCTATTTATGTACGAACAATGCCAGTCTCATGGTTATTTATTTAGTTCGCACTTATTATAAAACTTTTGTGAGTATTAAACAATTTCTAATGTATTTTTTCAAATATTATGTATGTCTATTTAGTTTTTTTTATTATTGAGTTCAAATAAAATAGTTATCGTTGGAATGATTACATAACGTTCGAACGCAATTTATTAAATCGTTTGAGCGATCACATAACGTTCGAACGCCATTTATTTCCGTAGTGTTCAAACATAACTTTTACCGTTTGAACGCTTATACCGTTCGATCTGCTCCTTTAACATTCGAACGGAAAGCTAAATTTATACCGTTCGAACGTGTGCATAATTTATTTTTGTTCGAACGTATTTTGCAATCCTTCAAACAATTAATCTTGTTTGAACGTAAAATTGTAACCTTTCGAACGATATTCTGGGACGAATTTTAACCGTGACAAAAGAAATTTCCGTTCGAACGTGTTCGAACGGTTTCCTTCAAATTTGTCCCAAAAGATATTTTTGGGACGAAATGATGATTTTTCGTCCCAATATATCTTTTGGGACAGTGTTGTTGGAACGAGCTCGGGACAAATTTTTTTTTGTCCAAAAAAGTATTTTGGGACGAAATGACTATAATTTGGGACGAAAAATTCCATCCCTAAAGAGCCTTTCTATTGTAGTGAGAGTTAAGTTTTGGAGAATTTAATATTGGTACCAGGGTAAACTTGCTTAACTATATTCGTCATTGTTGTGTGTTCAAGTGGGAGATGTATATGCACAGAAGTGACCACACAAATCAGTGTACACCCCAGTACATATGCATCCTCCCCATGTACTGTTCAGTTGAGGGAGTGTCAATAGATACAACTGTTCGGTTGAATCCAGTAGTTGTGCCTCTTGCCAACCGCTTCTTATAGGTCTGTAAATAAAAACCAAATGTGCAATAATTGAATCACTTTGAACCCTCTCACCAACACCAATCCGTGAGACAAACACCGTAACAGATCAATTCTCACCAAATCGATCCACAATCCAACATGAATCCCCTGCATATTGGCCGTCTCTCTAGCTCACAGCTTGCACGTAAAGGACCATTTTGAATCTCTTTTTCCCTTTTCCCTTTTTGGTAAATAAATGCAACACTAATTTGAATCTCATTTACTAATTTAAACCCTAGTCCCTACTTCTCAAACCAATGAAAACAGAGCAAGAAAGGTAAAAGCTAACTAGCAAGTATGACTAGCTAGCTAGTTCCTTTTAAGCTCCACTTTGGACAGAATGATTGTATATATCATGTGGTTGTTACTTAATTATTATATTTTTTTTCCTTTTATTTTATTTAGTTTAATTTTCTCATTTTTGTTAATTTTGCCACGAGACTAGCTAGAAGAATCTCAAGTGCGCAGTTAAAACAAGTTTGAATGGACCAAAGACCCAAACAGTTCAGCATGACCTCCACCAAAAGAATATATCCAGAGAAAAAGACCTACACCAACACAGATAAGAGCAACTTTTTTTTACAGGTGCAAGCACCTTTAATAGGAGCATGGGATTCACTTTAGTTTTGGAACTCATGCCACTTCTTTAAAGTAAAATGATATTGGGAATAAAAATATATGTTTTAAACTCTGAACAAGCTAAAGCCAGAGATGACTTTGATAGATAGAGATTGGTACATGTACCCTCCCATGCATGCATGTGGCTGCTCCATCTTTTATTTCTTTCGTGCTTCATCTTCCAGCTTTTTAGCCTTTTTTTTTAATCCTCTCTCTCTCTCTCTCTCTCTCTGTGCATGTCATGTATTGCGTAGTTGGTCTTTTACATGCAAATTATATCGATCGATGTTAAAACTGTCGTCTCTGTCGCGAAAAATAAACAATTAAAGAAGATTTAAAAAAGTAAAGGGGAGTTTCTGCAAAGGCTCATTAATCTTCCTTGGATTTTCTGAGCTAGCTAGCCCAAGTATTTTGTGTGCGACAAGCTTCCGTTTGTTTACTGCCCCAACATGCACCTTTCCATAACAAACATGTGTAATAAAATAAGACTGCATGCATGCTTGGATTCTCGCGTAATTTCTACAGTCCCTTTTGTAACAAGTACAAAACATGCTTGTGACATGATCTTCGATTTGCAAGTACTTAAGTTTCTGAAGCTTGTTGAACTGTAATCGATCGACGGCTATGCTCGACCAGGAGGTCGTCCAGAGTTTCCAGTTCTCCTGGAGAAATGAAAACAAGCAGAATTACATTATTAGTAGACCATATATAATTTTTGAATTTTAATTTAACTATATCACTACAAGAAAATTGTTTATTTGTGGCTAATTATTTCTTACAAAAGTGATTATATATTTTCTGTTAAAATGAATCTGTTTTTGTCATAAATAGTTATTCTTGTTGTAAATAATCAGTCACAAATACTCGTTTTTCTTGTAGCTAGGTGCATGGTTGATATATATGGCAAGTTAGAGAAAATTTTAGTGAAATTAATTACAAGCTAGTTTAACAATACTCTCTAATTATTTGTCCTAATTAAATGGTCAAATGTGGAGAGAGAAAGAGAACATATATTTCAGGTACATATATATAGGGCTCATACTGTCAAAAGATTCTACAAATATTTATCTTTTTCCCCTTCCGAATTTGGCTATCTAGCTAGTTAGGGCAAAGAAAAGTGTTTGCTCTATACACAAATCTTACATAAGAAAATTTATACACCAACGTGACTTAATGCAATAAGCTGTCAGATATACTTTATAATAAATTGAATTTTACAATCTAATAAATCACATTAAACCAGTTTAGCGTGTAAAAACGTTCCTTAGTAATATGAACCGAAATGCAGCAAATAATCAGTGAGTATATATCTCAATCCTTGGTAATATGAAAAGCTTCATGTTCCTTGCTTCAAACAATTCAAATGCTGAAAAAGTATTCAAAGTTATAGGCAAAGGAATTACTACAATGCATGCCTTTGATCAGTTACTTTTGAATCCATTTTAGAAAGCAAAATTGCTAGCAGCAAGGTAACAGTTGCTATGTTTAATCACGACAAACTTTGAAGAAACAGTAGTACTAGAGCTTACGAGTAGGGATAAAGGCAACAAGAAAGTGATAAGAAAGGAACCGTGAAAAGCTTTAAGGCTAAAGCTGATACGTAGAGAATCAAGTGAAATTTTAATTAGCTTTGAATGACCATGATTAGGGTATGGAATAAAGTGATCAGTAGACAGACTTTTTTCCCTTTTTCTTTGTACGGTTAAGTGGGGGGTTAATATACTGTAACATATTATGATAAGTAATTACCTTGAGATCTTAAAACAGCGTGCTAGCACCTCAATGTAACAGTTAAAGGATGAAAATCCTCTTAGTTAAGTGTAAAAATCCATATTAAACATGAGAAGGGAAAAGATCCAATTAAGGGAATAATTGCAGGCACTTTAAAGAGTACTCCTTCTGTTCCTAAAAATTCATGGCCACTTTCAAAAAAGAACAAATTTAAAGATATATATTATGTTGTAAATGCATTCTTAATTTGTACTTTCATCTTGTCTATTGAAATTCCACTATCACGCCTCTACTTTTAAGTTCAAAAGCTTAAAGTATATCACAAAATATAAAAAAAAATGTAATGATCAAGGACAATTTTGAAACACATGCAATTGAAAAATGATTCTTTGACCAATATATTCATATGATCAGTGGCTATATATATATATGAATTTGGGACTGCTAAATTTAATAAAAAAAAAAGATGAACCATTTATATTATGGAACTGAGAGAATATTTAATTAATTTTGTAGATTTGCAGTAGATGATGAAAGCTGGGACTATTCGACAAATTAAGCTTGCAAGTTATTATGACTGCTTAGCTGTGTAAGAAATCAATACATAATATTGATAGGGATGAAAGTTCTCAATATCACATCTATTTAGCCATGTAATAAAATTAAGAAGATTGAAAGTTCTCAATATCATATCTATTTAGCCATGTAATAAAACGTGTTTATGCCTTATGATCTGATTCTTTCTTTGCAAAAATAAGGTAAGGAAATGTTCATAATAATCTTGGCATATGTTTACCATAAATACATTCTAAAAAAAAACAAAAAATGAAAAATAAAAAAGACAAACTACTTGCTAACCTCAGAAAAGAACACCTAATTATAAACACAATATATTGGCAGAGAGAGAAATAGGATACAAACCCATATTTATACATGAGACATATATACTCGATGTTTGTATTGGGTAAAACATACCTGTTATGTATAGGATCTGGTCCGTTAGGAACTCGTCTTTTGCTCATGTAGTTTAGATCCAACTCTGGAGGATGGTCAACGAAATTTCCTCTGCCCATAACATATGCATGCAGCTTGGAATTTCCTCCGGAGTCAGACGTTAGTGTTGGCGCAATATTCTCTGTTCTTCCACCCTGCTGGCTACTAGCCGTGAAAAGAACAATAACCCCCACCAATGCAAGTGCTCCAAACAAGACCTTCAAATGCAAGGAACCGCGACTACTACTCCTACTACTACTACTTCTACTTGAACCACCCATAATATTTGTCCTTGATCTCTATATTTTATTTCTCGAAGAGAAGATGCGCACTTATAAATATATACTTGAGAGGACACTGATCGAGTAAAAAACAGAACAAGGCTATCATAATATCATCATTGCATGGTGACTGTGGTTTATATGGATCTATAAAAGAGGTGGAGGAGAGAAGACAAGGATCAGAGAAGAAGGCCTTTGCTTTATGTTGAGAAGTGAGGCGAGAATTCTTCTGAGGGCTCTGGGGGTGAATGGCTTTTTACTTCAAGGGGTTAGGGATGGTTGGTTTTCTTTATAGGGTAGGATGGGATTCTGTTGCACTTTCTCTAACAGAGAGAGAGAGAGAGCAGAGAGAGAGAGGCTTAGCTGGTTTCGAACGTGACATAGAGGGAAGCCCTTTGCTTTATGCTGAGAAGGTCCCAATACGACTCTTCTTTTGCTTTGATTTGTGTATTTTCATGCACCTACGATACTAAAAACCTCTATCATCCGCTTTACGTACAATCTGGTGAAAAGAGAAACGATGTTAATTAGTGCCCCTAGTCTCATGAAATCTCCATGCCTCTAGGGACTTAAAAAATAAGAATCGAATATGTGCAACGTTATGCTAGCTAGCTATATGTAAAAAAAACTGCTGATCATACCCGCACGGTGGAGCAAATTAGGCCATGTTGGATTTTGGGACAGCAACAGCAAAAAGAAATTGCACCGAATGCCTTCATATACCATCCAGAATAGATGCAGCCTGCTCAATTCTAGAAGATGAATTACATTCCTACTAAGATACCAATAAAGTTGATCCTCATATATTGAAACAATAGGAGTAATTGATCAGATTCAGATCAAGGCTCAACAACAACAACAAGCAGCAGTCACTAGAACTAGAAGTTCCATTCCACAGAACTGTTAGAATGAATCAATTTTGGCCACTTGCACAATACAAAACAACCAGAACTCAAGTCCCAAGGAAGTGAAAAGAAAGCATGAGTGTCAGTCATAGCAAAGTTATATATATATACCAATACATTAAAGTTGGTTGGGGGAAAAAAAAGAGAGTACAGAAGAAGAAAAAGAATCTGTACACTTACACGAGTAACACAGGTTTCAAAGCGGTTTATTTTATGCCATGGGTTATTCTGTACACTTAATTTACTTCAATGCATGTTTGATTAAAGAAAAAGAAGGTTTCAAAATGGGTTTTGTGGCCATGTTTTGTGCCATGCTCGGTCCTTTCTCCTCATATGATGACAGTTAATGCAGGCGTAAATTTCCTATATGTGATAATTAAACTAATTATGAAAGAGATTGGCGCGCGCCTATTTAGAATTATCCTTACAGATGATCTATAATCTGTGCTGGGGGGGAGGGGGGGGGGGGGGGGGGGGGGGGGGGGGGGGGGGGGGGGGGGATCAAGAGGGGAGATGACATGCTTAATTAAGGTGCGTACATGTGTGCTCACTTCTGTGGACTCCGATTTTATTTTGCTACAAATGCTGAAGAGGTACAATATCATTAAAGATCATGCTTACTCAGTTTGAAACAGATAAAAGATATATAAAAGGAAAATTGAATGGGGTTGGGGGCAGAGCAAATCACGTTACACTCGAAGCAGAAATTTACTTCCAAAATAATGGCATCCTTGTGAAGTTTTTAATTTCATTATAAACATATTTGATCAGCTTTTACAGTTACGCAGTCTTCTTGGAATTAACATGTACCATGAGATAGAAAAGGAAATGGAAATACTTCTCATGATATAGTATATATAGACGAAAACAAGGGAAATACTCGTATATAGTAGCTAGCTAGCTATATTAATTGATCACGTTCTTTCTTTACTCACTGTTAATATGGCACCAAGCTGCAACGTACCCAAACTCCACGCTCTTAAATAAATGAATAAGAAAGACAATGAATGCATAGATATTCTTAAATATCAACTGAATTTCTAATCTTTACGACCCCCGCGCGCGGTCTGCCTTTTCACCTCAGCTTCCAGTTATTCGCCTTGATCAAATGAGGACCTGCCCGCTTAGGATGTGTAGAATAATTCTACTAGTACCATGGGTCCACCGCTGATATGGTATGTTAATGTGATACCACATATGATATGGATAAGGGTAGGTGGTGTATGAGATCCCACATTGCTTGAGAATGAGAAGTTTTTGCTCTTTATAAGGTTCCAATAGGGCTCCAATTGTATCATTAACTTATTTTTTTGAAGAATAGGCCATGTGGTTTGGGCCTTCCATTGGGGCGTTACAAATGGTATCAGAGCTGCCACCTACAATGGATAGGTCCAAACGAGTATGTCGGGAATTTAAGGGGGGTAGATTGTGATACCCCATATGATATGGATAAAATTTTAGAATTTTGTAGGCACTAGGATATGATTTTGAAGCTACTTGGTTTGAGCTTTTGCAGACTCATGGTGGGTGGCCTACGAAATCTGTGGTTTTGAATATCTGTGGGTTAGGATGTTGATTCAGATTAGAGGTATGGAAATTTGTGGACTATAAGAGATGATTTTATTTGTATTTAAAGTTCTAGAATCCGGCAACCTTTTGGAATATAATCTAGGACGTTTGAGGTCTTAGATTTTGTGGATTTTAAGAATTGATCTTCAAGACAATTGAGGTATAAAAAAAGAAAAAAAAAAAGCAAAAAGAAAAGAAGAAGAAGAAGAAGAAGATTTTGAAGAGATCTAAGACTTTAGATTTTTCAGATTTTAAGAAATGGCTTTCTTTACACTTGGGATTTTAGATCAAGTAGGCTTACTTTGTTGACTATAGGTAAGGATATTTTGTAAGATGTAAGGTTTAGATTTTTGAAGGTGCACATAAGTTCAGTTGTAAGACAAGTTTGAGGTTTTACAAACTATAACATATGAGGTTTTAGATATCTATCGGTTTAGAAAGTAATTTCATAATTGATATATAGAAATTTGAGAACTAAGAGATGATCATGGAGATATTTCAGCTTTGAGGTTATGCAGACTATAAACATATGAGATTTGGATATCTATGGGTTTTAGGGAATAACGTTCCTTTTTGAAGTGTAGAGATTTGAGGACTATTGGGATGATGATGTGGATATAGAAGGTTTGGAATTCTGTAAACTTTATTGGTTGAGTTTTGGAATATGCAGTTTAGAGTTTCTGAATAAAAAAGAAAAGAGAGAGAAAGAGAGATTTTGATGAGGTTGAAGGTTTTAGAAATTTTGTAGGTCCAGTATATGATTTTGAGGATATTTAAGGCTTTTGCATTTGCTTACTCATGGAAGGTGGCTTACGAAATCTGAGGTTTAGAGGTTCTGCATACTTTTAAAATGATCTGGATGAGACTTGAGGTCTTAGACTTTTTAGTACTTAAGGAATGATTTTCGTGAGATTTAGAATTTTGCATCTGGTAAGCTTATTTTTGTGGACTATAGGAAATGATTTTGATAATATTTAAGATTTAGATTTTAAAGGGGTATATAAGTTGATCGGAAGTTAGGTTTGACATTTGTAGACTCTATAATTTGAGATTTCGGACTTCGCTTTTTATTATATATATATGTATATATATTTTGCCGATATACCTCTTTTATTCATTTTTGGGTAAGTCTCTTGGTCCACCCTAATAAATTTTTTTTTTCTTGTTGGCAACTCAAGTTAGCATTTTGATGATAGTACTTTTGGAAACTATTTTTTTTAAATAAAGATTTTTCTTGTATCTTTTGTAAAATAAATAAATAGTTTTTCAATGATATGGCCAATTTTGAACCCAACTACATCGTGTGATCCTCCTATTCTAGGTGCGAGTCAATTCCGTTTCGACTACCCAACCCTATCCACCCCATGGGTTTGTTTTGGCGTATGGATTTCTGTGTTCTCAGATCACTCCAAAACAAAAGGATGGTAAGGTTGTTGTGGGTAATAGTGGGTGCCATCAGACATGATTGTGTATTTAATGGTTATTTTTTTGCAATTGAGAATGGAAGAGGGTATCTAAATGTACGAGTATGCATGAATTTGGTAGACAAAAATCCTATTACATTATTAACGTGTGGTAACAGTTATCTTGGTAGGTACTGAAAGGGATTAGACTCTATGTTGAGGTATTTGTGGGTTTTAGTGTTAGAAATTTTACGAAGTTATCAGAGTGGAGCAGTAGAAGCGTAATTCTTGATAAGACGATGGTTTAGTGATGATTGGGAAATGAGTTGCGACGTGAGATCACGTAGGTTTTAAATATCGTGGCTATAGATTTCAAGTTTGAGGATTTATAAGAATGAGAGATTTTTAGGGATCTCGAGCTAAGTTGGATTTTTTCATGCATTGAGTGTGAGATTAAGGACCCCGAACTTAGGAGAGTTTATTTTACTATCCATATGAGGTTAATAGTTTTATATGCTATTTTCAGATGAAGTTAGGTTAAGAAGTTGGGTGAAAAACTTTCGTAGGCATTTTAATCGAGCCGTTGTGGAAGTTACACTTTGAAATAGATTGCACACTTGGATGTATCATAATCGATACGATGTGCGTGAATGTGCATGAATGTGCGTCTATGGAAAATTATTATTAGGCTTGTAATTCCATTATTGAGGTTTATACTTTAGGTTTGAACTAGTTCTTGAGTTATATGAAAATCGACACTAGGTGCATGAATGAGTATGTCAAGAGGATTATAAGGTATTTAATGTAGCTGCAAAAATATTGATAAGTTAGAATATGGGAGTATTAGATTTGACATAGCGATCGACGATTAAAATAGGCAAGGATCATGAGGTATAAGAAATTTTTTTAAAACTTTGCTTTAGGTGTAACAAATTTCAAGGACAAATTTTTTTTTTAAGGAGAGGAGGATGTAATACCCTGCCCCTGAAACCCAAGCCCAGATAGTATGGAAGTCCAACCTTTCATGAGGGAACGACGCCGTGTTAGTAAGATCTTCCTCCCCACATTTCAATTGCTTTTCCCAATTTCTTCTCTTCCCTTTCAATTTTCTTTACTTTTGAAGTTTGCTCCACCCCAGTTTCCAAAACCTCCACATCTCTACGGTTTCTCTTCTACTCCTTATCCTCATATCACAACTCCCCTCTTCAGAACAGGCTCTCTCCCTCTGATAGCCACTGTGAAACGTCAACATTCTTCTCACCGCTGCCATCTTGCACTAACGCTGCACAGACACCCAAAAACCACCATGCATCACCGAGTATAGGCCATGTGGTTTGGACATTCCATTGGGGCGTTACAAATGGTATCAGAACCTATCCCAACCATAAATGTGGGACTTGAGCCATGCCACCTACAATGGACAAGCCTGACGAGGACGTCAGGAAATTAAGGAGGGTAGATTGTGATACTCCATATGATATGGATAAGTGTAGGTGGTGTATGAGATCCCACATTGCTTGGGAGAAGAAGTTCTTGCTCTTTATAAGGTTTCAATAGGGCTTTAATTGTATCATTGACTAGTCCTTTTGGAGTATAGGTCATATGGTTTGGACCTTCTATTGGGATGTTACATATAAAACCAAACGAGAAATGCTATAATGAAGTCTTGCACCATATACATTCATCTGATCAACATGTAATTCATCATTTTTACAATTCTATACTTTAGATAGAGTATCTATGATCTGCTGTTGGTTGTAAGAAGCCAGTAAGTGCAAATTAGAAAATTACTACAATTGTGTATTAAAAAACTCCAGCCGGACATATATGCAGGTCCACCAATTATGCCCTAATCACCTGAACCACTCTTTAGTTGCGGCTTGAGGCTGCCGATTAATTTAATATGTCTTGTACCAGTCTAGAAGTCTGAGGATCGACATATATAATATATTATATTGAGGAATTTTATAGTGTTGGATAGATAAGTGTGTGCATAATATATATATATATATATATATATATATATATTTATATAAATTTACATGCGTTAGAATAGACCGAAGATAAAAGCTGTGGCTCCCACACGCATATCTTATATATAAGCCTTTAATTAACTAGGAGAATATGGCGTGACCTACAGCCCTATAAGGCCAAGCATATGGCACATTTTGTGTTATCCAATCTATATGAATCTCACAGTAGAAACATAAAAGCTTTTTGTTCCCGTATTGGAGAATCCAATGCTTTTACTCTAATAGCTTGTTGTTCAAGGCTTCTTTACTCTATATATATGTATATATATATGAATGAAGTGTAATGACTTGCAATGACATACCGAATTAATTAGTGTCCGTGTGGGGATTTTATTATTACATATAGTGACGAGATTACTGCAAGGCATGCAATAACCATATATATGGTTGGGTAATGTTAGATACAATCATGGTTATGTAAGTGCCGCACACTGATTTTAGAAAAAAATAAGTTTTTCTAATAAAAAATTAATTTTTTTTTATTTGGATCTCTTATTTACTTATTTTTTAAAAAAAGTGTGTGTGATGCTTACAGATTCTATGACTACAAATATAATTTCCCATATTCCCATATATATATATATATATATAATATATATATATATATATATATAGCAATTGTGAGTTAAGGGGTTGCATGCCATTGTATATAATTAATTTGATAAATTAACTCTATATTTGGAATCTTGTGTCGAAGGGCTTTAAGGGCGGTAATTGGCTTGCAAAATAAATGTAGAATTTACGTAAATGTTTGGTTGAGGGTCGACGTAGTGATGGCTTCTAAAGGGTTTTAATTATGTTTTTGGTTTGAACTGTTTTGACTAGAAAAAGGGAAAAAAAAGTCTTCGGTCGTCTCATGGCTAGACAGCGCCGATTAAAAACTTACAAATTGATCCCCCTAGTTGATCAGCCATATATAGCTACGATCGAACACCGTACCCAATATGTTTTATATCTTCCATGAAATCTGATCTGTCTATTCTTGTACGGTTCATAGCAAAGACAAATATGCCATGTTTGTTCATCACTTTGCATGCATTATTTACAGTCAAACTCCGCAGTCTGCAGCAGCGGGTAGTATTTATAACATGCAATATGAATTATTACTCTTAATTGGAAGCTTTTGTAAATAGCACAATTGGAATGGAATCCATTCTGAGATGGCTTGAGCTGTACGTACGTATAAACAATATAGCCGATCGAGTTGGCAGCCATGATCTTAAGCTTTGCCAAGTAGAAGGGTCTTGTCAACATAATTGGATTTCCGGTATCTTTCAGGATTTGCTTTCAAAAGCTTTCTTGCGTCTGTAGCCAGAATGACTGCATGCATAGAGCTAGAGCACTAGCCAAGACCAGACAGTAATTAAATCGCCACTAATTGTCTTTAAGCTTTGGATTTAAAGTTGGAAGTAGAATAAAAAGCCATGGGCTAAGCAGGAATTACATCCTGATCTTACACTAGGAATCTCTTGATCTGCTTCGTCCATTATTAATTATTCGGTCAAATCACATGTTTTCATCATAATCCTGCTGGTTGGTTGGCATCCATGATATATGGTCGACAGCTCATAAATTAATATATATATATGATAAATTAAAGACTAATAAGAATTAATGCATAAATTAAAACTTAGAAATAAGAGACGTTGCATTTTAACAATATTTATCCAACAATTATTAGTTACTAATTTTATGAATTATTGTAGAAAATAAGATGAAGATAATTAC
Source organism: Juglans mandshurica (assembly GCA_022457165.1). NCBI lineage: Eukaryota > Viridiplantae > Streptophyta > Magnoliopsida > Fagales > Juglandaceae > Juglans > Juglans mandshurica. The sequence goes on along the minus strand of CM039621.1, from coordinate 14,518,056 downwards.
TATTTTCTCATAAAGTGCTTGCACTAGGACCAGCAATAACAGCTTGCACCGAGAGAGCAATAACATCTCCCATTGGGGCACTACAACGGTTTGCATCTTTTGGGACGAATATTTTCGTCTCAAAAGATAGGGTTTTTGTCCCAAAATGTATTTTAAAAAGAAAAGAAAAAAAAATGTCTCAAGGTCGTCTCAAAACGTATTTTGGGATGAAAATATCAATTTTGTCTCAAAAGATAAAAATATATTTTGAGACGAAATTGATCTGGACCGTTCAATCATGTTCGAACGAAAATTTTATTATGGGACGATTGAATTTCATCTCAAAAATTCATTCGAACACCCACAAAAACCGTTCGAACAATATGTCTGTTCGAACGTGTACTTCATGTGTGGTTGATCGATATATACCAGTCTGTTCGACCAAATAGACATGAGGAAACTTTCAAACAAGAAAATTGATGATCAAACGTAATTATATTAATTTTTAGAATTGAATAAGAGGTTCAAACATGTAATGAACGAAAAGAGTAAGTTGCCTGTTCGAACGATTCGCAACGTTTAATGACTGTTCGAACTCTAATGTGTGATGTTCTAACGGTTGTGTCCGATTTATATATGTTCAAACGTTTGATGATCATTCGAACGGTTCGTATTTTCATTTTAATAAAAAATTTAAAATAAAATAGATATTTATATTTCAAAAATATATTAAAAATTGTTCAATATAAATAAAACTACATCGTTTGTTTTTAGAGATGAGATGAGATGAGTTGAGATTAAAGTTGAATAAAATGTTATTAGAATATATTTTTTAATATTATTTTTACTTTGAGATTTGAAAAAGTTGAATTGTTTATTTTATTTTGTGTGAGGATTTGAGAAAGTTGTAATGATGAGATGAGAAATTTTTAAAGTTTTGGGTTTTAGTCTTGAAAGCAAACTAGATCTAATAAGTTCAAACTAAATAAATAAAATAGTAATAATACTAATAATGTTATCAGTACATAATTTTATAAATCCTAAAATTTATGCAAAACATGAAAATCAATTGCTTGGAGGCCTGAATTGTTGCATAAGCGTTTGCATTTGGAGTTGCATTTCTCTCTCTCGAACTCTTCTTGTTGTTTTATGTGCATCTCTATGTTTGCTTGTTTTGTCAATTGAGCCTCTAACTCACGCTGTTTTGCAATCAATTATTTGATCCTGGAATTCGTATTCTCTAACGCAATGGCAGTAGTACTTGACGTTGATGAAAAACTTGAAAGCTTTACATAGCGACCCAAACCCCTTAAATATCCTGAACGTTGACTTAGGACTTGTGTAAAAATTTCAACATCACTTGTTGATGAATTCTGATCTGATGCAGCTTCAGCACGGAGGACAACCATTTTATCCTACACGCAACATAAAAAATTAATATTGACACAAAAATTTAAATATGTTCAATTAAAACAAATTATAATGCTTACATAATTCTCACGAGCATTGGGATGAATCTACTCTCCATTACTATTAGTATGTGATGCAGCATATAATTTTGTCAGATCATAATTTGTGTCTGACTCTTACTACATGAGACATTGTTAAGATATAAAGTCAATATTAAAATTAGTACCTCCAAAAAATAAATTATATAGAATAAAAAAAGAGCAGATTACCAATTTCAGAGAAAGGCGATGAAAAGATCTTGAGCCTGCATGATGATGAATCTTCAACTTCGATCTATTTATTTTGTTTATAGAACTTCGCTCCTACATAGAAGTTGTAAATATTAGTAAGTGAGAATTATAAATAGGACACATAAAGAATTCATTTAATTTACCTTATATGATGGATCCTCAAACATGTCGCAAAATTCTTCACAATCTGTAGGTTGGACATCCTGAAAATGATGCTGGCGTGCATCTTCCTTGTTCTTGTACTTCTTGTAATGCTCATGACACCTTGCCTTATATTTGCAGAATGCATTACACATCAACTCATCGATAGTCTTACACTCTTCTCTCCGACCAAAATTTAGTTCGAAGTCATCAGTATATATACAAAAATATTATCATTTAAAATATTAAATAATATCAATATAAATTTATTATATAAATATTACGTACCAAACAACGCTTCTTTATATGCTCTTTCACATCTTGCAGGACTTTATGCTTTATGCTATGAACTCGTAGCCAAAAGTGCATAAGTCCGTATAAGAGCACCCACATGCGATGCAAGCCAAGCTGCTTGTTGTCTCTCGCCTCTGCGTCAGGAATGTTAACTTTAATCGTACCTACTTTACGATATTTCTCCAACGTTACGCCTCTAGAAGTGCCTCGTCCGTGACGAGATTGTACTGTTATCTCTATAAATAATATTTAGTTATTTACTTTGTATGAATTATCAGTTATCTTAATTGAAAAAAAGAGTATTAGGCATTTACCTTAATCCATAGAATCAGTCTCTAATAGTGAGTCATACAGGGACTTAGGAACAGGTGGAGATGGGATGCTAACTTCCTTCCTCTTTGGTGGCATATTGCGAGATACTATGTAATGTGAACACAATACCGGTCAATTATCTGTATCAGTTTCATTTGTAAATTCGCTCTCATCATTTGTAGATACTTCAGATGACTCAACATTTTGATCAACTGTCGCATCAACTATTTCAACCTCAATATCTTCCCTATGTAATGTAATCATCTATACTAGCTCAAATCCATAAATAAGTTAAAGACAGACGACTCTCTTGGTATGCTTCTTGAGTAGAGGGATTATCTTCTTCTTCATGTTGTCCCTTCGCCCCAGGGATAACATCATATATATTTCTAGAAGAAAATTTGTGTACTACTTGCCATTGATTTCCTAAGTCAGGATCGTCTAAGTAGAATACTTGAAATACTTGGGAAGCCAAAATAAAATGATCATCTTCATACCATTTTTTTATGTATTAATATTCAGAAAATATTCATCATGACATTTTCCCTTCAAGGATTGCTTAAATCCCACAAATTATACTTAAAGTAACTCAGAGCGAGCAAATGCAAAGAGTGCTAGTAACTCAAGGCGAGCACTCCAAAAAGTAATAGCGCTTGCCCTAAACCAAGCACCACAGGACAAGTGTGAAGCTCCCCCTTTGGAGAGAAGAAATCATGCCCGAGGTGAGCATAAATGTTGGTACCCAAAGCAAGCAAAGAGTGCTCGTACAGGGCAAGTAATGACATCTCTCATAGGGTGAGAAACGAGTGCTTGCAACCCGAGAGAAGAAACTTAGAACCAAGGCAAGCATAATTGTTGGAATACAGGCCTACGTCCCTAAAAAATCAACATGCAGGGCACTCTACTTGCCTCATCACAGGCATGCTTGCCCTGAGCAACAAAGTACCCATATTGGCAAACTATAAAACTTTCCCCACACAATAAGTGAAGCGGGAATATCACAGGCATGCACTAAAATTTGCCCCTGAGCGACCAACATGTGAGCCCTTAGCCCGACCATGCACCAAAGCTCGGGCATGCAATAAAGCTCTCCCCATTGTTGACGCAAAGGCCACAACCAAGGAGCTTTCCACCGAACGACCAACTACAAAACTCGCCCCGAGGTTTCTCCATCAATCGGATCGAAAAAATTTATTGAAGGATGTAAACACACATTGGAAGATTAAATTTTTGTACTAGAAAATGCACCCTGTTTTAATTGATTTGAGTTCAAATCTCTTGTCCATTTGCTAATTCTTTTTTATTCAAATATGAAGAAAATTGAATTATATTAGCATTAGCTTTTGATAACTAATTGCTATTGTTACTTTTGACGGAGTAGTAGCAATAGTTGCAACTCGGCCATTGATGTTAATCACCAAGCAAGGTTGATCTTTGTAAAACCTCCTTGTGATTCTTGAGTAGGGCCAAACAAATTTTTATTCTTGAGCAATTTGTTGGAAAATTTCTTCAAAGCAAGGCCAGTTCAATCAATACATTGCTCAAGATAACTGAGCAAACAACAAAATAACCCTTGCTTGAGATCACTGAGTAAGCCAATCCGACCAACACATTGCTCAAGATCTTGGAGCAAGAAAATAAGCATTGTTTATGATCAATGAGCATGTCAATCTAATCAAAACACTACTCGAGATAACTAAGTAGTGTAAGAAAATAACCCTTATTCAAGATCACCGAGCAAGCTGGTCAATCTGACCAGCACAATGCTTGGGATAACCGAGTAGTGCAAGAAAATACCCTAGCTTAGAGTCACGAAGAAAGGTCAATCTAGCCAACACACTTCTCGGGATCATCGTGCAAAGCCAGTTTGACCAACACACTGCTGGAGATTACCGAGCAGAGCATGAAAGTAAGCCTTGCTTAGACTCATCGAGCATGCCTCTCCGATCCAAGCATTGCTCGGGAAAATCGAGTAGTGCAAGAATATAATCTTTGTTCAACATCAGCGAGCAAGGTCAGTTCGATCAAAACACTGCTTATGATAACTGAGTAGAGTTACAAAATAACCTAGGAGAGAAGAAGTTCACGCTCGAGGCGAGCTTAAATGTTGGAACCCGAAATGAGCAAAGGATGCTTGCCTCGGGGAGAGCAACATCATCTTGCATTGGGTGAGGAAAGAGTGCTCGCATCTTGAAAAGCAACGGTGCTCACCTTGAAGAGTAATAGTGCTAGTCCTAAGGTGAGACTCGACAGCAGATTAAGAAAAAGAAATTGATAGGGTTACTAACTTCCTACTACCCATTTACTACTCTTTTTGTATTTGATTTTTTTTTAATTTTTTCTTAATGATTAAGGATGTTAAAAAAATACTGAAAATAAAATGATAAAAAATAAAAATAAAAATTCCAAATACACTTCACTACCCTTAAGAAAAACATGATATGCATATTTTCTCTAAGAAAAATAAATAAATTAGTTGGAATATTAGTAGTTAAGTTAAGAGAGACTCGACAGCAGGTTCTATTCTTCTCTTTCAGGTGCCAAAAAACTGAATGAATTCCAGCTAGTTTGCACTCCTATTTCTCAAACATCTAGAATTAGAGGAATTAATAATATAATAAGCTACTTTTTATGTACAGTAACTACTTTAAATGCATATTGCATATGTAAATTGGAGGTTTGGATCAGCTCTCATCATAGATAGCATAATAGATTAAGCGTCAAATATCTTTTTTACTGCATGCTACGAAGTAACCTTGGAGAAATTAATAAACCAAATGCCTGTACATGTGCTGTACGTGTACGTCACTAAACGTGATCTAAATTAATGCGGCCAAGTTACAAAATAAAACAATCTATGCTAAAATTCAATCCAGCTAAACCAAGTTCATGCATGCAAGTTAGAATAAAACTTTAATGAAGCTAAAGTTTGGTCGAATTTGTTAGTCATGCATACTGCAATATGCATGCCAAGCTGTGTTATTTTTTATTGCATAGTAATATTATTAGGAATGTTCGTCTGGGCTGGGTAAAAATCTAGCCCGGTCTGGAAGCTGGGAAACCAGATTCCGGTTACGAGTTCACCCAGTGCCCAGTTTTTTTTTCTTCAGTTTGAATGTTTTGATTTTTTTTTTTTCATTTTTTTGGATACTCATCATCATTCTCTAATTCCGTTATTTTGATGCCCATGGTTGAGGAATGCTACCTCTTTTGTGGAGGGTATCAGTTGAATTTCAGGTTGCAATCACATTTATCACGACGCCTCTTACCAAATCTTTTCTTCGGATTCTCATCATCATTCTCTAATTTAGAATTCTCATCGTCATTCTACAATTTTCAAATTGAGGAATGCCTATTTTCATAAAAATGGGGACCAAAACCTTTGAGAGGAAATGTGTAGGGCAAACTGATCTTCATCTCTTATGTTCTCTTCATGCTTCTTTAGGAAATGGATCCCAACACTTTTAAAGACCATGAGCTCTGACTTACATTCAAATCTAAACCTTGAAATGCTCACTTTTTCATAGTAACTCATCCAGTACATCCATGCATGGTATGAGTACGTCCAATAAAAGTTCATAAATTGAGTATGTAAGTCTGGACTTATATAAGCCATCATGGATGGTAACACAAATATTAAAAAAAATCAAAACATTCAAACTGAAAAAAAAATAAAAAATAAAAAAACAAACATTCAAACTGAAAGGAAAAAAAAAGGTGCATCGAGTTTCAAACCCGAGTTCTTGAGCCGGAACCTGGATGAACAATCCTAAATCATATTGGACACTAGTACCATACATTGGACATATATAATTACTACCATAACTATCAATAGGGACGTTAATTATTGTAATTAATTAAGCTGAATCATGGAGAATGGAAAACTATTCATCATATTTTAGTACTTGTCTATCAATTATTGAATAGTATATTATAATATGATGATAATTAAGAGAATGATGAATAAAATTATAAATAGAATTTTCCAAGAAGTAAAAAGGTACTTGACAGCTTTGGAAAATTTTTGAGAGGCCATGTAGCTTTTAGTTTTAATTCTTTTTGTAAAGGGATTTTTCCCCCACTAAGCCCAAGAAGCCTATGGATGAAATAGAAGTAAGATCAAAAGTCTAGCCTAGGGTAAATAGCCCCTAACCTAGCCCACGGAAAGGATCCTCTGAACACAACCTGTAGGAAGAGTGGTGTTATAAGGGATGTGACTCATTAGTCTAAGGACCCCTTGATTAGTTTCCAGTCCTCAAGTACCTGCCCGCACAGTAGGTGTGATATACGGGGAGTCATTGATCTACTAAAAGAGAAGGCATGAACGAACCAGAGGTGAGACAGACTGAGAGAAGGAAGTCAGAGAATCACGCGACATTAATGACTCCACCACCTGTGCAACACGTCACATTAATAACATCGTCGTAGAGCTACGCCACATTTAAAGGTTCTGACACAAGAAACAGTACGGAAAACGTGGACTTCATGGGAGCAGGCACGATCTGCTCCTCAGACATATAGTATAAATAGCAGATCCCAGATACGAGAATATCTCTCTAATCCGTAGACTCCTTCACGTATTTACAAACTTCCACGAATATTTACAAATTTTGACATCAAAGATTACCCGGCCCCTAGGCCGCCCTCTCAAAATCGCAGCATTCTCTATCTTTTGCAGGCTTGTTTCCGAAGACCTAAGCTGTCGGAACTTGGCCCAAAGGTGTGCATGCGAAGCACGATGTTAACACTTTCAACCCATGCATGGTTGAAAACAGCGGTACGTAATTTTTTTTTTTTTTGAAGTTTATATATCTCATGATCGGCTAATTAAATTGGCTATAATAAACAAGCAGCTTATGTATTTGCATGCTTTGGTTTCACTTTAGGTGTTGTTTGGATACCAAAAACATCTCATCTCATCTAATCATTATAACTTTTTCCAATTTCTAAATAAAATATAATAAAAAATTTAATTTTTTCAAATATTAAAATAAAAATAATATTTTAGCAATATTTTATTTAATTTTCAACTTCAACTCAATTCATCTCATCTCAACTCACTATTCAAACCTCCCATTAACCAGCTGCGCGCTAGTGCTAGCTAGGTGCCTACCTTCCTTTGTTGTAGAAAAATTAATTGTAACAAAAATACAAGAGATCGATGCATGCATATTTAATCACCAAACCTTATTAATATATATCTTGTGATCAACCGGCCCTAGTAATTATCAATGATCACTACTAGTACTAACACAACCCTACTTCCACTCTCGAAACCAAAAGTGAGTGGCCTTCCTGTCGTATATATATATATCTATACAAAGCTGCTTTGGACCAGCCCAGTTGTTGTTGGAGGAAAAACAACCCACCAATCAAAATGCAACATGTAAGATTATGAAGTCTGAGCGACAATAGAAGAAAAACAGCTGATTATTTCCCTTCCCCTTCCCCTCCCCCATTCCAGCACTACACCGAAGCTTATTTTTGTTCCAAGAATATGTCAACAACTCAAAAGTCACTATAAAATCACTCCTCCGAATCCCTCTGAGAATGAAAGTAGCTATTTTTGTTGTCGTCGCCACCACCAATGGTTTGATTTTTGCACGTTGTTTATCTCTTTTGTAGAGTCTCTTTCCAAACCAAAAAATGCATATAAGAACTTTATAAACCAACACATAGTTCTGCACTTTGTCTCTCTCGTATGCTTGTACTAATTTTGCACGATACCAACACATTATTGTTTCTCTCTTTTGCACTGGATGTAGAGTCTCATTTTTTTTCCCTAGGACTTCCTCTTGTTTCACCCCTTCCTTGGAGTATTAACAACACAATAATGTGTTAGAAAATGTAAATAGAAATTGAGGACACTAACTGTTTGTAAAAATGCCAGACATAATTTTTTGAAGAGTACTAGTTTGGTCTAATACATTTTTTCTCATTAATAGAAAAGCATAGCTATCGTTTATGGGCTCTTATCTAGACAAAAATATAGACGATAGGTCTCTTATCTGGACATATTGTACCAATTAATTACAGTGATGCATGTTTGGTGCAAAAGTTAGTTGTTGGGTCCAAATCATTATCCTCCACACCACAATGTGCAAAAAGTGTTAAGTGGAGTTTCAAATTGGGCATCTGATCAAACACAAATATTCTTTATAAGTTATATAATATTGACTGGACCATTAATTAACTAACTTTAAGAGATAACTTCATGCCCCAGATTAATTACCCTAAATAATAAATTTTGAAGAAAAAGGTAAAAGAAAAGTTGAGTATATATATAACATTAGCTAGCTAAAAACTAGTCTATCAATTAAACTTGATTTGACGTGATTTGTATACTGACTTTTTGTTTCTTATTTTATAACAAATGATCAAATTTGGAGTTCTGATAGTGATTGAGTTGAAGATGTTGTGAATTTGGAAGATGTGAATATAGAAGATGTGGTGAATTTAGAATATGAAGTTCGTCAGAGTGACGATGTGAATGTAGCAAATATAGTGAATATGAAGGATGAAGTGAATTTGAGACCTTGTTCAAGTAGTGGTCTGAATGGGCCATTCATTGGTATGGTATTTGATAACGTAGAAGATGCCTAGGCATTTTACAAGTCGTATGCAAGAAAAAAAGGTTTTGACATTCGGACCCAGCATACTCGATTATCGAAAGAAGAGAAAAAAAACTATGTGATGTAGACTACGTTTGCTCAAGGGAAGGATTTCGACGGGAAAGGGGCAAATAAAAAGAACGAATAATTCTGGAACCCGCTGAGATAAAAATAAAAAATAAAAATAAAAAAAGAAGAAGAAGAAGAATAAGAAGAAGGTGAAAAGTGAATATTATGTAAGTTTGTGCTTCAACATAATCACGTGCTACTTATACCGAGAAGTACTAGTTTGCTTCGTGGATATAGAGGAGTGACACGTGTCAAAAAAACTTATTATGACTTTGAATGAATCCGGTGTACCGACAAGGAAGATAATGTCAATGTTGAGTAAAGAAGCAGGGGATGCCTTTAATGTTGGGTGTATTGGCAAGGATATGGAAAATTACTTGGGGAACCAAAGGAGGAAACTTTTTGAAGAGGGAGATGCATAAAAGTTATATGCATATTTTCTTAATAAGCACTGTAAAAAGCCTGGATTTGTGTACGCCATGCAAGTTAATGAGAATGGTTTTATGAGAAGTTGTTTTTGGGCCGATACTCAATCAAGGGCTGCATACCAATATTTTAGAGATATTGTAACATTCGATGCTGCATATTTGACAAATATTTATAAGATGTCATTTGTTCCATTTTTGGAGTTAACCATCATCACCAAACCTGAGGGCTGTAATCGAGCCGAGCCGAGCCAGTCTTTGAATTATCAAGCTCGGCTCGACTCAAAATACTCAAGCTCGAGCACGAGCACGACTCGATAAGCTAAACTCTCAACTTGAGCTCGAGCTCAAGCTTGAATTGTTTATTTTTTTATTTTTTGAATAAAATTTAATAATTAATAAATTAAATAAATAAATAAAAATAAAAAAATCTAATATTGAATTTATACAACTAACAAGTAGAACCTCTATTAAATTATAAAATTTTAAAAAATTTATAAATAATTAATATCTAACTGTTGATATTTATCCAAAATAACAATATATTATATACCGACATATATTATTAATACATACACTGAATATGATAACATATATCTATTTCATATATAGTTCCCACATACTGGTATATGAAATTATTAAATTTTATCAACTAATTATTATACAAATTATAAAATAGACTTATGAAGTATGTTCATTATATAGACATAAGTAATTGGATTAAATATTATATATTTAATTATAAAAGTGATATGCTTATATTATTAGCTAATACATATATATATGTATATATACATAGGTGTATGTATATTTTTATCAATATATGAATGAGTTTTAATCGAGTCAAGCTAACGAGTCGACTCGAGCATAAACGAGCGGGCCTTAACGAGCCTTAGCCGAGTCAAGTCAAGTTTTGTCGGGTATGTATCGTTTACAAATCGAGCAGGTATCTGCTTTCACCAATGAATTTAACCGAGCAAGTACCGAGCGGGCTATCGAACAGACTGGTTCATTTATAGCCCTAACAAACTATAATGTTTGGTTGTGCCTTGTTGATTAACAAAATGACCGAGTTATATACATGGTTATTGAGAACATGGCAAGAGACAATGCTTGGATGTGCCCCTGTAACCATAATTACTGATGATGACAAGGCAATGACGAAGGCCATTGCAGAGGTACTCCCAAATACAACTCATAAGTTGTGCTTGTGGCATATTCTACAAAACTTTCCTGAACATTTGGCTCATGTATATAACAGATTTTTGGACTTTCAAAAAGATTTTCGTCATTGTATACATGAGACAATTACAATTGATAAGTTTGAGCAGGAATGGGGTGTTATATTAGTGAAGTATGAGCTAGGAGATAACACATGGCTGCAGAATCTTTATAACCGACGGGAGAAGTGGGTTCCGACTTACTTGAGTTCAACATTTTGTGTCGGTATATCAACGACTCAAAGAAGTAAAAGCATGAACAAGTTCTTCAAAAATTATGTTTGTTCCAAAATGAGCTTTTCATTAGTCAACGCTAGAAGTCAACAAAATTGTGCAATGATGGTGAAAGCAAAACTTATATAGTGACACCTCATGGCAAAGACACCCCTATCTATATTGTGACATTGGAGAGTGGAGGAGACAATGGGACTTGTACATGTCATATGTTTGAGTTTATGGGAATTCTCTGTAGGCATATCATGTGTATACTTTGTAAGAAAGATAAATTACATAGTTTGTTACCACACTATGTTCTAGACAGATGGACTATCAATGCTAAGAGTCGACCTATTATTGACATACCCATTCCCGAAGGGCATGGAACACCACAGGACGATCTAACAATGCGAAAAAATAAGTTGATGATGCAATTTTACATCATTGCAGAACTTAGAACGACTACAAAAAAACTTGACCACCTCTCCCTTGCCTTAGACAAGGCCCATAAAGAGCCACTTTTGATGGAATATCATGACGATATTGAAGATACAAATTGCCCAGGTATACTTGCTTTTATACTTTATGTGAACTTGGCTATGCCTATTTATTTGGAATTAAATTTCTTATTACCTATCAAAATGCCTAGGTGGAGGGGAGTCAACCAATGATGGGTTCAATAGAAGAAGTGAGGTTGTCTCAAATTTTTCACAGACGATGCAAGATCATCCACGGGTGCCCACGAAAGGGCACCCAAAGCCTTTGAGATCAAAGAACCAAAAAGATAGTCAACCAACTAAGAAAAGACGTTGTGGCATTTGTAAAAATGAGGGACATGCAAGAAACAGCTGTCCTTTAGTCAGGTATTGTAGATTTTGAATGTTTTTTATTTATTGGTTTTTAATCAAAGTTTTAATTTTTTTTCTATTGGTTTTGTTCTTGTTTATATAGGAATATTGGGCATATAGCTGAGGTCGAGCGCACTAACTTGGATTCTTAATCAAATTTCGTGATGTATGTGAATCATATATATATATATATATTTATTTATATTTTGGAAATAAGTCCTTAAATGTGAAATGATTTTGTAACAATTTAAGTGTTATATAATTAATAGTTTTGTGATTAATGTAACATGAGGGTTGTGAAGTATTTGAAGGTTGTGAAGAAAATGTGTTTTGATCGATTGAAACTCGATATGTTCATTACAAATCAAGTGTCCAAAGCTAAAGCTAAAAAAAAAAAAACAGCTGACATATGTCACAGCTTACATGAGTCGCATCACTACCTGACATACACTAATATTTTTGGGATACATAAAAATTACAATAGAAATTGCGATAAAAAACAACCATGATGCCAACAACGCCTTCAAGGTTCCCTTATACTTCTTCTCTATCGCTTTATATTTGGTTTTTTCGAGCAACTGATGTTCACGAAGTAACCTTTCATTTTTTCGTTGAACTAACTCCAACGTCATCTTGCAGCATGAGTTTTGTTCACTTTCAAGATCAATCCATTCAAAAAACTCATATTACTTTTTGATCTTATAGTTTGGGCAGTTGTAAAATCTTCTACCAAAACTATTATCCTTTCTAGGGATTCAGAGTTTCGATGGAATGCCACAGTAGCAAAGTGGACTGTCCAAACTTGCTTTGTCTTTCCCTCTTGAAGTCCACGAACTTGAACTAGAATGAGCACTTGAACTTGTCATTTGCTGAAAAATATGGAAGAAAGTAAGTATATATAGGACAAAAACTCAAATATGAATGAATGAATGTAGGGTTTTAATGCTCACTCAAATCTGAGTTCATAGATAATCCTTTTTAAGACTACCTTTATCAGGAGTAATAATGCCTAATTGAACTTGTACCTATTACAAAATACAATTTGTTGCAGCAGATATATCATGTTAACGTCAGACAAGCCTCATGGTTTAGTGTTATTCCTTGGAGTATGATAATACTATTCCTTGGAGTATTATCATGGTTTAGTGATGTTCCTTGGAGTATGGTTTAGTGCAGATATACAAAATACACCTTATACTTCCAACTAATGGGTAAGCTACTAGTAAATCATGTCAGATGCCTTGCTTCAATTTTTTCAATTGAAGACATTACCCTCCATGGGTTACTCTTAAACTAATAGCCATGAACCATTAAACTACTAGACTTGGAATCTACTTCACTCTGGGTTTCATTCTAAAACAGACCCAATACCATGATATTGCAAAACAATAACCATAAAGTAATAGCAAAAAACTGATATTGCTAGACTAGAGTAGTTTCAATCATACCAATGATAGGTATTGAGCAATGGCTGAAGGGCTATTGAGATGCACGTATGATAGGTAATGAGCAGTGGCCGAGATGCACCAGTTAGAGATAAGTACAGTGGCTGAAGGGCCTTTGAGATGTTTTTACAAACAGTTGATATTCATGGAGTAGATGAGTTATCAATCCATATGCCAAGATAATTTCCATAGCCCAGATTACAATCACTTCGAAATGAAATCTAACTCCAATACAAGTCTAATACAAGTTCTGTTAAGACTGAAAATTTTGAAATTATAAACATTTTACCAGTTTTTTAAAAATCTAGCAATGCGACGTTGGCTGCCGTCAAGAGGCAGTTGCACCGGTTCTCTGCCATTGGGGATGAGTGGGGGGTGCCGTCGAATTTGGATTGGGATGGAGTGGGTGCTGTCGAGTGGTGGGTTCGAATAGGAAGAAGAGAATGAAGAAAGGGGAATTGGATGGACTGTTCGAGTGTAGTGGGATGCATGGTAATGATGCTAAGAAGCCGATGTGTCGCATTCTAATTAGTGGGCTGGTTTTTTGAGATTAGCAGATGGGCTGTTGCCCAGATTTTCTCATATCTATATCACATATAAATCTCATCTTTCTTTATGGATAATTAGTACATGTAGACGGCTTTGATGAAATGTTCTAAATTACGAATCTGAGGAAGATATGATTTTGTATTTAGAAATGGTAAACGTCCCGAAAATGTGTTTCGAGACTTTTTTTTTTTTTGTACTTAGTGATTAAAGAAGTGTTTTTGAATGATGTTATGAATTTTTTATTTTTTAAAAAAATGTTTATAATAATTAAAAAGATACATAAAAAAATAAAAAGATGAAATTTTTCGAACACCAATTGGAGACAAAATTTCGGTAGATGCAGTGTTACTCTTTTGTATTTGAGGCCGACCGATCTCTCGAATAACTCGAAATCCCCGGTCCCAAGGTGATTATTCTATTTATATATAATATATGCCACGGAAACCAATAGATTTTACGTGCAAAAGCATGCAGCATGCACGCACTTTTCTTTTCTGCCTATAAATTTTCATCATGCTCCTCGTGAATCGGTCTTACTGAAGAATAAGCATATATGATTAATTAATTAATACTAAAAGTGCCATGCAGCGACTCATGATTGATAAATGATATTTACAGTCGTGAGTATGCAAGTGCCGAGCAATCGTTTTGAAAAAAATAAATAAATATTAGATCTACATGAAAAAAAATTAATTTTTTAATAATAGATCCTACGACGTTTATGCATTCCACGACTGTATGTAACATTCTATATATATGTGTAATTTCTTGCATTAATAATTTAGCTATCAACAGCTCCTAAAAGAATGGAGTCTTGTCTTACTTTTCTAGTAGAAGTACTATCTTTTCGGAATCGTTTACCTTCCAAGTTTGTGTTTTGAACTTTGAACCTACGTATATGCATGCTATCAAGCTGCGACATGATTTATGCGTATCGGACTTTGCCAAATCTTTTTGAGATCAGAGAATTTATATATATATATATATATATATATATTAAGAATATAATATAAATAATTAAATTTATTCTCGTTCTATGGGTTTAAATTTTTTAGATGAGTGATGATTTTACATGGTATCAGAGAACATGTCCTGATGAGTTCGAATTCTAACTTTACAATCAACTTTAATTAATTAAATATTTCACTTGTTTGATTCATTCATTGAAGAAGAATTTGACTTACATGTGAAAGAGAATGTAACTATATGTATGTGTGTGTATATATATATATATATATATATACTAGGTCGGGAGCAACGTGCAAAAATGCACGTTGCCTAGTTAAGTGAAACAGTTTTTTACAAAAATGATATGGTTTTTTTTTTTTTTTTTTTAAAAGAAGTGATTAATGAATAATTTAATGAATAAAAACAAAAAGTAAATTTTAGCAAATATAGAAACAAAAAATATAATAATTACAAAAGAATAAAAAAAAATAATAATGGTGGTGGGATTGGCCTTCTTAAGCACTACTTATATAAGAATTTCATACTAATATTTTAGATAAAACTTCTGATAACCAAAGATCTATCAATTCTTATCCCCAATCTCGCATCAGATATTACTCCATTCACTGATGTCTTTCAGTAGCTAATTTCAATTATAACGACATGCATTCTTTTTTGTTTTTATAAGTAAAAAAAGACCTGCATTCTTTTTATACTATTCTCGAAAAGCACACTTCTAGCCAACTGTGACATCCACGGTTTTGTTTTTTTTTTTTTTTGGGATATTTGTCAATATACAATGTATCAAGCCATAATTCTAGTGAAAGAAGTAATTCATAGGATTAGATATTATTAAAATAAAAGTCAGTCATTAACATAAACTGAACATGGTATAAAAAGCTAAAATGAAAAAAACAAAAAACAAACAAATTGGAATGCTTGCAGAAAATTTTGCATCTTTTACTCATAAAACTCAATAGATTATCCAACAATAGTAGTAGCTGAATAGTAGCAACTAGCAGCTAGCAGCAAGATATCAACCTTACTCTTGAGAAAAGGGATTGGCATTTAATAGAAAAACTAAATTTCAAGACATTTTACCCTTTCGTATTCTTCCAGCTACTTCTCCTCCTCGATTGCATATCTCCACTTCTCTACCTTGTCCACGATATCCTTCCTGCTTAGAGCTTGATCTTTGGCTTTCGCAATCTGATCTTCCATGTACATTACCTGTGAAGATATTTGTGAGCACAACCATATAGAAAGTCTATTACAGTTTCTACCTCAAAAAACATGTTTTTAAGATCAAGTACAATAAACATAAAACAAGAAGAGTCAAGCCAGCCGAATATAAATGTAGGATCTGTATAGACAAATAGACAAATAAATTTACAAAAAATTCAAACAGCACAAGATTCAAAATTTTGGAGTTATTTACATACAATTTGCAGCTTCTAATTTGAGATTTTGAATGATCATAAAGTGCTAACTAACCATAGGCTTAAACACCATCATAATAGAATGGGAAGATCATTCCATAAAAGTAACCACAATCCATACTGTTTTGGGTCAAATGTTGTGAGAAACTATATCCAGATAAATTCAGCGATCATTCCATAAAAGTAACCACAATCCATACTGTTTTGGGTCAAATATTGTGAGAAACTATATCCAGATAAATTCAGCAACTATATCTGGATGCAAGAAACACTTGTAAACAATGTTGTGAGAAACAAAATGAAAAACATTTATACATACAATTTGCACATCACATCCTTCCCATCAAAACACGACTGTTCCCATCATATCAGTTTTTCTTCTTTTTAATTTATAAAAATAAAGGATGCATTCTACCTTACATGGACTTTGGTACACCAGCACGTTTTAGTGGCAGGGTTGTGTCTAGAGTTAGGGTCCATCTGCCCTCCAAATGCTTGGGGCAGGAAAAGGCCAAATTTCAAACTTTTCCGAGTTTCTTATTCAAACATACCCCAGTGTGAAACAAAACATCAGCCTAGTGGCCTCTCTGGTCATTTTCATGTACCAAAGGAGCACACTACCTAATTTTCTGTTGCAACCTCTATAGACAAAGGACCATGTTGAAAACATGTGCTTGGCACAGGTCAAGCAAGCATAATCTTCAATATATATGTGATACACATAACCATGTCGTACAGGCTGCTGCAATCAACCCATTTAACTTATATTCAAAGAGCCCAAAAACACAAATAGAGAACGTACGGTTGAATAACCAAGAACGTACAGTTCATAATAGAGATTACAGTACTGCTAGTTATGCATTCCCATAAACCACAAAATCCGAGATGAAGATGAGGATAAACTTGCAATATATGTTTGATATGAAAGCAACGGAATCGCAGTACATACCTTCACTGTTCAAAAGTCTTATTTTTCTTTTTCCACGTTGTTTATTGTTCCCAAGTGCAAGGCAGATATGGTTTTAATAGCAGCAAAGAATGCAAAGAATTGTCATAAAGAGCTTGATGATATGTTGATTTATTGTCAATTAGAATGAATATTGTTAATTAATGTCGGCAGAGATGGCTGTGGGTGGAGATAAAGATCTATCAAAGAAGACGGGCCAAAACGCACATATAAAAGAGCTTGATGATATGTTGATTTATTGTCAATTAGAATGAATATTGTTAATTAATGTCGGCAGAGATGGCTGTGGGTGGAGATAAAGATCTATCAAAGAAGACGGGCCAAAACGCACATATAAAAGATCTCATATATTCATTATTCTTACATCACACATTATATTTGATTTTATATTCATAATAGACTACTTGTGTGTGTTAAAGAAATTAGAGATTCCTTGAAAGTAAAGATGGGCATTTTTTCTTTGAAAGATATATTAAACAGAAAAAATAAATAAATTCTGATGTATAAAGAAAGGTCCATATATATATATATATATATATATATATATATATCTCCTAGTTCTATCAAAGAAGCTGATCATTTTAATCTCTTTCTTTGTGTGTGCGTGTTTTCAAGCAGGGGGATTTACATATTGTACAAGGACGTGAAGTCCTGCCCATGCGAAGATGTGCAGGTTCTATGGTCAATACTGGTCAAGTCATGAACACGGCCTTCTTTGCTGTCAACATGATCATGATCATAGAGCAAATTTAATCACAATCATGTGTAATGAGATGTAATACATACATGCATACATATATACATTATCTATAAATATATAATACACAAAATCAAGATGAAGCTAGAAACTTACTTGGGTAAGCTAGAAACTTGCTCACGGGGACCCTGATACACAACCTAGCCATCAGAGAGGAGAATAATGTCATAAAAAAGATTGAAAGTCTCTTGTGCCGGCTGGAGGAACAAAAACCCAACAGGCATAAAAATGAAATAAAAAAATCCACACGAAACGGGAAAAAAATAAAATCAAAACATCATTCAGATTCCAAAAAATGGTCCATACCGACGAACAAAAATCCAACAAGAAGATTCACATCCAAAAAAAATGGAGAACAAATGCCTAACAAGCAAAAAAATGAAATAAAAAAATCCACACAAATGGGAAAAAAAAAAACCATCTTTCATAATCACATCCCACGGAGTGAAAACCATACCCACACAGCACTGACACAAAAATGAAGATGAATCGCGGTGGTTTGGGAACCCCACGCGTTTCCTTTAAACCGCACGTCGGTGCAACACGTCGCTCCGATTAGCTCCGAATCCAGTCGAACACAAGATCGGCGGATGAGGCTTCTCCCGGTGGTGTGCGTGTCGGACAATGGTCACCGGAGGAGCTCGAAACGGCTACCCCCTTTATTCGGCCAAAAACCTGAAGAAAAAAAAAAACAAAAAAACTCAACAAAACCACCAAAGACAAAGGGACGGCGGGGAGAGCGAGGAGAGGAAGAGGAAGAAGAAGCCGAAACTCTCCTTCCCCCAGCTGGATTCGAACGAGCGAGTCTCTAGAGAGAGAGAGGGTCCGGTTTCTATTGAGAGAAGCTACGGTTTCTGCAGGTGAGTATGGTTTAATCGAGGGAGAGAATTAAACGGAGACTTAACGAGAATTACTGTAGCTCCGTTAAAACAAGAATTTACGTTAAGCTCTGTTAAATAGCCACTTATATATATAGAAGATATATATATATATATATATATATCTCAACTTATCGCAAGCACATCATCATGTGGTAGTACTACATAACATTAAATCCTAATGTTAAACATTAAACATATATAACATTAAAAAATCCTCTTCGGAGTACATATAATGTTATCAAATCCTAAGTTGGGAATTAACTTGTTAATTGTAGAAGGAAAAATTTTCCCTTTACCAGTAGTGCTTTTGATAGGTAGGGAAAGTTTTCAATTCAAAGAAAAAAAACTAATCAAAACCTTTTTTTTTTTTCCTATCTAAATATATTTCATTTCAATGAGATGGGATTTCATTTTCATTTATATTCATATATACACTTTGATCTATTCTAATTTTAACTCTAATATTTTAGTCAACCCTTCGATCCGTAAAGAATCTAACATTAACTTAAAGTGAATGTTATAAATACACAATATACATATATAAATATATTATATATATAAGAAAATCCTCAATTTTCTTAATTATATAATTACTTCAAAATGGTGTCATGCGTCGCAAAAAAATAAATTTATATAAAAGATATTTTTTAATTTACTTTTTTAAAAAAATATATATATAATTTGACGTAATTAAATATAATATATTAAATTATAAAATTATTTTTATTATAAAGATATACTGACTTCACGCGCCCTTAGGCCCCATCCCGCCCAATCCCAACGAATTCCTACGCACGGCGCGAAGCATGCTTCATCGCTGTAGAGCGGGTATGCTGATGATGATGTGCAGTGCAAAGCAGGTTTTGCCGCTCACCCAGGCGCCCACGTTGGCATCACCCAGTATCGCCACGTTATCACATCCCGCTAACGTACGCCGACCGCAGGATCCTAATCGCTCCATCGTAACCATGACCACGAACAACGATCCTCGCGAGGTCGAAGCCATATTTCAGCGCAAGCGGTCGCTTCGATCCAAACTTCGCAAGGAGCTCCAGAACATGGACCCAATCCGAAGATCTGAAGAAGGTCCCAAATTTTAGTTAATCTTTTTTTGTTATCCAACTGAATTTGAACTGTTTGTGTGTTTGTCCGAGTGAAGATTCGGGTTTTTAAGTGTAAGAAATTTAAATGCGTTTTGATCAAATTTTAAGAAAATGGTTGTATTTCTTCCGTAACTTCTATAGAATTGATATACTTAAAGAAAAGCCATATAAAAAGTCTAATGAGTCATGGAAGAATTTACTTGTGATATATTTGATTCCATTTTCAGATATAGCAATTCAGAGTATTGTTTTAGGAGCTCCATGGTTTCAGGCTAGTAAGAGTTTGTGCGCTTATATCAGCTGTGCTGCTTTACGAGAAGTGGATACATCACGAATTATCTCAGAAGTTCTATCCAAACCAGTTGAAGGTGTGTTCTGCATTGCATTGTCTGTCATCTACGTTTGACATTGGTTTGGCAATGGCATGTGAGATCAATTGCGCTGAATTTCAGATTCTATTTTGCTGAGTAGGCTGAGTAGCAGTTAAGCTCTAAGTTCATTTTTTTCCAAAATATTGTTTTGAGGGTTAGATATAATGGCATTGCATTCCAACTTAGACGAAAGCATAACTTAGTTTACAAATAGAGGATATTTTGGTGGTGTTATACTTACAGAGATTCTTACAGCAGATTTTCAACCAATTTGCAGATCAG
This sequence comes from Juglans mandshurica, assembly GCA_022457165.1. NCBI lineage: Eukaryota > Viridiplantae > Streptophyta > Magnoliopsida > Fagales > Juglandaceae > Juglans > Juglans mandshurica. The sequence continues at coordinate 14,497,499 of CM039621.1, read as the reverse complement.
AAAAAGCTTTATGTTCCACGCGTGGAGGACAGGAATAGCAATATGAGAATGCTCAGGATTTCCAATGTTAATGATCTGATTGAAAATTCGATGCATATTTTGGAACCATCTCTTGTAGATTCTGATGGGAAACAATGTGAAGATGGTATAACGTTTCTATATTTATTGATCTATTTTCCTGTCCCCGGCATGAGATATATGCTTTAGCAGTTGTCCTCAAGGTTTAAGTTGTTCAATCTCCTTTTCACTACATTAGTCACCTGCATGCGTCTATTTGCATTTGCCATTAGTTTTGCCTTCTAATGTTTCTTTGTTTACTCTTTCAACCAGTTCTATAAGGTAAATCAGAGTAAATGATATTTAGAATTTTTTCCTCTCATCTGTTACGTTCGTGTAGATACAATTCAAAATGTTCAATTCATATAAATGAAAAACATAAATAGACAGCTAATAAGTTATTGCCCTGTATCACGTTTTTGCTCAAATGCCCTCTTGTATAGGGATAGATGTCCTGATATAGATGTGGAGTTTACAATTTAGAATTTGGATTTACACATCTGAAATCGAGGAAAGTTCATCGTGATTTTTTTTTTTACTTCATGTACAGTGTGCCAACTCTGGTTTTGTGGAGTTCAATGGTTAGCAGCATTTAGTTGCATTATACACATAATGTTATTCTTTCTGCGCATAAGAAAGTGGCTGCAAAACTAATCTCCCCCGTTGTCTTTGGCTTTTTAAGCTTTCCTTGTTGATTGTGGATGACACATGTAATACTTTGTTAAAATCATATTACTTAATGGTTTATCCATGTAACTTTCATTTCTTTTTTGATTTTTTGCTTTTCCAATATTAATTCCCTCGCACTTTATTTCCAGATTACTTTTAATTTAACATGGTAGATGATCCATCATAGGTTGCCAAAGATAAATATTTTTCCATGGTTTTCCTTTAAAAGAGAGCAGTCAATTTTGGTGAGGTTGGTAGACCGTTAATTATCTGAATGAAACATTTGGTGCAGTTATGGAGGTAAGCGATCCAGTTGACTTGTTCATCCTACCCGGTAACGTTTTACACCCTTATCTTTGCCCGCCTGCCTGTCCTTTACAGTTTGGGAAGTCTGGAGTATAAATTTATCTATAATGATCGGCCAGGTCTTGCATTTGACAAATCTGGAAGACGCTTGGGCCGTAGTGGGGGGTAAGTTGACGCATGTCTACTTCAAGGTTTATTATTGCACATCAATTACAACAGTGGAGTTGTTGACCACTAAAACTATGACTAGGGGTGTCCAAATACCCATGAAACCTAACCCTGATCCATTTGAGTCAACCCCAATTGTAGGCTTCCAATGTATGTTGGCTTAGTGGCTGAAAGCATTTATCTCTTTACCTGACACTCTAGACTGTTTTAGCATTTCATCACCCTCTCCCGGTCGCTCTTAGCTCTCTTTCCCTCACATATTACAGCGTCGAATCCATCATGACATCACCTGCTTCACCAGGCCAATCATGGCTGTTTACAACCGAGAAACAGTGGTATATGTACTTGAGCTGCTATACTGGAATTGTAGGAGAAACAGTGGTAGGCTCAACAAGTCTGTTCCTGAATTTTTGGTTTCTGGAGATCAGAAAGACAAGAAAAGGATAGATCTAGGTAGCACTACCTATTTTCTCAAGTATCAGAGCTCACTTCCTAAGCATCACACCTAGGATTTACTTGGCATTAAACCTTTAATAGGATAATCAGAGTCCTTATAAGCATTTTTAACCTAAAATTTATCATATATACATTTTGTATCAAATGGAATCATCCATTTAGATAGATGTCTCGTACCAAAACCAAATAGGACTTGAAGATTTTTTTTTTTTTGCCGTGGACTAGTAAGACCAAACCAATTAGTAAAATTATAAATAAACACCGTACCATGATAAATAATCCAATTCGCCAAAAATCCATGTTCATAAATTTGAAAGTTCAACTATACCTCTGACTCCAAAATTAGTTAGAACTACTTTAAATTAAAACAAGCTTCTTGTCACAAGATTAGGTCCCGTTTGGATAGTGAAAGTGTTTCATCACATTTCATCATCATTACAACCTTATCAAATTATCACACAAAATATAATAAATAACTCAACCTTTTCAAATCCCAAAACAATAGTAATATTAAAAAGTAATATTCTAACAATATTTTATTCAACTTTCATCTCAACTCATCTCATCTCATCTCAACTCACTATCCAAACGGCACCTATATCCGTTATAATTTTGGTACTGCTAGTAGATCAGTGCACTCAATCTGACTTGTTTGGCCAGACTTCTAAAAAATAAAGAAGGAAAAAGTCAAACATGGTTGTCATAACATGATGTCTTCAACTAAGAAACTTCTCAGAGATCTGGATAGAGGGACATTGTTTTGAATGCCTTTCAATTTACTCTCTTGCATCTCCATTCATATACGTTTTCAAGATCTTGGTTTGATTTTTTTTTTCCCTGATGCATGTTAAATTCTGAAAGTTACTATGATCTGTTCTTGGCAAAGTACCAAGAGCTTGCAAAGAAGAAGAAATGGAAGCAACCTCTCCATGGTACATGCTCACTGCTTTTGGGTCATCCCATTACTTCACAGTAACTATAATGTGAAACTTATATCATTGAACTTTTGTTTGATACTGTATATTTATATCAATGTTTTCTTGTGTTTTTGGGTTGCAGTTGCACTGTCATATTCTCTGCAGATCGTCGAAGAAGGAGACATAGCTGTCACTTTCAATGATGTTCCAGTGGATGCTCTGGTATCCCCTGCTGGTTACATACCTATAAGCCAAGTCGCTTTGGATGGGTGAATGAACAGAAGTCATCTTCTTTGCTATGTATAAAGAAAATTGGTCTACATCTTTACCAGAAGCTGGTGTCCTATTAAATTGAAGCATGGAATGTAATTTCTTATTCCCCTGCATTGTTAAATTAGTACGTGGGCTGCCTTACAGCTTGCTGGTGCCCTTTCATTTGTCCTGTACTAGCCAGGGAATGAGTATAGCCTGCTATGGTTTGGCTGCTATTTTCCTTATATGTTCCTGTTTTGGCGTTGGCTTTAAAGTTTAAACCAGCATTATAGGGACCATTGACACTGCAATTTTCTTTTCTAATAGCAGCCGTGAGCTTGACCTTCTCCGGTCCTGGAAGGAAGCTCTAAATCTTCCATAGATATTAGATCTCCATAGTTTAGTATTGGGTCTTCCGTAGAGAAATGCTTTAGCTATAAAGGATTCACAAAAGTAAATTCACAAATTGACATGACTTGATATGATACGTTAGATTGTAAAATTACTTTTATTGTAAAATAGATATAACTTATCATATGAAGTTAAGTAATTTGTGAGTTTATTTTTATGAAATTTCTTTGTGACGTTAACACTTCTTATAGTTAAATGGCAGCTTTTTTTTTTTTTTTTGATTGAAGCATTTTAAAAGTTCAAAAGTCTTCTCTAACCCTAATTCATTCTTATAAGCTAACATTTGCGTCACTCAATTGACAAACACAAATCTTATGCTTGGAATCGCGCTGTGGACTGTTTTGGCAAAGACTTTTCTTATTCCAAACTCCGAACTTCGGAAGGAACGTGGGACGACATCAAATCCATTAGTAGTGTCATGATTATAACATATTATTATAATTGATAATAGTTTACAATTGAAAATTGGTAATGGTATACGCCTAATATTTTTTACAACTTTATTCTAAATGGAGGGTAGTTATATTAAAATAAAAATAACTTAAGCATTTTTGTAAAGTAATTTTAACATCTTATTATGAAAAAAAATATATTTATCATCATCTCAGCAGCCTTTGATTGATATTACATAATTGACCTTCTAGTGGAATGTAACAAATAGTTTTGAATCATTAAATGTCATTATGGAATAGTAAGATGATGATGGTAAAAGATATGATGAATAAAATTACTATCTTATTAGAATTGATGAGGAATGATACGCATATAATATTCTTTACTAATTTGTTTTAAACGAAAAGTAGTTATGTAAAAATTAAAATTGAAAAACTTCCTCATTTTGTAAGGTGACATATTGTAATGGATGGATTATATAAAATGTTTAAACTAGTTTATAGTTTTTAATTACATGTTATTAATATTTAGAATTTTTTTTTTATCTTTAATGTGATAATTATTGAGGTTGAAATTTAGAAGAAAAGGCACAAATAAATCTTACAAATTGACGTGACACTATGCCATGTCAGCAAATTCTTTGAAAACCATTTTTCTGTGTTTGATTTTCTCCTTGCGTAGAATCCTTCCCCGCCCCCAACCTGCATCCCCCCTGCATTCCCACCGAAGCCAGCATCACTTTGTGTGTGGCCAACGTCGTCGACGCAATTCTCATCCCTCACTAGCAGGTACACATCTCTCTCTCCCTCACGATCTATCTCTCCGAGTAGAAGGTTGACTTCCCTGTCCCTAACCCGCATCCCCCTGCATCCCCTGTCCCCAACAAACAGCCGACATCGTTCATCGAAGCCAATGTTAGTTAGTGGTTGACGTTGTCGCCATCGTTCCCATCCCTCACCGGTAGGTACACATCTCTCTCTCTCTCTCTCTCTCTCTCACTATCTATCTTCCTTGAACTCGAATTAATGCACTCAATCCAACCAAGAATTCCAAGTAATTTAATCTTCTATAAAGCCAAACTCCAGTAGTTTCTCAACCTGAAACCTTTTAAACATGGCATACACTTCTTGAAAAAGCTTTGGTAGTTTCACTTTTAAGGTCAACAGTGGTTACATTCAGGGGCAAGTCTACTAGTGTTGGAGGTTGTGCTAGGATCTTTAGGCCGATTAGAGAGCTCAACATGACAAACATCTACCATGGTAACAAACAAATTCATTTGAAGTAGGGGTCTTTTAGCAAATATACAACCAACAGACCACACATCTACTCCAGTTGAGCAATGGGTAATCCCTATTGCTCCTAATGAAATATTAAAAACGATTCTAAATATTAAACCAACTTCTTTATAAACCAATGAACTTATAAACCAACTTCTTTAGTTTATAATGAAATAGTAAAAACGATTCTATAATGCGGAATAACACTTTATAAACAAGAATCGACAGTTTTAATGCCAAGAACAATACCTCCAGCCATTGATGTTGCTCACTGTTTGCTGCGATTTCTCACTGATGTTTGGCACTTCCAAACTCTATTCCACTCTATTTAGATGGTGTAAGACTGAAGGGAATTGAGTAAGTGAGTATGAGGTCCAAACAAAGTATTTATAGTCGAAGCCTCCATCAAGCTTCGGTGCTACGTGTCCCACGTGCTCAGCTTATCATGGGATCAGTTTCTACGTGATCAATAAGTTAGAGTGGACCACTTCAATGGCTCCTAAACTTAAGGAAGCTAGAGACTCGTTCTCACGAACGGCCTCCGTGAGAAACGGTCAACATTCTCCCACTTGGTCCACACTTCTAATCTAATATTTCATCTTAAACCCATCGATAATCTGCATTTAAGTAATAAATACATGAATCATGGCGATAGGTCCTCTAATGACGAGTATTACCTTCCATGTATTACCATATATTTATTTCTTAAACATTATAATTTATGTGGCAACAATTTCTTAATGAATAAACCCTATGTTTATTCTTGGTCCAACATAGATGAATTTTCTCAAAAATTAAATTAAGGTGCACATTAATATGAGAAAAAAAATCAAAATATTTAAGATTTTCATTAAAATAACATTGTACATACAATGAAAAATTATATAATGGAACCAAGTCTCATATTCACTACATGATCCTTGAATTTCAACGGTGGCATGCCCTTAGTCAAAGGATCAGCGATTATTAGTTCAGTGCTGACGTGCTCAATGACCACTTTATTTTCTTTAACACGTTCCCTTATGGCTAAATATTTAATGTTGATGTGTTTATTTCGACTCCCACTTTTGTTGTCTTTAACCATAAAAACAGCAGCTGAATTGTCGCAATACATTCTCAATGGCCTAGAGATAGAATCCAAAATTCTAAGCCCAGATATGAAACTCTTAAGCCATATACCATGTGAAGTAGCCTTAAAACAAGAGACGAACTCGGCTTCCATAGTGGAAGTGGCAGTCAAAATCTATTTGGCACTCCTCCATGATACAGCTCTACCGGCCATCAAAAATATGTATCCTGATGTTGATTTGCGTGAATCAATATAGCTAGAAAGTCAGAATCTGAGTAGTCAATTACTTACAGATTGTCCGTCCATCTATACATAAGCATGTATTCTTTGGTTCCTTGAAGGTACCTCATTACTTTCTTTGCAGCTCTCCAGTGGTCTAAACCTAAATCACTCTGATATCATCTCAACATTCCGACAGCAAATGCAATGTCAGGTCTTGTACAGACCTGAGCATACATTAGACTTCCGATAGCAGAAGCATATGGAATGTTCTTCATTTGTTCCCTTTTAAGGTCGTTCTTTGGGCATTGGTTCAAATTGAACCTATCACCCTTCACAATGGGAGCTACATTTGGTGAACAATCCTTCATCCAGAATTTCTCTAAAACTTTATTAATATAGGTTTCCTGAGAAAGACCCAAGATACCTCGAAATCTGTCTCTATGGATCTTAATGCCAATGATATAAGATGCATCACTCATATCCTTCATATCAAAACTTTTAGAGAGGAATTGTTTCACCTCATGCAGCAAACTCTTATCATTGGTTGCTAGCAAAATGTCATCCACATATAAAACAAGAAAATAGATTTTACTCCCACTGACCTTCTGGTATATACATTGATCCATAACGTTTTCTACAAAACCGAATGAAGAAATTACATTATGAAATTTCAAATACCATTGGCGGGATGCTTGTTTTAAACCGTATATGGATTTCTTGAGCTTGCAAACCAATTGATCACCATCACTAGAGGGGAATCCTTCAGGTTGTTTCATATAAACCTCCTCCTCTAGATCTCCATTGAGAAATGTTGTTTTCACATCCATTTGTTGTAACTCTAAGTCAAAATGGACTACTAATGCCAAAATAACACGCAATGAATCTTTTTTAGATACAAGAGAGAAAGTCTCCGTGTAATCGATTCCTTCTTTCTGAGTGAATCCCTTAGCAACGAGTCTTGCCTTGTATCTCTCAATGTTGCCCAATGAGTCTTTCTTAGTCTTAAAGACTCATTTACATCCAATGGCTTTTACACCATTAGACAACTCAACAAGATCCCAGACTTCGTTACTCTTCATAGAATTCATCTCTTCCTTCATGGCATTGTACCATAATTCTGATTCTTTGCAACTCATGGCTTGTGAAAAGAACTCGGGATCATTTTCAACTCCAATGTTATAGTCAGATTCTTGCAGATACACAACATAATCATTAGGAATTGCTGATCTCCTTGTTCTAATAGATCTTCTTAATGTTGTACCATCATCTTCCTGAGAAGTATGTGAGTCAACTTGTTGTTCAAAAGTTATTGGCAACTCTTGAACTATCTGATCTACTGGAATGTCGTCAGTAGCTTGTGAAACTTCAATGATTGGTCGTTCAACACTAGTTTGTACTTGAGGGGTGCTGTAAATAATAATCAATCTCTCACTTGAGGTGGAAGGTTGAGATTCTGAATGATCATTCTCAGAAACTATGTTCCTGGTTTGATCGTTCCCACTAATGAAGTCATTTTCAAGAAACTTTGCACTTCTTGATTCTACAATCCTAGTACTGTGAGATGGACAATAAAATATGTAACCCTTAGACCTTTCAGCATATCCAATGAAATACCCACTAATGGTCCTTGGGTCTAGTTTCTTCTCTTGTAGATTATAAATTCTCACATCAGACGGGCATCCCCAAACGTGCATGTGTCTCAAGTTCGGTTTCCAACCTTTCCAAAATTCAATGAAGTTTTAAGAACAAACTTGGTTGGAACTCGGTTTAATATATACACTGTCGCCTTAAGTGTTTCAGCCCACGAGGATTTAGGAAGATTGGAGCTGCTAAACATACTCCGCACCATGTCCAATAATGTTCTGTTTCTTCTTTCTGCTACACCATTCTGATCCGGTGAACCAAGCATGGTGTATTAGGCAACAATCTCATACTCTTGAATAAACTTTGCAAATGGCTCAGGTGCTTGTCCATTCTCTGTTTATCTACCATAATATTCTCCACCTCTATCTGATCTCACGATCTTAATTTGCTTACCGCATTGTTTCTCTACTTCAGCCTTAAAGATTTTAAAGGCATCTAATGCTTCGTTCTTATTATGAATCATGTAGAGATATTTATATCGTGAGTAATCATATATAAAAGAGATGAAGTATTTCTGACCATGTGAGTCAATGTCTGGACTACATATATCAGTATGTATGATCTCTAATATGTCTGAACTCCAATTGGCACCTTTCTTTGACTTGTTGGTCTGCTTTCCCTTTATGCAGTCCACACAAGTCTCAAAATCAGTAAAATTCAGAGTATTAAGTACTCATTCATTTACTAATCTTTTAATTCTATCTATGGAGATATGACCTAATCTCCGGTACCATAATTTAGAGAAATCCTCATTATTAACACATCTTTTAGTGCCGGTGTGAACATGCATTGAATCATAAGTGGCATTGTTTTGTAATTAATGCAGTAAAGACCATCAGACAAAGTATCATTCCCAACACAATCAGATTTATAAAATAAACTGAATGATGAATTTGAAAAATTAAAGAAATATTCAAAATGTACTAGTCTTGAAACTGAAATCAAGTTTCTAGAGAAACTTAAAACATAAAAGGTATTTTCCAACTTTAAAACAAAATCACTAGATAAAATTAAATAGCAAGTTCCTACAGCTTCCACATGCGAGCCCATCTTGTTTCCTGATAAGATGCTTTTCTCACTTCCCACTGGCTTTCTTAAGTTTTGCAAACCCTGCAAGGAATTTGAAATGTGGATTGTTGATCCAGAATCAATCCACTATGTGTTAATATTGACATTAACCATATTAGATTTATAACAAACAAATGAGGTTGGATTACCTTTGTCTGCAAGTCATTTCTGAAACTTGGCGCATTCCTTCTTCATGTGTCCCTTCTTTTTACAGAAAAAACACCTGGAATCTTTCTTAATACCACCTAGCGGAGGTATTTTGCCTTTACCTTTCTGATTGGCTTGAGATTTGTCATTTCCATGCGTTGCCAGCATTGCACTTTCACCTTGTTCCATCATCAGTCTCCATTCCTCTTAAACATTTCTCTTGAACACACATGGTTAGTTCATTAATTAACCACTTATCCTTATGTGTGTTGTATGAGATTCTGAAGAGTCCATATTGATGCGGGAGGGTGTTCAAGATGTAGTGCACCAGGAAGGACTCCAACATTTCAACCTCGAGTTTCTTCAATTGAGCCACATTGTCCCTTATTTGCATGATGTGCTCACGCACACATTTCACACTGGTGAGTCTTAGGGATGAGAACTTCATGATTAGGGTGCTTGCTAGTGCCTTGTTTGAAGTGACAAATTGTTCATCAATAACTTTTAGCAGTCTCGGACCTTTTCATGCTGATCGACAAAACCATGAATACCAACAGAAATTCTAGTTTTAATAAACATCATGTTGAGGCAATTAGATTGCTCTCATTGCTCATAAAGTGCAATGGCCACTGCATTGCAGGTATCAGTGAGTGCTGGTGGTTCGTATTTCCTAATAGCATAGTCTATGTCCATTTACCCTAAATGAAGAACTCTCTCCTTCCAGACCTTATAGTTATCTCCATTAAGTTCAGGGATGTCATAACGAATATCAGAGAAATTTGCAGGTTGTACAACTACATAAAATTATAGATTACATGCTTATGTTAAAATTGAGGCCTAAATAAATATTCATGTTTTACCAATGTAAATCATGCTTAAAAATTGAATCTAATGACATAAAATTGCCCATGGGCTAAATTTTTAATTCAAGTAGATTCAATTAATCTTTATGATAGAATTTTATCAAATTATTTACTTAATTCATAATTCTAAAGGGTATATTATGATTTGATGTATATTCTATCTTAGATTAAACTTTTATGATAAAACTATCAAATTATTTACTAAATTCATAATTATTGTGGGTAATTTATGAATAACTTGATATTTTATCCTAATTAATAATATAAATATAATAAAAATTCATGTGGGATAAAATTTATTATATTAAGTATAATTAATTACAATTAATGTCTAATATTCTTTATGTGATCCTAATCAGTCATAATAATTTTACTTAATTAAAGATGTTGTGGCTATTCTCTAATTAATTAAAATTATATGAATCACTAGACATTTAATTGCATAAGACTAGCTTAATATTATGAATTACAATAATTTTAACTAATACTAGCATGTCATTATTATGCACAAAATATTCATAATATAAGCATATATATTGCATAATCAAAACTATAATATTATGCATAATATTTAATTTCATGCCTTTAACTATATACTCATCCAAAAAATTGCATGTATTAATATAGAGTAAAATTAATCAATTCATGCAAACTAAATACGAGCATAATAAATAAATTTACACAACAATTATCCAAATTGCATATAATTAAATTAAATAAAATTTATAAGCACAACTATACAGCATAACAATTATAAGCATAAAGGGCGTGAGCCCAAAAACCCACTTTCCAGACCATCTATAAAAGTGGATTTTTTTTTAAAAAAAACTGACCCATATAAACGACATGTTGTTTTTCCAAAACTGAAAAACGACGTGTCGTTTTCCTCATAGTTTAAAAACAAAAACAGGCTACATAAACGACATGTCGTTTTTATTAAACATATAAATGACGTGTCGTTTTTCTCTCTACAGAATGATTGAGACCCAACTAAACGACATGTCGTTTCTACCAAAATTGAAAACGATGTGTCGTTTATTTACTATACTGAATTAACGCTGGCCCAACTAAACGACATGTCATTTTCAACAAAACTGAAAACTACATGTCATTTATCTCCATACTAAATAAATGGCTGCGAACTAAACAACATGTCGTTTTCATCAAACTGAAAACGACGTGTCGTTTACCAACACTAAATGAAAAACTTTCCCGCTATACGATATGTCGTTTTCAATGAAGTTGAAAACTACATCTCGTTTTGGTCGTCTTCAACCTCCAGGCAGTTCGCAGATCATGACTTCTGGGACCATTTTCACGTCAAAAATCACAGAAAGTTTAGAAAAACTATTTCTAAATGATTTCTCTTTCAAATAAAAAACATCCAAAAATCAAAACTTAAAATTTCTCAGAACTTTCGGCCAAAACAAAGATGAACAGAGCAATTTTTTTAAACACCAAGGTAGAGATAAAACTTGGCTCTGATATTAAATGAAAGATTAAAGACGATTCTATAATGCAGAATAATACTTTACAAACAAGAATCGATAGTTTTAATGCCAAGAACAGTACCTCCAACCATTGATGCTGCTCACTGTTTGTTGCGGTTTCTCACTGATGTTTGGCACTTCCAAACTCTACTTCACTCTATTTAGATGGTGTAAAACTGAAGGGAATTAAGTGAGTGAGTCTGTGGACCAAACACAATATTTATAGCCAAAGCCTCCATCAAGTTTCGGTGCTACGTGTCCCACGTGCTCAGTTTATCATTGGATCAGTTTCTACGTGATGAATAAGTCAGAATGGACCACTTCAAGGGCTCCTAAACTTAAGGAAGCTAGAGATTTGTTCTCACGAACGACCTCCATGAGAAACGGTCAACATATAAGTTATAGCATTGTGAGAATTAACTTATGTTTTGTTTTTTGGTTTTTTTGTATCTATAATTAAGATGGAATCGAGTCCATTAATGCTTTCCAAGAAAGAAGTCGGCAATGAAGTTTTTGATATTCCACAAGATTTTACGTTAATTATCAAATTCTTAATGGCATTATTTCTTTATATTATAGTATGATTCCGTTATAGATTTTAACCATATTATGGGCTCTTTTATGTTTTGGTTAATGTAGACCAACAAGAGCAAGTTGGATCTCAATATACTAACTATCAAAAAGTTGAAGAACCGAAGGTTGATATGATATTTGGGACTCAGAAATAGTTTATTGAATATTATATGAATTATACCACAAAAGAGGGCTTTGAAGTGTCGAAAAGAATATCGACTACTAGGGATGATGGGGAGGTGAAATACTTCACCATTGCATGCAGTCGACTTCACAAACCAAGAAGGAAGGCATCTAAAATTGACGAGCCAAAACCAGTAGGGGGAACGAATTGCAAGACTAGGCTTAATGTAAAGCAAATAGCCGATGGAAGGTATAAGTTATCCATTATTGTTCTCGAACATAATCATGTTGTGAGCCTGAGTAAGATAAGACATAAAAGTTACAAGTTGGTCGAAAAAAAATTGAGATGATAGAAATTACAAAACCATGGTTGTTGAAGCAGGTGTATATGAGAATCTCTTTTGGAAGGAAATTGTGCTGGAATGATATCAATAAAATTCGGAATGAGTTGCTTGGAGAATGAGATGTAGAGTCGTTTCACAACTATTAGGTACAACAACAAGAAAAAAAGTAATGGTTTTTTCTATGTGATGGACCAACATGAAGACTCAAGATTGAGAAATGTGTTTTGCGCGGATGCCCGAAGTAGGGAAACATATGATTAATTTGGAGATGTTATAACGTTTAACACAACATATTTGACGAATAAGTATAAGATATCATTCACCCATTTTGTGGGAGTCAACTACCATGGCTAGTCGATACTCCTTGGATTTGGGCTCAAATCAAACAAAGACACATACATTTGTGTGGTTATTCGAAACATGATTGAAGTGCATGTCAGGATGAACTCCTAATACAATTATAACCGACCAGTTATGGCAATGCAAGCGGCAATTACAAGAGTTTTTTCAAGGGGCAAACATAGATTTCGTTTGTATCACATTTTATGCAAATTACCTTACAAACTTGGATCTCATTTCCAATATGACAACTTTTAGGTTGTGTTTGGTTCCAAAACTCAACTGAATTCCCTACACTTTAAACTCCTTCAACCATCCAAACAATCAAGTGAACTGCTTTAATACATGAATTCGGTGAGTTTTGTTTATGTAGATGGACTGGCAAAAGCTAATCTCACAGTTTTATTTTTTATTTTTTTTTATCTCTCTCTCTACTGTCAACTCTATCTCTCTCTCCTAACCAGCATCATTTCTCTCTGACAAGCCATCAACTCTCTCTCTCATTTCTTTCTTCCGGTCAGAACCAACCCCAAGTCCCGAGACAATCAAAAAAATAAATCCGCAACTCAGTAAATTAATGGATACCAACTCAGTCTATGGATGTCGCCCATGTGGGTATCATCAACAAGATCGATGTCGACGGGAATTGATTTACGTTGATGCTGCTTATTTGCTTACTGATTGAGTGATTTCCTGAGTACTAACGAGATTGAAAGTGGGGAGAGAGAGAGACCTGATGGTACGGAAGATGGCCGGTAGCGACCTTGGTGTCGATAAGAAGTAGCGGTGGCGTTGGGCTACAATGATTGGTGGCCTGGGGGCTCGGGTCGAGGGTTTTGAAAAAGGGAGTAAAAAAATGAAAACAAAAAAAAAACTTTTAATTTAAAATCATATAATAAATTATATGTGGTCTATATTTTTTTTTTTTGTAACTTTGTATTTTAATTTACTCCATTTCATTCAAAAATTAATAAAACAATATTTTAAAAGATCACGTGTAAGGCTTCGTTTGGATCATCAACTCCTCTCAACTCATTTCAACTCATCATTACAACTTTTTCAAATCTCAACACAAAATATAATAAACAATTCAACTTTTTCAAATCCCAAAATAATAATAATATTAAAAAATAATATTCTAACAATATTTTATTATATCAACTCAACTCAACTCAACTCAACTTACTTCAATATCGAAACTCACCCTAAAACTCAAGAAATAACTTGACTTATCTTGAACTCGAAATTTGATCAGCTCGTGCTTGACTTATTTGAATCAAGCTCTACTTGATAATTCAAAAGATTGACTTGGCTCAAATCGATTACAACGCTGCAAGTTTTTATGCAAGGAATATAATATTTCCTAAACAAATTATCCCAAGAAGGGTTTTAAATAAACAAGATTACTCGATAAAGAGAAAATATATTTGCAATCGTGAATTGTGCAACCGCTGCGTAATCGTTTTGAAAAAAATGAATAAAAATATGACTCACATGAAAAAATTAATTTTTTAATAGTAGACTCCATTCTTTTTCAAAGCGATTACACGACGTTTACGCACTTCACAATTATATGTAGAATTACTTCTCGACAAACTACTCAAAATCAGTCGTTCGTGATCACAAGTTATGATTTGATTACTAAACGATGCAACTTGTAATAAATTCGGCTTGGCTTGTATAAATTCAAATTTCATATTTATTATTTTTTATAGTATTATCTCTATATTAATAATGACAATATTTTAAATATTTCTATCAATTAAAAGAAATCATGTTCGTAATATTAAACATGTTACTTTGAATCATGAGATATAATCATTGACATATTTAAATAAAGACATGAAATACAATATAAATAATCTATTTTATTTAAATGAAACAACTCTTAAATAAGTTTCAACATTAAACACACTACTTGTGAATTTTAAAATGCAACTTAATGAAAAATTCGAGCTCGACTCAGGCAAAAATAAAAACTTAGAGCTCGTTTGGATTCATATGGTATTTCATTTCATCTCATCTCATCACATCATTACAATTTTTTTAAATTTTATACACAAAATATAATAAATAATTTAATTTTTTTAAATTTCAATTCAATTTTTTTAAATATCAAAATAATAATAATATTAAAAAATAATATTATAATAATATTTTATTCAACTTTTAACTTTTATCTAAAATCATCTTATTTCATCTAAATCATAATGGGATTTGACTACCCACTGTTCATTCAAACTCGAATTCTCTACACTAAACCTTAATTGAAAATCTTCTATCCGTACATGTGTTTCGGCTGCTTCTGAAATCAACCCGAATTTATATCAGGATCCTTTTCTCAGCATTTAGATCCGCCGCAAACAAGTAGTTGTTTTGCCTAATTCATAATTCATAGATAATTCATAGACTTTATCTTCTTTCCTTAAATTGGAAGTGCACAATTTTCTTTGATTAAGGTTATATTTGAATGTTGAGTTGAGTTGAGCTCTCTATAAATAGTAGTGAGTTGAGATGGTAGAGTAAGTTTTATGCAGCTCACTTAAGATGAGTTTAGATGTGTTTATTATGATGAATTTAATGTATTTATATAAAGTTGAAAAAATGTATGAGTCATATGTGTAAAGAGATCTTGAATTGAGATGAATTTAATAATTTAAGAGTTGAGTATTTAGATAATAAAAAATGTCTAAATTTAAGTTGAAGTCAATTGAATTAAGTGCAACCAAGAAACCAAACCAATCGTAACAAGAGTGACTGACACCTAAAATTTGGTTGAAAAACAAACACATATTAACTCGCTTCGAAAAGTCAGGAGGTGTCGGGCAATGAGATTGAGGCCTCGTTTGTTTTTCTAGATGAGATGAGATGAAATAAGTTGAGATTAAAATTAAAAAGTTTAATAAAGTATTGTTAGAATATATTTTTTAATATTATTTTTATTTTGAGATTTGAAAAAATTGAATTGTTTATTTTATTTTGTATTAAAAGTTGAAAAAGTTGTAATGATTAGATGAGATAAAATGTGATTTTTTTTAAAGCAAATGAGCCCTAAGATAGCTGTACAGAGTTCAATCATGACCATCCAATTATGCAACCATGACAGAAGCATAGGTTTCTGTTAGAAAGATAAATTATAAGGTTTGGTTTTCTAGTTTGGATACTGAGAACATCTAACTATTATTTATTATTATTTTTTTCTATTTTTCATTACTATTCAATAATCTATTATTATTTTTTCATTACTATTCATAGAATATTTGAAAATATCTCACTATCCAAACACAATTAGTAGCAACACTATTATGTATAATGATGTATTAGATATTAAATATTTTATTCTATTAATCATTGAGAAGGCACTTAATTAAACTAAATATAATGATGTATTAGATATTAAATATTAAACACAATTAGTAGCAATACTACGTAATTAAACTAATATGTACTACTTAATTAAAGATGGCTGAAAGTAACAAAAATTAAGGGTTTTTTTTTTTTTAGTAAAATGAGATGATATGATTTGTAAATAATAATAAAATAATTTATAAATAGTGTTAAAATGGTTTGAATTAAAATATTTTATGGATTTTTAAAAAAGAAAAAGAAATTAAATTAAAATATTATAAAATTAAAATATTATTAAAAACTAATTTTTTTAATATAAATTTTATTTCAAAATTTTTAAAACATAAATTATTTTTTATATTTAATTTTAAAATTTTAAAAAAATTGTAATAATTAAATATCCAAATAAAATATGAGAGTAATTCTATTCATCCGCCGGTCGAAATTTCTTACATCGCACACGTGACGAATCCGGTTTGGACGCTGCATCACGGCTCTCAAATTAGACATTTTTTAAATGCATTTTCATATTTAAATTTAGTTAATATCATCCACATTTGACCCACATTGAATTAGTCAAACTGATTTGATCTAAAATATGAGCTACAATAATTCTATCATTCTTTTTATATTTGAAAAGTACTATAGCAAATCTAAAATGAATACATGTGATTATTATATATTATAGATATGAGATTTTTATGGATTATATATATGAGGTTTTATTTACATATGAAATAATGCACAAATATGTACATATGAGATTATTATATTATAAATTGTTAGATTGTGAAAATGAAAATGATTGTTAGAAGTTATTGAAGATTATGAAAATAAAATAAAAAATATTTAAAAAGTGAAAAAATATTTTAAAAAATAAAAAATAAATAAAGAAATATAAATAATAATAAATAATAATATTTTATTATTATAGAAAATGTGATGAATATAGATTTTAAATATTAAATGATTAGTTAAAAACTAAAAAACTACATGTTCTTTAAATTTTAAAGATCGGAATGAACATGCCAATAATCTTTTAGCTTGCTTTCTCTCTCACTTTACTAGAGTGAGTCAGATTACAAATCAAATCAGTGTTTTTTTTACTTCTCGATCGTGCTCCCCTCTCTCTCTCTCTCTCTCTCACTTCCTCCCGTTCTCCTCGATACTTCTCTCCCTCTCTGTTCCTTTCTCTCCTGATGGCTATCTCTTCTCTTTCAATAAACCGAAATCATGGCCTTCAAAAAATAAAGCTGACAAAAAAAAAAAAAAAATAGTTGTGGAGGTGGGGGAGAAAGAAGAAGCAAAGGATGATGATGAAAGAAGAAGCAAACAAATCCCGTGCACAGCTTTGTGTCCCCGTAGGAACAAGACCGCATGCGGAGGAGGGAGATGAAGCTTTTTGTTTGGACCTCAAAGGCTGTCAGACCTGGACGATCAAAGGCTTGACCGTATCTGAGGTCGTCGTCGAGAAACACAATCACTTGGTCACCACTCAAGCCACCCTCTCTCATTTCATGTGTGTGTCTATATATATATATATATATATATATATATGAGAGTAATGTTATATGCAAGGGTCAGTGAACTTTATTTTTAAAAAATTATTATTTTTTTGTATAAATCTTATATTTAATTATTTTCTAAAATAATTATATGATACTTACATAATCACTGCAACTATCATTTTTATATATCTTCCTTATATTTAAAATCATCTATAAAACGTGAACAATAATGAACAGTCCTGTGAACAGTATTCCAGCACCTGTGTTTTTGGTGCCTCGTTCGTTTGCATGATTTCTTTCATCTTTCGGTCACGATTTTAGTTCTTCTTCGTTGAGTCTCAAGCATCTGGTTGGTGCTACTGTTTTGTGGTGTCACGGTTGAAAATATCTGGCCTGTTGATAGGAGGGATGGAGGGCAGAGATGTGTTGTGGTTTTCCAGCATCTGCAGAGCTTTTAGACTCGGGTAGAGGAAGAAAACAATTCTCCTGTGCTGTTTGAGGCTTCTTCTTCTCGCTGCATGTATGAAATCTTTTTCTAATTTTACTTCTGCATCTTGTTTTTCTTTTTGGCAAGTTTGTTTTATTTCTACATCTTCAACAACGATCTATGCAAATGCTCGTTTGTTTTCTTCTTCTAATTTTACCTCATACCGGGTGGAGCTATGCATGTTTGTTTTCTTTCTTCATTTCCGTTTTTCCCTTGTACGATTTCTTCTTCGTTTCAAATTTTCTTGCTTCTGTTCCTTCATTTAAAGACCTTATTTAGTTGTGGGTTTTTGGTTGAAGAGAGAGAGAGAGAGAGAGAGAGTTGCCGTGAGAAAAGGGTTTATGCGTGGGGGAAGGGGAGGAGTTATGGGTGGCTGGAAGAGCATGCGGTAGTCGCCGCAGGAAGGAGACTGGGTGGTGGAGGTGCGGTGGCCTAGGTGGCCGCGTATGGCGGTGCAAGTGGACAGAAATGGGTAAGACCCATTTCGGTTGGGTTATCGCAGGGAAGAGAGAGCTGTGCGTAGACGAGATCAGTGGTGGCTGGCTTGGTCGCCAGCGTGAGGGGGAGTCATCGGTGGTGGCGGTACGACGGCGCAAGTGGAAAGAAATAGGTTTCATCCATTTCGGTTGGGTTGCGGTGGGGAGAGAGAAAGCCGTGCATGGGGGATATCGGTGGTGGCTGCCTTGGTCGCCAGTGGTGGCAGAGAGGCTGGGCAGCGCATGGCCGCCGGGCTGGGCTGAAGGACAATCAGGCGTGGGAAGAATCGGGCCAGAGGAGAGAGAAATAAAAGGAGAAAAGAAAAAAAAATCACTATAATATTTATCACTATTATATATAAATAAAAAATAAAATCAGTATAATATTTATCACTATTATATATAAAAATAAAAATATAATCACTATAATATTTATCATTATTATATATAAATAAAAAATCAAATCATTATAATATTTATCACTATTATATATAAAAATAAAAAATAAAATCACTATAATATTTATCACTATTATATATAAAAATAAAATAAAATCACTAAAATATTTATCACTATTATGTAAAAATAAAATTATCAAATAGTCAACAACTCAACATACTTTATACATCCAAACAATTCAAAATACTCTCAATAGGACACACAAACCCACTCCAAATGGAGAATAGGTAGAACATGCACAATTGGTTGTATAAATTTATGCAGAAAGAAAAAACCTTTCTTCCTGTTTGGAATGAGCTAAGTTTCTTTATTTTAATTAGAATGATATTGTATGGTGAATTGTCAATATTGTTTTATAAATAGCATTATACCTCCAAATGAATCGTACAGATTTTTTTTTTTATTATCCATTTCCTTCAAAATGTTTTAGATATGTAATTGATTAGGTACTAATTTCTTAATGAGGTGCCAAGCTAATTAATTACTTTATTTGATTGTTGAGTTGAATGCAGGGATACATCTCATGCAACTCACATATATATATTGAAGTGTATACTTATTAAAGTACATTTAAAATAATTAAGAGCATGTACAATATCTTCCAATCAATGCAACAAAACTAGGTAGGCAATAATCCAAATCTTCACACTGAATTAAGCCATATATAGATTAAAGACTGATGAAGTTGAAAAATATTTATCACTATTATGTAAAAATAAAATTATCAAATAGTCAACAACTCAACATACTTTATATATCTAAACAACTTAAAATACTCTCAATGGGACCCACAAACCCACTCCAAATGGAGAATAGGTAGAACGTGCACAGTTGGTTGTATAAATTTATGCAAAAAGAAAAAATTTGTCTTCCTATTTGACACAAATGAATGAGCAAAGTTTATTTATTTTAATATTAATTAGAATGTTATTGTATTGTGAATTGCCAATATTGTTTTATAGATAGTATTGTACCTCCAAATGAATAGTACATATTGCTTTTATTATCCATTTCCTTCAAAATATTTTAAATATGTAATTGATTAGGTATCAATTTCTTAATGAGGTGCCAGGCTAATTAATTATTTTATTTGACTGTTGAGTTCAATGTAGGGATACATCTCATGCAACTCACACACACACACACATATATATATATATATATATTGAAATGTATACTTATTAAACTACGTTTGAAATAATTAAAGAGCATGTACAGTATCTTCCAATCAATGCAACAAAATTGGATAGGCAATAATCCAAATCTTCACACTGAATTAAGCTATATATAGATTAAAGACTGATGAAGTTGAAAAATATAAAGTTAAAGTCTAATTATAATTTCTTAAGAGGTAAATGTACCAGAAACTAAAATATCAATGCTATTTTATGAATAGTACTGTACATCCAAAGCTCGCGCTTTTATAAAATGAAGATACCTTGGTATAAACAACCATATCTTCCTTTTTGTTTTCTTCTATAAGAGTCTTTACAAAAAAATGATTTTTTTGAAATCTCTTTTCCAATTGCAATTAAAATATCTCAACTACTTGAGTACTAATTGGTGAAACCTTTAATCAACACATAGTGACAAGAAATGGTTTTAAAACCTCTATCCAACATAGTGACAGGTTTATGATGTTGCTCTTTAGGGCATGGGCTCGGATCCAGTAATTTAGCATGCATGAATCTCCGTCTTCATCAATTAGTCACAGTCTCTCCTAGGGGTGTGCAAAATTTTGAAAATTCTGACTCCGTCTGACTTCTGCTCCGAATCCGACTCAAACGACGGAATCAGAGTCATCGAAATTCGGACTCGGAATTCGGAGTAGCTCTGAATTCCTATTCGGAGTTGGAGTCGGAATCGGAGCTCCAATTCCGACTCCGAATTTTTTTTTTAAAAACCCAGCTGTAAAACGAAGTCGTTTTACAGCTGGGTTTTTTAAAAAAATTATGAACAACACCGTTCCACTTAATATGGAATAACGTTGTTTCATATTAAGAAGGGGGATCCAAAACGCGTCACCCCCTTCTTCTTCCTTCTTCCTTCTCCCTTCTCTCTCGCGTCTCACTGAACCAGTGAAGTCGTCTCGCGCCTCATGTCTTTCTTGCCAGCGTGCCGTCGTTCGTCGTTGCTCCTCCGTGCCACCGTTCCTCGTTGTTCCTCTGTTCAGCTTCCACCCACGGTGAGACTAAGGTTCTGAGCCCTAAATTTAATTCAAGTAATTTAATTCAAGCATGTCTCTTATGAATTGGAGCCAGCAGTTGTGACTCTTGTGAATTGGTTGTATTGTACATTGTATTGAATCACTGTCGAGCGAGGTATTGAATCACGGTGCTCAAAACCCTGAATTTTACATTGTATTGAACACTTGCGCTCGAGCGAGGTGTCGAGCGCAAGTCGAGCGCACGTTGTATTGAAGATTGGCTTGAGCGATATGTCGAGCGGAAGTCGAGCGAACCTCTCTGGAAGAGTTCTGCTCGAGCGACATGTCGAGCGCACGTCGAGCGAATCTCTCTGGATGGGTTCTGCTCGAGCGCCACTTCGAGCGCAAGTCGAGCGAATCTCTCTGGATGGGTTCTGCTCGAGCGTCACTTCGAGCGCACGTCGAGCGAAGCTCTCTGGATGAGTTCTGCTCGAGCGCCACTTCGAGCGTACGTCGAGCGAAGCTCTCTGGATTGGTTCTGCTCGAGCGCCACTTCGAGCGCATGTCGAGCGAAGCTCTCTAGATGGGTTTCGCTAAGTCGAGCGCACATCAAGCGAACCTCGATGTAATAATACAGCGATACAATAATACATTATGATACAATAATACAATAGCCTAGTTTATTTTTAAACTAATTTTTTGCTTCTAATTTTATTTTTTCAACTTCATTGATTGTGATATGGATCCTAGACATAGTGGAGATGATTGTCCACAAGGGGATGTGGCGGATGCCAATGCTACAACTCCTACATCGGTGGGTACTTCCACCTCTAGAGCCACATTTAGGGCAGCTACATCTACAGCAGCTACATCTTGTGCGAGTAGTCGACTCCCACTCCTAGTTGATATAGAGGATGAGGATATGTTCAACGAAGAGGAGGAGATGCCCATTGAGCAAAATCAACCACCATGGCCTTCTAAAAAGAGGTCGTGGACATGGGAGCTTTTCACCAAAATTCCTAGTGATATTGTGAACTCGGTAGCAAGATGTCATTACTGTGGATCACTTTGTGTATGCCATTCGAAGAATCAAGGTACCAGTGTGTTAATAGCACATCTAAATGGTTGCCAACGATATAAGATAGCGAAGGGATTGCAAGCCACTGATCAGACCAACCTCAGTTATCAAACTTCTACAGCCACTGATGGTACACAGACTAAGAAATTGGTCATCCCTCAATACAGTGAGAAGATGTTGAGGGACATGCTTGCAGAGATGATAATTACTGATGAGATGCCATTTACCATAGTCGAGAAAAGAGGCTTTCGAAAGTTTCTAAATTTTGTTGAGCCACGATTTTCCATTTCATCACGGTATACGGTGATGCGAGATTGTATGAAGAGGCATGCGAAAGACAAGGCGGAGATGAGGAAGATGTTTATTACCACTGGCCAGAGAGTGTCATTTACAACTGACACATGGACTTCCATACAGAACGTCTGTTACATGTGTATCACAGCACACTACATTGACAGTGAGTGGATTTTGCATAAAAAAATTATTGGTTTTAAAGATATTGTGGATCATAAAGGTCCATCCATTAGGGCCCAGATGGTTGATTGTTTAAAGGACTGGGGAATTCGAAAAGTGTTGTGTATTATAGTTGACAATGCCAGTGCCAATTAAACGACAATTGATTGTTTAAACGGAACACGACGGTGAGAGATGATGTCATTCGGGCCCACGAGTTTATTCAAGTTCGATGCTGTGCTCATTTCATCAACCTCATAGTTGTTGAGGGGTTAAAAGTGGTTGATGATTCCATAACCCGAGTCCACAACCTTGTACGATATGTGAGGGGTTCCCCTCAAAGACTTGCCAAGTTTAAGGCAATAGCAGTGGATCTTAAGATTGAATGTTCTAGTATGTTGTGCTTGGACGTTCCGACTCGATGGAACTCTACATATATGATGTTGGATGTGGCACAGAAGTACCAAAAATCATTCGAGCTGATGGAGGTCGATGATGGGGGCCTAAGGTATGCTTTGTTGGAGCCAGCAGGACAGGGGCTCGGTGCGCTGGACGCACATGATTGGACTAGTGTGAGCTACTTTGTTGAGTTTTTAAGAATTTTTTATGACATAACCATGCGGCTATCTGGATCCAAATATACGACTACGAACTCATTCTTTGGCGAGCTCTTGGAGCTTCACTTTCAGTTGGAAAATAGTTGTACTGACTCTAGTGGATTGTTATCTGCTATGGCTACGAGGATGAAGATCAAATATGATAAATATTGGGGGAATATTGAGAAGATAAATAGATTGTTATTTGTGGCTGTGATCCTTGACCCCCGAGTTAAGTTGGTCGTTTTAGAATTTTGGGTAAATTCCGTCCTCGGGGCAGTGAAGGCTGCAGAATTTATTAGATTGCTAAAAAGTGATGTTGATGACTTATATAATCACTACAGTAATAGTTGTCAGCCTTCATCCGCAGCTGGTAGCTCCTCACATTCGAGGCCGACGGGATCGTCAGTTTCCTCAGGTGATACTGACCCATCTGACGGGTTAGAGGCAATCGTATTATACAACAGTATCATCAACTCATGTCAACAAGGAATATTATCCATTGTACATCTAAGGTTGAACGATATTTTATGGAAGCTGTCGAGGCACCTAGTGATGTATTTCAGCTATTAACTTGGTGGAAAGTTAATTCCACCAAGTATTCAGTCCTTTCTCGTGTAGCCCAAGATGTGCTAGCCATTCCTGTCACTACAGTTGCCTCAGAGTCGGCATTTAGCACTGGAGGTCACGTATTGGATGCTTATCGGAATTCATTGTCACCGACAACCGTGGAGGCCCTCGTTTGCACACAGAATTGGATAAGTGAAACACCCATTGGACTAGATACCATTGGCGTTGATACCGAGAGATATAGGTTTGAATCGGGTAAGTTTATATGCTTTTATAGATCTAAATATTGGTTTTAATGTTTCTAACTTCTATTTTTTATGATTTTATAGATCTAATTGTGAACCCTAACATAATTGCCGATGATTGAGAGTCTGGAACGGACGCCGCTTGAGAGTCTTGGTAAGAATCAATTTGACTAGTTGCTGATTTTTGTTTTAGTTCATTTTTTATACACTGTGATTGAGATCTAATTTGAGCCTTTTGTTATTTGAAGTTTGAATTGTTAGTACAAGTATAAACCACATAATGGCCGTGCATTATGTGTATTTGTTTGTCAAATCAGATATGTGCGTGGGGAGGATTGATGCTTTCAACATACAGAAAAGGACGATTGGGCGCGCATTATGTGTATTGTGTATATGTGTTTGTGAAATCAGTTATAAACCAAATATGTAATATGATATGTAAAGTGTAATATAATATTTTCTTAAAGGTGGTCTGTTTCTATACAGCCAACTAACATGCATGCATGGCCCCAAACAAATATTTGATATTGTAAAACTAAACAACTAATTGATGTTGTCACGCATGGTTGAAATTGTGTTTGTGTAAAGAGGTTTGGATTGAAAATTTTAAAAAACCAACGCATTCAGAATTTTGCCGTCTAAATACATTTTGATCTATTAGAAATGCAGAGAAATAAACGGTCCGAATCCGAACGGAATTCGGAGCTCCGATCAGAAGTCGGAGTCGGAGGAAAAATTTGGCTCCGACTCTTGTTGGAGTCAGAGGACAGAAACGAGCACTCCGACTTCGTCGGAGTCGAAGCCCAGCCCTAGTCTCCCCCATTACTACTTCAAAAGTAGTCCCAAGCAGGTTGAGGCCTGATATGCTTAGTGGACTTTTTTACTTCAATTATAATGAATTCATCTCATGAAGAGTTCAGTTCAACGAGGCCCACTAAGCTACCTTGAGAAAAAGTAGTTGGCCTATATATGCATTTTCCAGCCCAAACATCCATTTCTTACAAAATAGGCGGTTTTAATTTTTATACATGTCAAAAAATGAATTAAAAAAATGGAAAATTATTGTTGCCATAAACTCATTTGAAGAGTTTGGTCGGGAGCTGTACGGGAATGTTTAATGAATGAGATGATATGAGAATTTTGTGAATAATAGTAAGATAATTTGTAAATAGCAGTGAGATAATTTTTTGATTCGTTTAAAGAGTTGATTTGGTTGAGTTTTTGGTTTGGACCTTCTTCGTTTAGAATTCATATTAAAAGGGTCATATAATTTTTATACTTGTTGGTAGTACATTCCTAATTTTCATTCTTCATTCTTTTCAGCTCGGTTGAGTTTGCTAGGTTGGTTGGATTTCTTTCATCTACTTTCAATAGCCCCAAGGTAACCGACGATGCTCTAAATGTATCTATTTCAATGGTTGGTTTTGGCCTGTTGGAACATATATTTCGATTAAAAAGGTTTTTGACCTTGCATCATCATGAGTTTTTCTTCTCAATTGAAAAAGACTGACTATAAAGAATTACACATTATCTTCTGTTCAATGTGGGCCTACTGTACGACATGGTTAGAAATTACGACTTTAAAACTTCTATCACACTGAGATAAGAAATAAGAAATATTTCGAGAAAAAAATTATGTTTATTAAATTATTGGTTTTAAAAACATTACTTTCCCATTGTCTAAATTTCTTGTTTTGAGTTATCTTGATAAGTGAGGTTCATTTGATTGATAATTAAGTGATTCCAATGAGCATATAGTGGTGTATATATAAGAGTCTACAAACAAAATATAACATTCTCATGAATTTCAGAATTTTTTGCTTCCTTTTATTTGTTTAAAGAGTTGATTTGGTTGTGAGTTTTTGGTTTGGACATTTTTCAACTGGAATTCTTACTAAAATGGTCATATAATTTTGATACTTGTTGGTAGTGTATTCCTAATTTTTATTCACTATTCTTTTCAGCTCTGTTGAGTTTGCTATGTTGGTTGGACTTCTTTTGTCTACTTCTAATAGCCCCAAGGTAACCGACGATACTCTGAATGTATCTATTTCAATAGTTGGTTTTGGCCTGTTCAAACATATATTTGGATTGAAAAGGCTTGCATCATTATGAGTTTTTCTTCTATCTAGTTGTCAACAAGAGTTGCTTCGTTGCATGTATAAATGAAGAATGGTAAGCTCACATTAATAGATCAGTACAAATTTATCATGATGTGATCAATTAGTTCTTTTTTATTTTTATAACTTGAGTCGTTGTTTAAAATGATTCCTAAGGTGCTGGAAAACATCCTAGAATAAACAATTGGTATAGAGCTCTTGTGATACCCCATATGATATGGATAAGGATAGGTGGTGTATGAGATCCCACATTGCTTGGGAATGAGAAGTTCTTGCTCTTTATAAAGTTCTAATGGGGCTCCAATTGTATCATTGACTAGTCCTTTTGGAATATAGGCCATGCGGTTTGGGCCTTCCATTGGGGCGTTACAGCTCTTTCTTTAGAAGAAGAAGAACATATACGACGAAAAAATAGAGAAAGATATCTTCAACAAAAGAATTCTACGAATGATACTATTCAATATGAAGAACAATTTCTCTCACAACCAATCATTCACGATGAAACAAATGTGTTAAAAGGAGATGTAGAATTCATGCACAATAATTAGGAGGTCAGGCCACGCTGTACAAAAAGGCAACGCATTTTTCATGCTGATGCTGGGACTAGTGATGTATCCTCTATAGAACAAATTGAATATTGTTCTAATGTTAATAGTTTCAGAATTCCCTATCAGCAAATAAACACACCTGAAATTGTGTCAACAGAACCTCTTCGTTTGGACAATACCACAATGTCTTTGACCCTTGGGGCAACAAATACATGTACAAAAAATGTACATACACCTGGTCAACTTCCAATCGAGTAGGTTTATTGTACATCCTTTGTTTTCACCATACTTTCTCATCAGTCCTCTCATTTGTTTTTATTCAACATGCTCAATCCTTTATTCAATAGGCTCCTTTTTTTCGATGCCAACCCAACTTTGAGACAAGGATATCAACAACTTCTCGAGTTATGGAAGGTGTATAGAATTGAGTCATATTTTTTTCTATTTGTTTTCTTCCTTATATGCAGTTTCATTTAATGATACATCTATTGGAAATTATAGCACCTCTAAGAGTTTGCTTCATTTCTTTGGTTTTTTCTTTCTTTCTTTTTTTCTCCATAGGAAAGCGGCATCAACGATCAGTTGTTCTTAGAAAAATACTACAAACAGTGCCATATGAGGCGACTTTGTTACCGTCAGTTCCATTCTATAGATATTGTGAAGCAAAAAGATTTCTACATGAGACGAATAGTTTTTGTTGTGCCGATGGAACAATCTCTTTAATTACAAATGATGTTCCGGAATAATTTTACCATTTGTTTACCTCTAACACAGTTGAATCTGTCAACTTTCTTACCTATGTGCGCATATATAACAATAGGTTTGCTTTTACATCGTTTGAGATTAAATTTGATAGAGATTTGTGCAGAAGAAACAAATGAATTTATACATTCCGAGCTCAAGGTCAAATTTATCATTACATTAATGACTTGGTTCCTTTGGATGGACGTCCTTCGTATCTACAACTGTATTTTTATAATACTGAACATAAATTGGACAATCGTGTTCATGACATTAGAATGTTGGATTCATAAATTATTGCTCAACTCATGGACATTTTTCATGTTAATCCATACTCAACATTCTTTCAGACCCTTGGGGGTTTGCCCAATTTGAAAAACCACAAAATTCATATTAGGTCAGATGTGGGTTTAGATCAGCGTGTTTTTAACGCTCCGTCAGCTTCTCAATTAGTAATCATTTGGATTGAAGATGATGATTCAGAGCGCTTGAGAAGACGAAATATTGTCGTATTCAATCATGCAGGTGTGAGTCATATAGTCCAATACTATTTTGGCTGTTATGATCCACTGCAATATCCATTATTATTTTCTTTTGGTGATACTGGTTGGTACCAATGAATATTAAGAGTAAAGAAAGGGAAAAGACCACCACAATGAGTAACAAGAGCATCAGTTGACCCCCAACAATCAATATCAGCAGAGCAACTGCTTACAGAAGAGAAGGTTAGAATAATTGTTCTTATTCTAACTTCTAATTTTTATAATTTAAAAGGTTGACATTTTTGATTTGTTAAATTTATCACCTTACAGTGCTGAAAAAGAATAGAAAAGAACATGTTGTCTCATACCGCGAGTACTATTGTTACAAGCTTCAAATAAGGAAAAATATAAGGTCTATTTTGTTATTCTCTGCCGTTTACTGTAGCAGTTTGTTGTTGATATGTACATAAAAGTTGAGACGTTAAGATTAGATTATTTCTGTAATAAGCAACAAGAGACTCGATCTGAGGTGTATCAATGAATATTTGACAGCATTTCAATTGGACAAAGCAGCCAAAGCTGGCAAATGTATTATTTTGCCTTCTTCTTTTATTGGAGGCCCAAGAGATATGCACAAAAGATACATGGAAGCAATGTCTTTAGTCCAACGCTTTGGAAAACCTGACATCTTCTTAACCATGACGTGTAACCCAAGTTGGAAAGAAATCTTTGATGAGTTGGGTCTGCAAAAAGAGACAAAAAATTTCCTAATTTAATTGTACGTATCTTTAGATCAAAATTAGAAGAACTGAATGATGAATTATTCAAACGGGAGGTGTTTGAGAAAGTTTCAGCATATGTATATATCATTGAACATCAGAAAAGAGGACTACCATATGCACATTTCTTAATCATACTACAAAGAGATTGGAAAATCTATGCTCCCGAATCTTTTGATGAAATTATATCAGCAGAAATACCTGATAAAGATAGAATTTACATTTGCACAAAATAGTAAAAGTATATGATGCATGACCCATGTGGAGTATTAAATCCGAACAATGTGTGTATGAAAATAAATAGCAGTTGCAAGAACCATTATCCAAAAAGTTTTGCATCTAACACAACTATTGGAATCGATTGTTTCCCATAGTACAAACGTTGTGATAATGGAATAACTGTCAAAATCAGAGGTAAAGATTTAGATAATCGTTGGGTTGTTCCGCATAATCCATATCTCCTTGCAAAATTCTATTGTCACCCGAACGTAGAAATTTGCTCAACAATCAAAGAAGTCAAATACCTCTATAAGTACATTTACAAAGGTCATGATTGTATTGTTTTCAATTTGATTCCTAGACAAAACATCCAAGAGATTGATGAAATTCAACAATTTCAATCAGCTCAATGGATTGCTCCACCAGAAGCCATGTGGACGATATATGGCTTTACTCTTAATGAGATGTATCCATCAGTTTACAGTTTACATTTACATCTTGAATATCAACACTTGGTAGCTTTTCATGCACATGACGACCTGAACAATATTCTTAGATATGATTTCTCAGCAAAATCAATGTTGACTAAATTCTTTTCAACAAATCAAGTCAATAAAAATGTCTGAAGGCTATTATACAAAGAGTTTCTTAAGACTTTTGTTTGGAGCCAACAACATAAAATATGGACTCCAAAGAAGAAGAAAATTGTTATACGCCGCATTATTACAGCATGCCCATTCGAAGATGAAATGTATTACTTACAGATATTGTTAAATCATATAAGAGGTCCTTCGTCGTTTGACTACATCAAAACAGTTGGCAGTGTCATTGAACCAACCTTTTGTGAAGCAGCTACATTACATGGTTTGTTAGAAAGATATACCAGTTTACAAGATTGTATGCAAGAGGCTTCCTTTTACCAAATACCATACACAGTTTAAGACGGTTATTTGCAACAATTTTGGTATATTGTAATCCAACAAATCCTAGAGAATTTTGGGAATGTTTTAAATAAGATATGTCAAGTGATTTCTAAACAAGTGATGCAACATCAGCAGATATTGGAACAAAAGTCTTAAGAAACATCTCTTCTACACTTGAATCGATAGGAAAAGACATAAACATGTTTCATTCAATAGAACATGATGTTTCTTTTGATCAAAACGAAATTGAATCTAGGGAAATAAATGATGAATTTACAGTCTTGATACCAGAAGAAGATCTTATAACTTCAATGACTCTTAATCTTGAACAACAACATGCATACGAATCAATTTTGCAGAAAGTCCTTCTAAATTAATCTACTGCATTTTTTATTGACGGTCCTGGCGGAACATGGAAGACATTTCTATGTAAAGAACTCCTCGCTACAGTGAGATCAAGAAACTTAATTGCACTTGCAACTGCATCGTCTGGTGTTGCTTCGTCTATTTTACCTGGAGGTCGAACATCACATTTATGCATCAAAATTCCATTCGATCTTGACAAAAATAGTACTTGTAGTGTAAGCAAACAAGGTGCTCTTGTCAAATTGTTACGTCTTACAAGGTTAATCATATGGGATGAAGCATCTATGTCTTGGAAAGAATGTATGGAAGCGTTGGTTAAAATGTTACGGACATAACTGATTCAAGATTGTCATTTGGTGGAAAAATTATTATATTTGGTGGAGATTTTCGTCAACTCTTACCTGTGATTTGTAAAAGCACAAGACAACATGAAGTTGATGCCAGTTTAACATCATCATATTTGTGGTTCACTCTAACTAAGATTAGGTTGAGTGAAAATATTCTAACAAGATTCGATCCAAATTTTTCAAATTATTTATTTCAGATCGGAAATGAAACAACACCAATAACAATTGAGAACAAGATAAAAATTTCTAATGAAATGTTTATTCCTTACGAAAATGATGCGGATCCCTTAGATAATCTAATCAATGTGGTCTTCCAGGATATTGGCAGTTATTCAGAAAATTTATCCGAAATGACAAATCGAGCTATCTTGACACTAAAGAAAAATTCTATCGATGAGATAAATGCAATGCTCATTCAAAGATTTCCTAGTGAAGTTACACAATACTATAGCTTCGACGAAACAATTGATACATCAGTACAGGGCATTATGGAGATTTTTTAAACACATTAACACCAAATGGACTTCCACCCCATGAATTGTTACTAAAAAAAAGTGTCCTATCATGTTACTCAGAAATGTGAATCCTTCAGAAGGTCAGTGCAATGGAACGCGCCTTATTTGCCACAACTTTGAACGAAATGTCATTGATGCTGTAATTGCAGTTGGTCACTACAGTGGAAAAAGAGTTTTCATACCAAGGATTCATTTCTTGCCAAATGTAGACGATAATAGTGGTTTCCCATTTAAAAGAACACAATTATCTATCAGACTAAGTTTTGCGATGACAATAAATAAAGCACAATGGTAGACGTTATATTTTATTGGTGTATACTTGCCTCAACCTGTATTCTGTCATGGGCAACTATATGTGGCATTATCAAGAGCCAAGACTTCTGCTTCAGTAAAAGTTCTTATAAAACCAGCATTAACTAATAATTGTGAAGAAACTAAACCAAAAATATTGTTTATAGAGAATTACTAACTCTAGCATATCCATCATGAAATTCTGTGAGTAATCTAATTCCAGTATATTTCTCCTGATTGAATACAATTTGTTTTTCCATTGTGTATTTTTCTCAACTTCCTATTTTTTTATTTATTGAAATTGTTTTGTCTAAATTCAATTGTTTATACTAATATATTTTTTTCATCATGCATGGGTATCCTTCAACATGTGGACTGTCCATACATCAATCAAGGACATTACTCTAAGTATAAGAAATTGGAGCATCAAGATGATTGTGTCAGACAAATCTCCTAAACATATTGCACAACATTCACCGGCAAAATATCAAAATCTAACATTGATAGACCCCGAGGTAATACATTGACATCATTATTATACTTGCAAAAACACACTTAATATTTATATTGTATTCTTTTACATGATATATCTAAAATAAATATGTTTTGTCCTTACAAAATGGATTCATTCTAACTATATTCTCAAATTAAATCCTACATGTATATATTTAATAAATACTACTTTACAATCAATTGAGTGCATACAACTATTCATTTATATAATACTGTGCAGGGCAACCGACTGCAAGCAACAATTTTTGACAAAGATATAGACCTACGTAATGACACGTTACACATCTTCCGGTCGTACTACATTAGCAATGCCTATGTTAGGCCTTTGGATCCCAGACATAGAATTGAAGCGCACGAATACTAGTGGATCCTAAATTCAAGAAATATCATCGAAAACATTCTAGATGATGAAGAAGAATTACAAGCACCAGAATATAATATTATCCCATTCACCAATCTGGATAACTACAAAGACACTGGATCTGAAATATGTAAATTTCACATTAATATATTTAAGTTATTTCTTGATACTCTTATTTAGTTTTTCACAAAAAAAAATTAAACATAATTGGGCAGCTACTCTGGCGGTTGCAATATACACGAAACCTTTTAGAGAAATTACTTCAATACATAGACCAACAAAAATCCAAGAAATAAATGTTATTGACCAAAGGTAAACAAAATTTCTCAACTACATATGTGATGTTGATAACTCTTTAATTGCCTTGTTCTTAATACTATTTTGTCATATTATACTTTTAAATACTTTCTCCTAAATTTTAGAGCCTAATGCCCAGATGGTTGACTATGTGGGATCGGTTTGTGGATGGTGAATGTTAAACAATCTCTCATATTATTGAAGCTAAACCAACTCTACTTGCAACACGTTTGAAAGTCGGTTCATACAATGATATATTATACAACTTACAAAATTAACATCTATTTAATATAGAATATCATTATCTACTAATTATTTTTATTTCTTCACAACATAGGCCTCTCTCTTTCATCTCAACCGACAAGTGTATTTACCTTAAATCTTGTCATTCCTGGTGCAACTTCATTGTATCAGTGGTAATTCTTTCTTACCTTATTACATATATAATATGTACCTATTATTGAAAAAACTT
This sequence comes from Juglans mandshurica, assembly GCA_022457165.1. NCBI lineage: Eukaryota > Viridiplantae > Streptophyta > Magnoliopsida > Fagales > Juglandaceae > Juglans > Juglans mandshurica. The sequence goes on along the minus strand of CM039621.1, from coordinate 14,464,371 downwards.
GGACATTCTATACTATATTAAAAAGTTTCAAAATATATACACAAAATGCATATTCATTGACTAGTTTTAAAAATATTTTTTCTTTTATACCTTTCCTTCCATGATTTCTATCATTCATTTTAAATTCTTCTAAGAATATTAAGGACGATGCTTAATCATGCACTGCTTGAAAAAATCATCGAAAAAAATCTGCATTGCACATCGGCATCGACATCAACTGTTGATGTCAAAGACATAATTAAGATTGATGATGTTGCTGGCTTCCTTAAATCATTACAGGCAATGATGGTACATTTCTACGGTCTTCTTCAACTTTTTTTCTCTATATATATATATTGCCTATTAAAAATACCCACATGCATTTTTAAAATAAATACAACCTTCTTCTAAGACTTCATACTATTTACAACCATTTAAGAACATGTGTCTGTTCTAAATTTAATGCAGAAGACAAGATTTTGGATTAAAGCAACCATCTTTGTAGTTGATCTCCATCAAGTGTTCTTCTACATGTTTTGCATTAGATGTAAGAAGGGGACATGATATGAACAAAATGAAAAATTCATGTGTTATCATTGAAAGTATATGAGTAATGTACAACCACGGTATATATGTTATATTCATATTTTACTTCATGAATATAGTTTGTTTAATCAATTTTATGTTATATTCAAATTATGGTTTAATCATTCAGACTCATGAATATAGTTTGTTTATACAGCTGTCGAGCTGACATTGACATCAACGATGGCAGTGGACAACTAGGGACTATCATGTATGGTGAAATTGCAGAAGAAGCTCTAAGTTGCACAATAATCGAATTAATGGAACACACAATGGAGGTATCCAACTTGTTCATATTCATCTTTCTGATCTTAGATGTTCAAATGGTGAGTTGCATAAGTTTTCTTTCTTATACATTAAATTAAACAAGTGTTGTAAATTATATTAGAAATGTCTAAGTTCTAAACACGAAATCCTTTTAGTACATAAATGTTAGTTCACTACGAGGTTGAATCAACACCAAGCATAACAAATGGGAACATTTCATTTCATATACTAATATCCTTTATGTGTCATGGAATATTATAGATATTTCATTGAGATGAAATTAGAATAACTTAATTTTTTATAAATATTGAATGAAATGATTATTTATAGATATTAATGAATGAATTAAAACCTCTTCTCGTATGAATATGAAACATGCATTAGATGTATTTATATATCAGTTTGTTTAGATTGTGATTCACGTATAAATTGAACAAAGGTGAGAAAATGCTTGCAGTAGAATCACATTCTTCCATAAAAAATCTCCAATACTTAAAAAAGGGGCTCACATTCAGCTCTTCCATGTAGCATTTTTGAAAGATGTCAAAAGAAAATTACCATTGTTTCAAAAACTACAGGAATATATAGACATTGGAACCATTTACCTCTATCGACCTAAAGTTTCTAACATGTAATGTCTAAATTTCTTACCAACTTCATCATTAAGAGTGGAACTTGATGCCAAACTACATTGGAAAAAATTTGAAACATGTCTTAGGTCGTTGGATTTTCTTGTTCAGTTGTTAATTTTAATATGTTAATGAGGTCACCTATTACATTTATCTGGTCAATTAGAAATTTAAAATTGTTTACTCATAATAATGTCTTTTACATAGGTCATTACTCTTTCAAATTATAAATTGGTCTACTTTATATATTGACAAGATTATTATTAGACCCAAACACTACATTTATATTTGTTCAGCATACTTTATATATTCTATATTAACATGCTCCTAAATCTTTGATAACCATGCTTAGACTCTAAATTCATTTCATGCAGGAACATTTACCATATATCCAAAACATTGCAATATTATGTTCAAGCAAAAAATGGATCATACAATTGGGTGCAGATTTAGATACACTCCAAAAGCAGCGCCACAAAAATTTCAATGTTCTCTTGATAAATGCTGTGAATGAGTAGAACACACCACCTCTAGATACATAACCCCCAAATCTTTTTAATCGCTATTTCAGTAACAAAAAAACAATTCTGTGATATTTAATCGTTTAAGAAACAAATTGTAATATGAATTCGAAACATAATCCTTTACTTTCCAAACTTGCTTAAACCTATAGTTTGTCTAAACTTATTGTTGTTTCAATTAATAGTTTCTAATTAGAATGAGCTATATTATTCTCATAGACCTTATCATTAAATTTTTTTCTTTTACACTTAATGTTTATATTTTAAAATAATTTAATACATAACAAACGTGCCTCGCACGTAACTCCACTATATATATACACACTAGGCGGGAGCAACATACAAAGCACGTTTGCCTAGTTTTATGAAATGGTTATTTGTAAAAAATAATATATATTTTATAAAAATAATTGATTTCATTAAATAATTTAAGACATAGTAGTAGAGAAAATAAAAATATTAGTTCAAAATATCATTCAATCCAATACATGTTTATAACATCCATAATTTTAACAAAGCTTCCTACAATAAGTTTCATTTTGTGTCATCTTATACAGGATCAATAGAGACGATGTCAAAATTCTTGTGCTACTATTGATTGAGTCAGTTAGGATCAACATAAAGTTGAATCATCTATAGTTGACTTGTACTGGCTTTACTGTTTGAAATGGAGGGGGAAACAAAAAAATAGTGGGAAAGAAAGTTTGCTCTGATTATTGCTTTTGAAAGGAAGTAATCTTTTATCAATTAAAAAGTTATTAGTCTGCCATATCCACTGGGAATCTTACCTTGACCATGTCCATGTAGAATTCACGAGCTATTATCTTCCTTTGGTAGGACCAAACACAGGAAAGCACAAAAACCATTTTCCAGAATATATTTTATGCCAAAACAAACAAACCTTAGTATTTGTTTTTATTGCTTATGACGTAAATAACGGTGAAGGTACTTTAAAGCTTTGACTAAATAGATCCAAAGTTAAAGAAAACTTAAACAAACTTTTTAAATTAGTGGTACATAGGCATCATGATTCATAAAGGTAAGAACAAGTTTTGTTTTAGCAACTCAAAAATTATTAACCTTCCGTTAACAATTTATAACAGCGAAGAAAACAAGTAATTCTGCTAAAGAAAATAGGATAAGACACTCAAGATCAGAGTATGGTGTGATGCATGCTTTCATTGACACACCTCAAACTTTATCTGGATTATCACCAGACTGGCAGATAGGAGGGAGGGTACCAAGTTTTCTTACAATATAACAGTCATTTGTAAGAGGCTTTTGCCAAATAACAGTTTGGTTCCTCTTTGAAGCTATTGTCCAACACATACGTCCCACAAGGGCACTCATCTCTCTCCATATTCTGAGATCCTCTTCATCCTGAGCATATGCCTCAGGAGATGAGTAGGCATAATAGCCGCTTGGTCTGAGTAATCTATCTAGCTCAAGAAGAAGAATTCCATATCTTTGAAGCCAATCAATCCTACAATGAGAACAGTGAGCAAGTTCAAAAGATCTGCTAGGGTAAGAGAGGCTCTTGGTTCCTAGAACACCAAGATATGCAGGAATTCTTCTTTCTAGGGCAAACTGAATTTGGTTTTGATGCACATCATTTGGTGCTAAGGACATCGTTATAACATCAGATGAGAGGAGAAAAGCTCCAAAACTTGCAACGCCGCAGCCAACATCAAGAACTGTTCTTAATCTTCCTTCATTGTTTATATTATTGAGTGAAAAGTTTAGTATCTGCAAAATTAAGTCACATATATGATTATTTCTTCATCCATGAAGTACAAATATATTTACTAAAAAATAAATCAGAGAAACAGCAAGATCTGAATAAAAGAGAAAATGAGCCATAGGGCAATGCAGAGCACATGAACTATGCAAAAATATATATGGCCTCCTAACTCGAAAAAGTACTTAGCAAAAGGTATTCAGTAAAGGCCAGCAATCATCTTACATTTGCAATTGAAGCAATATACTTATATGCTCCATAGTGAAAATGAGTACCTCCACCCGGAAATACAATCTTTTCACCTTTCACAACCATCTAGTCTGGTCAGACTTCTCATGTGCAAGGTGAGTATTAGGTTAGTTTGCTTTCCACACTTGATCTCTGCTTTCTGGCTACTTGATTGGGACCTGAAACACCACACTAGCAATAGAACAACTAATATTTAGTAGAACAGATGAGGATGAAAAACTCTTGAAAATAACAAATATTCCACATCGTTATCTCTTAAACTTAGCATCTCCCCCACCTTGTATCCTTGTGGATGAGGAATCAAGCAGTTGTACCGCCTTTCTGGAAGAGGGCAATGTCTCTCATAGTGCTCCATTAAAGATAAGTCCAGCTTCAACCTCATTTAGTATATGAGATGTCTGTCTAGGCAGGGAATTAGTTCTGAATGTCGATCATCACAAACCTTCAAAAATCAATAGACAAATGGACTCAATGGATGCATTAAGAAAACAATTAAACTGAACAAATGGGCCGAAGACCAAGTATATTCCAAAAGAACTTACTGGGAGACTCTTTGATGTGATAACATCCTCTCCATTTTCTAGGCCAAATCTTGTTGAAGATTCATCTTGCTTGCCATCAGCATCTTCATCCCCACCCAAATACGATGAACCAAGTCTTCTCAAACATCTACTCCCATATTCTAGAGCAGATGTACCATGGTTTGTAGAGCCAAAAACTAGTTTTCATAAATCTATAAATCACACAACTAAAAAAAAGCCACAACTCCAGACAGAGAGAGGGGAAGAGGAAAAAAAATGAGGAAGGATAAGATCACAAAAATCCATCTACAATCTTCAAACTAGTTCAACGATATGAAAAAAAAAAAAAACTCAATGATGCAGAAAACAAACCTGAAGAGAGAATACAAACTCAATGATGAAGAAGAAGAAGAAGAAGAAGAAGAAGAGAGAAGAGGGTCACTTTGGTGAGAAGAAAGAATGTGTAGCGGCTCGATAAAGGACAAAATATTCAACCTGCAGAAGCAAAAAAACATATAAGAAAAAGCAAAAAAATGGTGTACTGATACAACCGGCAAGATATAAAGGAGAAAAATAATAAACCAAACAACCTAATACTCAATGGATACAAATGTAAAACAAAGCAAAACCTGATTGATAGAAGGAAATCACTGTTTTCAAAGCTGTAGAGAAAAAGCAAAAAAATAGTGTACTGATATAACCAACAAGATATAAAGGAGAAAAATAATACACCAAAACAGCTTAATACTCAACGGATAAAAATGTCAAGAAAAGTAAAATATGATTGAAAGAAGGAAATCACTATTTTCAAAGCTGCAGAAATCATATAGCGTTGATTTAACGGGAAGTTAACGGAAAATAAGAATTTTTGTTTAGTGGCCATTTGATAGCCATTTATGTAATAGTAGCGAGCGGAAGGGAGAAAGGAGAGAGAAGTAATGGGTCAAAACGAGCGGAAGGGAGAAAGGAGAGAGAAGTAATGGATATGCACAATCAAAGACAGGCGGTAGAACCGACCATATGCATGCACAATTAAAGGCAGGCGGTAGAACCGACCATATGCATGTATGATATGCAAAATAAAATGAACAAATAAATGAACATAAACATATTCATAAACTTTCAAAATAATTACAAAGTTTATGGCACAAGGTAGAGCAGCATTTGCTCTTGGATGACTTGAGAGAAGGTAGGCAGAAACTTACAAGAGGATTGTTCTGTAATGAAATCTCTGCCTAGAAATGAAATGAGGTTCTCCTTTTATAGATGAAGGAGTCCCTATTTACAAAAGTATCCGTGAGTGACAGCTGTCATTACTGTTTAGGCACGGGTAAAGCAAAAGTAAAAGTGAGTCTGTGAGTGAACAATGTTAGTACTGTTCAACCACGAGTGTCATTATTGTGTCTGGCGGCGGCTGTTGCTTTAGGCACAAATCGACAAGTTTGATAAAGGAGACCGGTCAGTGGGTCTTCTTTGAACTCAAGTAGTGGTCTGGCAAAAGTGACTTGTTATTAGTCTCTTTTGTCTGGTGGCAATTATTCTTCGTCTGTGTAAAACCCAGAGTTACTAAGATATTGCTATAAGAAGCCTCTGATGCAGTGTCTGAATCTTCGTCTTCAGATTTGCTTTGAGACTTTGACAATGATTCTTTAAGTATGTTGATTAAATCCTTCTTTTTAAGTCCGTCAAAGATATCAGTTTTCTTTTTAGACTTAGAGGATTTAGAGGATGAACTGTCCTTTACCCCCCCGGATTTTGTTGGAGATGCAGGGGCCTGAATTAAGGGGTATTCAGGAGTATTGGATGGTCCAGCCATGATCTTTGGAAATTCTTTTTTGTCCTGCAAATTAGGTGCAGCCTGTGGAAAATCCTTGATCATTAAATCAACAATCTTATCATTATTAGCAAATTTATCCCACCATTTGGTGAAATAAACTCGTGTCATGACATCACCATTTCTTTCGTAATTCCATTTAAAGATCCACGGGAGGTGGTATCTTTGCAGAAGTACAAAGTATGGTGAAATTTTTTGGAATGTTGATCCAAAGTTGAATCAACGATTTTTGAAAAGTGCTGGTAAGCTGTAAAGAGCTGACCAGGAAGATTTTCGGGAATTAAACCATATTGGTTCCACCATTGGATGAACCAAAGAGGAAAATTTCCCTTAAATTTTACATCAAATTTTATGAACCAAGAGTGGCTCATATCAGGAGTTTGGAAGAACATGAAGCGCTTTCAGGCATCAATATAATCAAAATATGAGAAAACAGTGTCTGTATTTGCGAGTCTTTTGGTAGTAGATGGGTTGGTTCCCCATTCTGCTTGAGTAATGACCCGGTGGATATGGGCACTGTGATAAATGAGTTTTTTGGTATCAACCTTGTCATAGATGGGTTTGATTACCAAAGAATTGGTTTGGATAAGAATACTGGAATAAAATTGGAGATTCTTTGAGGAATCTTCAGGAATCCAGTGGAAAAAAGTAGGGAAATAAAAGGAAGAAATTTTGAAAACATCTGCATATATCGTGCTGTTAGGCTTGATATGGAACATATATGAAGCAAAATTCTTTTTTAGATATTCAGATTTTCCTTTTGGGAGGAAAAACTGAGGGACAATCACATTTTGGTTTTTTGACTCAATTGCTTTCGCATATGGGTCAAATGTGGTAGTAACAGCAGACGAAAAGGTCTGTATTTGGGCAGGTTTGCCAAGTGGCTGAAACCTGTTAGCAATGTCTAGTGCCGTAGATACAGCACTAGTGGTAGAGGATCCAGTCTCATTCTTGATGAGGTTTATACTGGGCATTGGTAGTGGTGGATTCACATTTTTCTCTCTCTCTCTTGTTTTCTTCTTGCTGGCCATGGTGGGTTTTCTGCAAGAATTCACAGGTGAGAAAGTCAGGGATTGAATTTTTTGTGCCTTTGATATATTCAATATCAAAATCAAAAACACTTAAAATAGCTTGCCATCATGCAAAAATATGTTTTGATGCAATGTTTTTGACATCTTTTTCTAAAACAAATTTAGCACTCATGCAATCTATTCTGACAAAAAACTTTTGATTTAAAAGGTCAGATTGAAATTTAGATATACATAGTACTATAGCCAAAATTTCTTTTTTAATAGTACTATATTTTTCTTGTGCAGAATTCCAGGTTCCAGAATGGAAACGAACAATTTGTTCAGACGAACCTGGTGAAACGCATTGTTTCAGAATGCCACCATAACCAATGTCTGAGGCATCTGTTTGAACAATTTTAAAAGAATCAGAAGTAGGGATTCCAAGGCACGGAAGAGTTTTGACATGTGTTTTGATTTTCCTTACTAAATTTGTATGGATTTCTGTCCAAAGATGAGGATTAGAAAGGAGTCGTTCAAACAAAGGACGACATTGTTTTCTCATATCCTTGTAGAAATCAGCAACATAATTGAGAGATCCTAAGAATCTCTGCAATTGTTTTTTATCAAGAATGACATCAGAGAATTTGTCAGCAAATTCGATGGCTCTTTGAATAGGCCTGATTTTGCCTTCAGAGATGTCATAACCAAGGAATCTAATCTTGGTTTGAAATAATTTAATTTTAGTTGCCGAAACAACAAGACCATTGAATCTAATGATGTCAAGAAACGAATGCAAGTGTTTCCAATGTTCATCAATAGATTTAGAGAAAACAAGAACATCATCTATATAGACAATGGTAAAAGCAGAGAACGAATTGAAAATATCGTTCATGATATTTTGAAATTCACTAGGAGCGTTCTTAAGGCCGAAATGCATCACGTTCCACTCAAAATGACCAAAAGGGGTTACAAAAGCAGTCTTATACCTATCTGACTCGGCTATTTGGATTTGCCAGAAACCAGACTTAAGGTCAAATTTGGAAAAGACCACAGCATCACTTAACCTATGAATTAAGTCATTCTTATTGGGAATAGGGTACCTAATCCACTCTAAGACTTTATTCAAGGGTTTGTAGTTGATAACTAGACGAGGGGTTCCACGCTCTAGTTCTGCATTTTTCTGGACATAAAAGGCCGGACAAGACCAAGGTGACTTGCTTTTCCTGATAATGCCTTTATCATGAAGATCTTGTATCTCCTTTTTGCAGTATTCCAAAGTTTTTCTGTTCATTTGAACAGAAGTGGCTTTGGTTGGTATTTTGGATTCATCAAAACCTTTAATGTATGGGAGAGAAACTATGTGTTTCTTCCTATACCAAAAAATATTAGGTAAATCAGAACAAACATCTGTTATTAATCGTTTGTTAAAATCTTCAATTTTTGAAATCAAAAGAGAAGAGGATAATTATTCAGAAATCTTTTTGTATTTGATTTCCTGTTGGAGGAAATTCAAATGTTTTTGTTTTGCTAAAAACAAAGATTTCTTACTTTTATCCGTATCAATTTCAAAACGGGAAGCAAAATGAAATTTTACCTTTTGACCAAAAGGATCAGTAGTTATACCGTCTTTTTCAGTCATAAAGGGATATAAAGAAGATATGAAAGGGATTCCCAAAATCACTTTGTCAGACATGTTTTTGACTAAAACAGAGGGAATCCGGAAACAAATATTATCCTGGCAAACATGAGCATTATTGAGCTCATAATTAATGGTCATCTTTGAGCCATTTGCGGAGAATAATCTTTCGGTAGATTTTTCAAAATATTTGCTAGGAATGAGTCCTTCTTGAATGCAATTCAAGTCTGATCCGGAATCAATCATAGCAACAACAGAAAATTGGAAATCATGAGCAACAATAATGTTAACACGTGAAAACCATTTAGGAGGAATGATATGACGAATTAAACAGATCTGGTTGTCGGCAGGTGGATCCTGTTGACTAGAACCAGCCTCCGTTTGCTTATTGTCAGAAGGAATATCTTGATCAAGTTGTTTGTCAATCTTGATTAATAAAAATTCTTGTCTTAAAACTTCGTTCTCAGATTTGAGGTTATTTATTTCAGATCTGAGTTCTACAATTTCTTTTTTGACAGAATTTATTTGATGTTGTAAATCAGAAATAGAAATATCCTTGGATTTTTTCTTTGAAAATCTTTCCAAGGTTTCTTGAAAATTAATCATTTGGTTAGAGGGTTCTGGATCTTTGCGAACCATTACCTTATTTAGCTTTAGAAGATATTCTTCTTTAAGCTCAGGATTAGTGATTTGGGAAATAAGGGTTAGCAAAAGGTTTTCTTGTTCTTCAGACTTAGTTAAGAAATTGATTGTCTTGCCTGGAGTCTTACAACAAGTAGCATTACAATTGCAACCCAGCTTTAGATTAGATGGTTCATGATTATCAGTTTCAGAGTGATATTCGGAATCACTAGAACTGACTTCAAGAGTATCCGATGATGAAGACGAATCTATTTCTAGGAGTCGAAATAGTTCTTCTTTATCATGGTTACCAATATCCAACTGATTAAGCTTTTTCTTAATTTTTTGGGCTTTCTTGGGACATTTATCTGTAAAATGCCCAGTTTTGCCGCATGTAAAACATTTTCCAGAAGAAATATTTTTAGGCTTTCTTTTCTTGGAAAATGATTTAAAAAAGGGTTTTTTATGTGATTTTTTATAAAATTCATCACGGGGTTTTCTCCTGAAACCACCATGAGGTTTATAAGTTTTGTGCTTTCTTCTAGATGGAGCAATATTAGGAAGACCGAATCGTTCACAGAATGTGCCCATTTCGTATTTGGCCTTCTTACTATTTCTCATCTGTTCTCAAAGCATTCTTTGATCATGACACATACTAATGCCAAGTTTCTTAACAATACTGAAGATATCACCATAAGTGTAATCCTCGTAGTTAAGTAGACCAGAGGCATCAGTAAGTTCTTCCTTGACTTTATAAGCAAATAACCGAGGTAATCCATCAATGAATTTCTCATTCCAGTAAGGTTTCTGGCTATTTTCACGAAGCATTACTCGAGAAATAAAAACATCTTGGTACCACCTATAATCAGACATCTGACGACATCTTAGATTATTTAATTGGTCGCTGACGCGGCTATTTATATTAGAAGGTGTCCCAATAAAATGTTTCAAAATAGTGTAAATCAAAGTATTGATGCCATCAGGATGAGCCATCTCGATAGCTTCATCAAAAATAGGTAAACCTTCCTCATTGCGTTTTACCGCATTTTGGATGGTTTTTCTAGCATCATTGGTGAGGTACTTATCCCACCAATTTCTTAAAACACCAGTAATACCTTGTGTTAAAATCCTGACAATATCTGGTTGCCTAATATTATTGTTGATATAAGCATTTGTAACCGACATTTTACTCATGGTATTGATGATTTCTTGTTCTGAGAATCCATCAATATTCCATTCGTAAACTTTGTCGGCAGAGTAAGAATATTGGTTTTGGAAAACTTTCTCTTCAAACTGCAAATCAGGAGGTGTGGGTCTGGAGTACCAGTTCTTCGTCAGACTCATAGGCTTGGGTCCTTTTGAAGAAAATCTGGCAATTTCCAGGTTTTGAAAATTCTTTTCAATCAAATCAATATCCTTATCTTCAGAGGATTCGTCGCTAGAAGAATCTTCTTAAGTTTCTTCAAGAACAACTCTATTACCATTACTGTTAAGAGTGCTGGTAGAGGGTTGGTCTTTCTTTAGATCAGCAATCATTTGATCAATTTTTTCCAAAGTTTTGGCCTGAGGGTTTTGAAAATTTACTTTAGGCCTTTCTTCGGGTAAACTGATCAAAGGTTTTTCAATTTTTTTCTTAGGCTGATCTTTGAAGAAATTCAAAGGATGTTCAGTTTTAAAAACAGGGTTTGAAGTAAAAATAGGTTTTTCAACCTTTTCTTCAATCCGATCCAACTGTTTTCAGATCGTATGAAGAGCAAGATTCGTAAAATTATTTTGAGAAATAATCTTTTTTGCTTCTTTCAGAATCTTGTCTTTTTCTGGATCTTTTGAAACAGTGTCAGAAAGTTTAAAAGGTGAAGCAATTACTTCTTTTCCCTGGACAGGAACAACAATAGTCTGCAAAGGAGGATGACTGGCATGAATGACAGTTCTTCCTTCTTCTTGGATAAATTCATTTTTAACAACATTTAAAGTATTTTTAGAAACATAAGTGTTTTCTGCAAAATCTAGAAGAGAAATATGCTGTTGAAGCTTATTCATCTCTTCCTTCCATTTGCGTTTAACACGTTGTTTTTCAAAATCTGAAAATTTTACAACATAGGCCTTTCGCCTTTGTTTGTTTTCAGGGGAAGCAAAATCTTTCAAAAGAGCAGGTAAATCAATTTCAAAAGATTTGTTTAAAACATTTAAACTGTGGTGAACAGGTGCAACAGGGGCTTGCATATCTGAAGCTGTTGGCGACATAGAAGACGTATCTTCTTTGTCTGCTTCATCATTTATATCCTAGTTTTTTAAAGAACCAGCTGCTCCTTGTGCAGTATAAAAAGCAGAAGTAACTTGAGAGGATGTAGAAAGTCCTTTCATTTTTAAAGCGGGTTTTGTAGGTTGAACCGTTCTTACCGAATCTTCAAGAAATTGATGGAGTTTGATATCATTTCTTGGATTGTTGTGAACAGGATCAACAAAACTAGATCTGGAACCAGCAAAAGAATTTCTTCTTTTACTTGAGGTTTCAGTTTTATCAAAAGAAATTTTAACAGTTTCATCAATATATTGCTGGATGATGTCAACATCAGCACCTGTAGCAATATTTTTAGGAGGCATGGGTATTTCTTGTTCCAATATCCATTCATTGGGGAGAGTTATATCATCCCAATAAATTCTTTTTGGAATTTTGATATCCACATCTGAAGTGCTACTCTGGATCAGGAAAGTATGCTTTCCAGAGGGTTTTGCAATGGCTTTTGGATCTAAATTCGTTTTTAAAAGACGATAATAAATCCTGAAAATTAAAGCAAGAGGTTGACTTCCTTCAATCATATGATATCCGGAAGTTAAAATGTTTAAAATCAAACATTTCATAATATGTTTGTCTTTTAAGGACAATGTTATGTTTGGAAAACAATCAAAATGGACTGGTCCTTCTGATAAAGAAGATTGAACCATTCCGAGGATGCTATCCTCAAATTTGAGGAATCTGCCATCTCTTAAACAAAAAAGAACAGAAGCATTGATGCCTAGTCTTGTTAGAGGCTTGGCAGCAATCTGGACAGAACCTATATGAATATATTTATATCCCTCTTGAATATATTTTTGAATGTCATCTTTGTTAAGAAGATAACATTTTTCATGGGATTTCGATATACTATAGGTTTGTTCAACTGTTCGAACATTTAAAGTTTTTAGAAAAATATTTTTTAACCAAGTGGTTTGGTAAATAGAAGATGGTTTAATATCTGGGATCTACCACGATCGTAGATCAGGAGATGACTCTTCTACGATCCTAGATCAGGAGATGACTCTTCTCCAAAAGAGCAATCTTCTTCATTGATAATATCAGGTTGCAGGGCTGACCTGGAACTAACTGAGGAATTACTCCTCCACATCCTAAATGGTTTTGATCTTAATCTACAGGGAAGGTTGCATCTCGAAGAGGCTGCGAATTTTACCGTGTATGGGGTCACCTAGAGAACCTATCCATGCCCTGGACGCCTACCCCGGCTGAGAATGGGACTTACAAAGGTTCCTTCAGATACCCAGACCCGACACTGAACCACCTAGTGCAGAAACACCCGCACCCGGTAGAAGATGATCAAAACAAGATAGAAAATAGAAGAATAATATGCAACAATTGTCAGCAAATTCGATGGCTCTTTGAATAGGCCTGATTTTGCCTTCAGAGATGTCATAACCAAGGAATCTAATCTTGGTTTGAAATAATTTAATTTTAGTTGCCGAAACAACAAGACCATTGAATCTAATGATGTCAAGAAACGAATGCAAGTGTTTCCAATGTTTATCAATAGATTTAGAGAAAACAAGAACATCATCTATATAGACAATGGTAAAAGCAGAGAACGAATTGAAAATATCGTTCATGATATTTTGAAATTCACTGGGAGCGTTCTTAAGGCCGAAAGGCATCACGTTCCACTCAAAATGACTAAAAGGGGTTACAAAAGCAGTCTTATACCTATCTGACTCGGCTATTTGGATTTGCCAGAAACAAAGCAGCAGCCGCCGCCAGACACAATAATGACACTCGTGGTTGAACAGTACTAACACTGTTCACTCACAGACTCACTTTTACTTTTGCTTTACCCGTGCCTAAACAGTAATGACAGCTGTCACTCACGAATACTTTTGTAAACAGGGACTTCATCTATAAAAGGAGAACCTCATTTCATTTCTAGGCAGAGATTTCATTACAGAACAATCCTCTTGTAAGTTTCTGCCTACCTTCTCTCAAGCCATCCAAGAGCAAATACTGCTCTACCTTGTGCCATAAATTTTGTAATTATTTTGAAAGTTTATGAATATGTTTATGTTCATTTATTTGTTCATTTTATTTTACATATCATACATGCATATGGTCGGTTCTACCGCTTGCCTATATATATATATATATGAAGATAAAATGTGTAGGCAAAGTCTTTGACATGTAATAAGCGGAAGGGGCAGCCCATTTGAAAAAGTGAAAAAGTTGGTCTTCAGCCATCGAGATCAGCACACAGCTTTAATCATGAAGGCAACCGAAAGCAGCCACAGATTTTTATTTTTTTTAAAGAAGTATTTATAAATAATATTATGAATTTTTTTTTTTAAATATAATTTTGAGAGAAGTTACTGTTTGAGTGTAATTATTTTGTATATTCTATATGACATCATTCTAACCATTTATCTGGAGATAAAAAATTAATAAAATGTAGTGTGTGCATTGTGTGCATTATTACAATAAATACTATATAATATTACTCTTTTTTTTTTTATAAATAAAAATATAGATATAAAAAAATTATAAAAAGAAAATTTTACTCTTTTCGGTGGCCACCTTTGTAGAATTCTTTGGACTAGCAGCGTCCAAAACACAGATACACGTTGACAAAGATATAATGGAAAGAAAAAATGCGGGCATCTGCCCCACACGGCCACACTCCCGTGTAACAAAAAAAAAAATTATGTGCGTGTGATGGTGTGGGGGTGATGCCTAGAATTGCTCTAATGGAAATGAGGTGTGATGTGCACAGTGCAGTGGCTATCCAAACCTAATGCAAAAGAAACGTAGGTACTGCAGAGAACACATCTTCTTGAATCAATTGGATTCTGATCTCCATCTCAGAAAGTCTGACGAATAGTGCAAAAGAAATGGACGTCAACGCCGTTTCCGTACCATCAGCGGCAGACTTCAGGCACCGGTGGGACGTGTTCCTGAGCTTCAGAGGCGAAGACACCCGCCACAACTTCACTTACGACCTCTACAAGTCTCTTGAGGAACAGGGCGTTCGAGTCTTCTTCGACGATGAGGGTTTGCGTGGGGGGGACGAGATCCGGCCAGGTCTGTTCGAGGCCATCGAGGACTCGGCCGCTTCCATCGCCATCATATCCCCGAACTACGCGTCTTCGCATTGGTGCCTGGAGGAACTTTCCAAGATATGCGAGTACGGGAGGCTCCTTCTCCCCGTCTTCTACCGAGTCAACCCGTCGGACGTTCGGCGACAGAGCGGACCTTTCGAAGAACACTTTAGAAACCATGAAAATACGCATAAGTATAAGGACAAGGTTATGTGCTGGAGGGAAGCTATGGGAAAGGCTGGTGGAATATCTGGTTGGCCTTTCGATAAGAGGTGGTATATATATAACTATCCTCTTTGCCCTGTTTCCTTCAAATAGTGGTACAATGACTCTTGCAAACTCCCTAGTCTAATTATCAAGATTCACTTAACAGGAAAATAATGCACGTGCCGAAACCCTTCTAATCATCCTTTTTCGAGTTCTTAATTGTGTTTCATGTTGTTGCGAGTCTATACGAGGATCCTCATGTGACTCCTTAGTTTTTCGTTGCAATGTCTGATTGAATCGGAGACGAGCGTTACAGTCTTAGGGCTTAGGGCTGAATTAATGTCTTTTTTAGGTTAAGATTATACTTCACTTGGGGATCGAAGAGGAAGATAAGGGTTTTCCTTCAACCCTTAAAAGTCTTTTCTTCAATAGGGCTTTTCCTTTCGGTCTTCAATTTAAGGTAATCTGTGTCTCCTCGGACTGTTTGTTTTATGTGTACTAACATTTATAGGGTCTCTATTAATGCTTATGCTTCGTGCCGTTGTTACGAATTTATACAAAGATCTTTTGCTTCTTTTTGGTTTCAGACCGTTGATGGAATTGTAGTCGTGGGTTAGGGCCGAATTGGGTCTTTTGGGTTAAGCTTAATTATTATACTTTACTTGGGAAGAAGAATAGCATGTGGCAACCGCTCCAAAATAAGTAGTATTAAATGCCAGTTTTTGGGCAGCATCTTTAGGGCTCTTGAAAGGGGAGATTTTGTCTACTTCCACGAGTGGGGGGATTTCTTTTCTTATAAAAAATTGTGGTAGAAACTTCTATTTGTTTACCGTCACTACCCTTTTCAATGTTTCATTAAATGTGCATTAAGCTTTTAATATCCTTTTATCCTCAACTGTTGATTTCCACAAGGGTGGAAACTTTTTAAATCTGCTTGAAATTTCCATGCATCTAGTTTCCAGGCCTCTTCTATCTTGTTCACTCACAAATTGAGATAACTTTTCACCCTAAACTATAAAAAGTCTCATTTTGCACCATAAGCTATATATAATATATATATATATATATATTAATTAACATTTTACACCAATATTTGAAATCTGCCTATTAAATATCCTTTGAAAAAACTGTGGAAGAATGTTACCATTGAAAAAAGTTTAGTTTATGACATTAGCTGGAACTTGAGAGTGTAGGTCTCATTTCAGCTATTTGATTTAATGGAGAAGAAAGTATAAAAATAATTTTTTTCCTTAATGGATTGATGATGCTCACATATTTTTGACCAAGGGCTCGTTTGGATGCTTGGATTATTTCAAAATTTTGTGAATAGTAGTGAAATGCTATGTGAATACTAGTGAAATGGTTTGAGTTAAAATATTTTATTAGCTTCTGAAAAATGAGAGAATAAGTTGAAAAAAATATTATAAAGTTAAAATAGTTTTTTAATATTATTTTATTTACTTTTTGAAGAGAGAATGTTAATAGTTTTATTAATTATTTTTCGGGATTTCAAACTTTTGTGGGGCATTTTTAAGCTACAAACCCCTCCCCTGGCAGGGATTGGCCTCTGTTTATAACGCCGAGGACAAGAACATTTTGACAATTTGCATCCTATCTCACTGAATATTGGACATGATGCACCAATATTCCGGTGTCTCTCGTACAATCAATATGACCAATGAGTCTCTAGAAAAGTTTTTATTATCTGTATAATTCTTAAAGCATATTCTTTGTATTCTATTTAGCACTTCATCAATTCATATAATTTTTCATTTTATTTGATTGATCAATCCCAACCCTTCGTATTCTAAAAGATCTTTTATTATATTGTCCTTATCATCACAATAAACCTACTCATTTTTTTGATATTAAAATTAAAAAAAAAAGAGACTTCAAGACGAAAAGTTTCCAACCATTTATGAATAATCAATTCAATAGAGGAAAAACTCTTAAAGTGGTTATTGATTTCCCATTAGTTGACTCTTGGTTATTTATTCATTTGGCTTCCTCAAGTATTATGCAACTTTTGTATTCTTACTGATTAATTTTGATGTTTGTTTGAAAAATAAAAATATTCATTCCTAAAGATTATAATAATATTTTTCCATTTTAGACTCTTTTGTGATAAAAATTTTAGACAAATAATGTGCATTATTTGTCATGCAGTTATTTGTGCATTATACTAAACAGTCATGTAATTATACTGTCATGCATTATTTGTGCACATCTTGTGAGTCAAAGACTAGTTGTTTCTTTTTTTATTTGCTCTGGGTGTTCGAAGCAGTGTCCCGACTTATACCGGGTGCACATGCCTTTGGTAAGAAGTTTCCTGTAAGTGCACCATGGGTAATTCAAGGGGAAAATCCTCCAGTTCGATGACCCCTAGAGATTGTTTGCATCCAAGGGGATTTAAACCTTAGACCTAGGAGGAGCATATCCCAAGCCCAAGACCTTTACAATTTGAGCCAACCCCTAGGGATATTAGTCAACGACTAGTTGTTATAGACGCCGATGCTTTTGCATCATCATTTGGTCAATCCATAAGTTGATGCATTCGCCCACAGGCTTCATTTAAGGTGTCACAGTAATGCTCTAGAGAAACAGTTTTCCAATTCATATATTATAGAAAAGATATTTAGAAGCCTTCTTTATAATACACCCAGTACGCTGATGTGGAAACTTTCCATATCAACAATGCTAAAAAATGATTGGTATTTTAGTTTTTTTAAAGTTATGATGGGTCCCACTTTAAATGATGTGCTAACACATCGGCTTCTGTGTAGCAAAACTCCACAAATTATTTTCACCTATTATGTGCATATGGAATGACTTCATATCACTGCAAGCCTTAAGAGTTCAAGAGTACAAAGAATGTGTATTATAGTATTAGGAATGATTATTGAAGTCTTATAATTGAAATTCTTGTTGCTCATTGTCTATTCTTAGTGAAAGCGATGCTGATGCGAAAGAACGGTTGATTGAATCTTTAGTCAAAAGGGTGTTGACTGAACTTGCCAATACTCCAGTGGGTCTGGCTACATATACAGTTGGACTTGGCTCTCGTCTTGAAAAACTTATGAGTGTGTTGGATGTTAAATCCAATGGCCTTCGAGTTCTTGGATTATATGGGATGGGTGGGGTTGGTAAGACAACCCTTGCTAAGGCTCTTTGTAATAAAATTGTTGGTCGTTTTGACTGCCTTAGTTTCATTTCAAAAGTAAGAGAGAATTCTGCAAAAGATGCAGATTTAGTATCCCTTCAGAACAAACTTATCCATGACCTTTCCTCGGGTAAGTCTCCTGTTTATTCTGTCGCTGCAATCAAAGAGGTACTTCAGGAGAAGCGAGTTCTTGTTGTTTTGGATGATGTTGGCAATGTAAGTCAGCTTGACGCACTCGTTGGAAGAAGAGAATGGTTTTCTGAAGGAAGTAGAATCATAATTACCACAAGAGACACAGAAGTTCTACCCGAGCATCTTGTAACTGCATTTTATGAGGTCAGAGAGTTGGATTCCTCTGATGCACTAAAACTTTTTAGCTACCATGCACTGAGAAGAGAGAAGCCCGTTGATAGATTTTTTAGTCTGTCCGAGGAAATGGTGTCACTTACCGGAGGTCTGCCATTGGCTCTGGAAGTATTTGGTTCTTATTTGGTGGATAAGAGGAGAAAAGAGGAATGGGAAGATGCTCTGCAAAAGTTGAAACGGATTCGTCCACGCCATCTGCAGGATGTGTTGAAGATCAGTTTTGATGATTTAGATGCAGAAGAGAATCGTATATTCCTTGACATTTCATGTTTACTCATAAAGATGGAAATGAAGAGAGAGGATGCAATTGATGTATTGAAAGGTTGCGGTTTTAGGGCTGAGATAGCAGTCAGAGTCCTCATAACAAGGTCGCTCATCAAGATTACAGAGGACAACACTTTGTGGATGCATGATCAAGTTAGAGAAATGGGAAGACAGATTGTTCTAGATGCTAACCCTCTATATCCCAATATTCCAAGTAGACTGTGGGATCGTGATGAAATCTTGACCGTCTTGAAGGGTGGGAAGGTAGGGCCTCTTCTTAATGATTGTTTTTCAATTCCTCTGTTGTTGGATATAACATTTTAGCTGAATGTTTGAAGTGGAAGATATAGATCTAACTAAATACTCGCATGTGCCAGAAGAGGTGCGTGCTTCCATGTCTCCATGATTGAAAAAGGAGTGCTGTAATTTTGTGCTCTGCGTGCTGTTATTTTTTCCTCCATTAGTGTTGCTGCATGCACTCTTCGTTTAGTGTATTTGAGTATGATTTGTAGTTGGTGAAGATTGATGGTAGAATGATAAACTTTGGGAGAGACGAAACAAAATATTCTCAAGCTTAAATCTTCACACTGTATTCACTGTACCATTAATAAGGAAAAGAGTTTACAATTTATGTAGACTGCTGAAAATTTAAGATAAAAAGCTGCTCCTTACTTTTGCAGGAAACATTAGAAATCCGTGGGAAGTTTTGCAAGTATCGTAAAGAAGTTTGTACAGAGTTATTTGATGTTATCAGTTTTCTGTCTTTCAGTTGAGTCCATTCCATTGTTTGAAGAAGTTTCCTTTTGATAACAGGGAACAGGATGTATAGAAGGGATCGTGCTAGACTTTAAAATGAGGCCCTTTGTAAAGGATCCAAGCGGTGACAGAATTTCTTGGGAAAATTTTAAAAGGTCGCCCAATTTTACCTCTGCATTGACATACTTGGAAGAAAGGCATAAGAAGTGTCTTGAAACTAAAGCAGAGAGAGAGAGGGAGGTAATACTATACACGAAGTCTTTTGAATCTATGTCTAATCTAAGACTTCTGCAAATCAATTATACAAGATTGGTAGGAAGGTATAAGTATATTCCTGCACAACTGAAGTGGCTACAATGGAAAGGATGTCCTCTTAAAAGTCTTCCTTCCGATTTTTGTCCTCGGGAACTTTCTGTCCTTGACCTCTCAGAAAGTAAAATTGAACAAGTGTGGCGCAGGTACACTAACCAGGTATGCTTCACTTGTCTGCTGCACAAATTTGGTTTTCAAGCAAGACTTGGATGTTCATGACCTAGGTTAATATGTTTAGGGTGTTTTGTGCTTGCACTTTTTGTCATAGTTCTTTGTGATTGTCACTTTTATACTTCTTGTTGGCCAGGTGGCTGAGAAATTGATGGTTATGAATCTCCGTGGCTGCCATAATCTTGTTGCTACTCCAGATTTCTCTGGACATAAAAAATTGGAAAAGCTTGATCTTGAGCATTGTCACAGCCTAATTAAGATTCATGATTCAATTGGAAACGTGAGTACATTACTTCATTTGAACCTGAGCAGTTGTGGGAACCTTGTTGAATTTCCTGCTGAAGTCTCTGGCCTAAAAAATCTAGAGAACCTTATCCTCTCCGGCTGCTCAAAATTGGAAAAGTTACCAAAGAAAATAGGTGACATGAGATCTCTGAAAGAACTTCACGTTGATAACACTGCTATACAAGAGCTACCTGAATCAATTTTCCACCTTACAAAGCTCGAAAAGCTTAAACTAAACGGTTGCCGGCGCTTAACGAAACTTCCCAACTGCATTGGAAAGCTATCTTCCCTGAAGGAACTCTCTCTTAATAATACCGCTGTAGAAGAAATACCTGATTCTGTTGGATCTTTGCTAAACCTTGAGATACTAAGTCTAATTTGGTGTGGATCACTCACTTCAGTTCCAGATTCTGTTGGCAAGCTTATATCATTGGCAAAATTTCTAATACATGGTAGTGCAATCAAAGAACTGCCTGCTTCTATTGGTTCCTTACAATATTTGAAGGACTTGTCAGCTGGGAGCTGTCTGTCTTTGAGCAAGTTGCCTGATTCAATTGAAGGATTAGCTTCTGTTGTTAAGCTTCAGTTAGACCAGACACCAATTACAAATCTGCCGGATCAGGTAGGTGCCCTGAAAATGCTGAGGAAGCTTGAGATGAGGAATTGTAAAGATCTTAAATCTTTACCAGAATCAATTGGAAGCATGTTCGCTCTTACTTCTCTGAACTTGTATAATTCCAATATTTCTGAATTGCCGGAATCAATTGGGATGCTGGAAAATCTTGTAATATTCAGGTTGAATAAATGCACACAGCTCCGTAAACTTCCTGATTCAATAGGAAATTTGAAGTCTTTGTGCCACTTGCTGATGGAAGAAACTGCAGTCACAGAGTTGCCTGAAAGCTTTGGGATGCTTTCTAGCTTAATGATATTAAAAATGGCTAAGAAGCCTCATTTCTTGTCAGCTGGAAACAGGATACCTGAAGAGGATTTGGTTGCAGCTGAACAAGAGAAACATAATCCTTTCAGACTTCCGACTTCTTTCTCAAATTTATGCAACCTTGAAGAACTGGATGCTCGTGCTTGGAATCTATGTGGTAAGATACCCGATGATTTTGATAGGCTGTCGTCGTTGGAGATTTTGAATCTAAGTCATAACAACATTTTCAGCCTTCCGTCCAGCTTGAGTGGTTTTCCGTTTCTGAAAAAGCTTTTATTAACCTACTGCGAGCAGCTGAAATCTCTTCCTCCACTTCCCTCAAGTTTGGTGGAGGTGAATGTTGCAAACTGTACTGCATTGGAAAGGGTGTCTGATATCTCAAAGTTGGAAAGCTTGCGCGAGTTGAACCTCACAAACTGTGAGAAGGTGGAGGATATTCCGGGCCTCGAATGCTTGAAGTCGTTGACAAGGTTGTTTATGAGTGGTTGCAAAGCATGCTCATCTGTGGTAAAAAGAAGGCTTTCTAAGGTTTTCTTCGTCTCCCTCCTATCTATGTTTAACCGCATGAACAATCCTGAATTAAGAAGTTGCTCTTTTTACATTATTCTTCATACTAGGAACTATCGTGGATCAATAAGCTAGCTTCATTTTTTTTAATTTTTTTTTTCAGGTTTCTTTGAGGAATTTGGTGTCTCTTAGTATGCCTGGAAACAAGATTCCAGCTTGGTTTTCTCAAGAGGTTAGATTCTCAGGGCGCAACAATCATGAGATCAAAGGTGTTATAATAGGCGTTATCATCTCCCTCAACCCTCAAATACCTGATGACTTAAGAGATCAACTTCCTGCACTACCATGCGTACGAGCAAATATTGTCAAACTGAATAAAGTTTTGTTCAGTACAATGCCGGAGTTGAAGGGAGTTCCAAAGACGAATGAAGATCACATTTACTTGTTTCGATATCCAGATTGTCATCCGTTAGTTTCAACGTTGAGAGATGGTTATGGCATAAACGTGAGAGAGCAAGACCCACCGTACATCAAGGGAATTGAGGTGAAAAAGTGTGGGCTTTATTTGATTTTCGAAGGTGATGATGATTACGAGGGAGACGAAGAATCGTTGGACAAGAGCCAGTTATCCATTTCTGAAAAACTAGCAAAGTTTTTCAGCTCTCCTGTCGATGAAGATGACACCTCTGAATCTGGTACTGAAGTGGAGAGCCAGATCATCATGCAAGACATAGAGGAAGAAGTGTGGGGAGGTTTTCTGAGGCTTGTTCGGGGTTGCTTTTGTTTTTAGAAAAGAAGGTACCTGCAATGCAACTACACTTAGAGAGGATAGCAACATACTTTGTATGCGTATCTTAATTCATTTTTGTTGCCTCTGTCATTGTCGTTACTCCTTATTTTCGCATGTCCTGCAATGCAACACACTATGTATGCATACATATATCTATGTATAGTGGTGCTACTCTGCCGCCTATTATGTGCCTACCTTCTGTGCCGCTTAGTGTAAATTGTACTTTTTTTTAGTTTTTTTTTTTTTTAAATTTTCAAACATTTTTAAAAAATAAAAAAAATTACAAATACATTTAATAGTCATTTCCTTCACTATTTAGAAAAAAAAAATAATAAAAAAATTAAATGCATGAACGGTTAAAATGAGGGGACAAATTGAGGATGAATAGTAGCATTATTCTAGGTAAATTGAGGAGGTATGGTTGTTAGATTCAAAGCCGATTCAAATTTTAGAAATCAAATTGATTTTAGTGAACTTTTGAATCATTCACTAAATTGCTTCAATTGACCGATTTAGGTCGATTTAGATCAATTCGTGTTGATTTTAGACCGATATGAACTGATTCAAAGCTGTATTTATTTTTTAAGTTGTCAAACACCGAGTTTTTTTTTTTAATCATTGTATTTTGTAAGAATCGCAAAAAAACTTGAAAGATAAAACATGTGTTTTATTTTCTTTAGTTGAACAAAAAATTAAGAGATGAATGAGTATTTTATATTAAATTTGTGGTTGTGCATCAAATTCTACAGTTGAACAAAAAATTAAGAGATGAATGAGTATTTTCTATTAAATTTGTGGTTGCGCATCAAATTCTACTGTTGAACAAAAAATTAGGACATGAATGTATATTTTCTATTAAATTTGTGGTTGTGCATAAAATTCTACATTTGTTATATGCTTATAACTTGATGGCCTTTATCTTATTCATATATGAGAAAAAAAAGTCAACAATATAGGCTTAATATATAAATTACATATTTATTGAAACTATTTAGATTCATATAATTTTTTATTGAAACTAGTTAATAAATTTATATTTTATACTTTTTTATATATGATATTAAATGCTTGAATTGTATTATATATGATTTTTAATATTTTTTTATTAATACTGAAATAACCGTTTGAAAATTATCATGAATCATCCGATTGCAACACCCCTCCCAAATGCAATGGAGGTACGTCAATAATTCAGTTATATATATATATATATATATATATATATATATATATATATATTTGTTATGACCGATCATCCATTCTGAGTCATTTTCTAATGAGATAGTTGCTCTGAATGTATATCAAGTATTCGACAGAATGCTCAAAGAAAGAAACAATTTTCATTTGCTCTGTTTTTTTTTTTTTTTTTTTTTTCCTACTGTGCCTTTACATTGCTATATAGATAAATTTACAATTAATTGTTTTCCACAATTGTAGGATCAATTGCCACCTGTCCTACTAGAAATGTATTTTTCATTCTAGAAGATTCTTCATTGCCTCGCTGTGCATATCTTGCCTCTGATGTGCTTGTAGTCGACTTGATGTGTGCCTCTGCTGTGCATGCACTAGTGCTTTCTTCTTGTATGACCGAATGATTGCTTGACTTATCTTCTTCCTTAACGGCCCCCTGCGATGCAAACGGCACCAGAGAGATGGTGGGGCTTGATCGGAGTGATAGAAACTGAGCTGTTGACAATGGTTTTGTGATAATATCAACCAATTGTTCTTTGCTGGATACAAAGGAAACATTGAGTGTCTTGGCAGCCACTCGGTCCCTCACAAAATAATAATCCAATTCTACATGTTTGGTGCATGAGTGTAAAATCAGATTTACTGACAGATAGGTAGCACCCAAATTATCACACCGTAGAGTTTGTAGATTTGTTAAAAAAATACTAAGTTCCATCAAGAGTGTGAATCCATAAGATTTCATAGGTAATATTCGCAACAACCTTGTACTCGGCTTTAGTGGATAATCTTGCAATTGTCGGCTGGTTTTTGGAACCCCACCCCAAGATACAAGATGTGATCCAAAAAATACACAAAAACCCCTGTAGATTTTTTGTCATCAAGACAACCAGTCCAGTTCGCATCAGAAAAGGCCAAGAGAGAGAGAGTTTGGAAGACTTAGAAAAATGAAGGCCAAAATTAGGATTGAATTTAAAATATCTAAGAATTCTTTTGACTGCTTGCCAATGAGGGATTTTAGGATTATGCATGTATTGACACACTTTATTAACAACAAATGTAATGTTTGGGCGAGTAAAAGCTAGGCATTGTAAATTGCCAACAACACTCCTATATAAATGAGGATCTTCAAAAGTGGTTCCATCAAATGCTGTGAGTTTAAGGGATGAAGACATGGGATGGAAATCGGTTTGACATTATGCATGTTGGTACGATGAAGAAGGTCAGAAATATACTTTGATTGACATAGTATAAACCATGATTATTTCTGAAAATTTCTATGCCTAAGAAATAATGAAGCTGACCTAAGTCTTTAACAGGAAAAGACATGCCAAGTGTAGAAATGAAATCTGAAATTAATTGAGAACTGGACCTAGTTACAATAATGTCATCAGCATATATGAGAACAAAGACCATATGAGATGCATTACGGAAAATAAACAGAGATGTGTCAGATTTTGATTCCTGGAAATCAAGAGAAAAAAGCTTGGTCGTTTGATTTATTTTATAATAAAAATAATTTTATAATCTGACATATTACATCAAGTCACGTAAATTTATAAATTTATTTTCGTAAAAATCGATTAAAATATTTTTCATATAAAAATAATCTTACAATAAAGGTGTCATAAGAATTAAGGATACCAAATAATTTAGTGTCCCAAATCCTTCTAGAGGTGCAAGCTATCAAGCAATGAGACGACCTTACATAAAGAATTCAATCGTGACAACAATTATGCAAAGATCACGAAAACATAAATTTTGTATTAACCACAAAACATTTGGAGAAATATTGCATCTACTCACAATTTTAAAAAAAATATATTTCTACGCGTTGAAATAGTGCGTTCGCCTTCAAAATTTTCACACGAGGACATAACATTAAGGCTCTGTTTAGATACTGAGATGATATGAGATGGTTTTAGATGAAAGTTAAAAGTTGAATAAAATATCGTTAGATATTTTTTAAAATTATTATTTTTTTGAGATTTGAAAAAGTTGAATAATTTTCTCTGCTGTAGTTGCTCCCACGATAACAAACTTAAACCATTGACGTGGCTGTGTCTTACTGCATTATGTAAATTTCAATTTTACTCTGGCCAACTATAATTTAAAAATTATGTAGTTTTTAAATTTGTTACTACATATCTTGTGTAAGTTGTAGTGCAATACAAGAGTCTCACATTGCTTAAGTGTGAGACTTGTATTGTCAAGACAATTTGTAAAATGATGTTAGTTTTATAAGGTATTTTACCAAAATATCTCTATTTTTAAAACATTATTGTATAAAGTGTTGTATAAAGTGTTGTGTGTTTATAATTTTTTATCTATAAAAGGGTCACCATACTACACTACAACTTACATAAAGTATTAAGTAAAAGTTCTACTTAATACATATTACTATATTTATATATTGTAAAAATAATAATTATTTATATTAAAAAAAAGAGGTGTCCCTGTCCCAGCATGGGTGCAGCGGGGTTGCCTGCCCTGCCATGTAGGGGCAGGGCAGCGGGGTGTGGGGCCCTGTTGCCCACCCCTATACTCAAACTTTCTCCTCCATCTCTCTCAAGCTGCCTCTCTCTCCTCAAGTCCATCAGCCTCTCTCTCCTTAAGCCCAGCCTTTCAGTCTCTTCCTCTCTCCTCATGTCTAGCCTATCGGTCTTTCTCTCTCCTCAAGCCCTGCTCCAAAATGCTTTATGGCATCTTTTGAGCAAGTTCACAAAAAGAAAACATGGCACTCTCACAGCTTATTAGTCTATTTCTCTCATTTCCACCTACAATGCTTTAAAAAATTCTTCGAGTCCCACAACATTCTCACAAAAAGATGTGACTAGTTGGGAAATGTTTCCTTTATCCATTCTAGAATTGGAGGAGGCTAGGTAGAAGAAGCTGTAGAAGAGCACTGCAGCCTGCTTGCTTCGAATATAACATTTCCATTTTGCCTTTTAAAAATTAAAACTTTGATTCTTTAATTGAAGAATTAAATATCTTTTTCTTTTTTTTTAGCTTAACATTATTTGCTGCTATTAATCAAACCCAAGTAATAGAAAACAGAGCAGAGGACACAAAAACTGAGGTTTCAGTATCTGATCTCTGTCTCTCTGCCACAAAGGTAAGTAAAAACTATGTCCAATTAAATTTGGTTTAGTATATTTTGTTTTTTGAGTGATGAGGGAAGGGAAGGAGGAAAGGAGAGAATGTTAACGTGCTTGTTAAGGAGAGGGAGAGATTTACAGAGAAATGGATTTAGGAGAGAGACAAAGTTTGTTAAGAGTGAGAAGAGAGAGAGACGACGAAGGGGGAACAATTGTTGTTATTGAGTCTCAGTAAAGTTATGAGATTGCTGATGTGTCGCTTTTTAATTGGATGGTGTAAATCTTAACTTTACACCACGTACTATTTTAAAATTTTCTCTTAAAAAAAAAAATATATAAAAGTCTCGAATCTATAAATTTCGTACAAAATTTTTATTAAAAACTGGACCAACCATATAAATGTGTGAAAACATCTTTTTTTCTTAATGAAGCCAGCACTTTTACAAAAAATTTATACAAAATTTGTACGGACACGTACTAGCTTACTCTAACTGGAGTAAATTTCGTGAGTGGAACTGTGGAGGTAGGCTTTTTATGATCCAATCCTCAATGGGTTTAGACGTGCACACGCACTCACATGTACATTATTTGCAAGTGACTCTTTTTTTTTTTCAACCCTTGAAAAGCTACTTCTCTTTTGTTTTATAAAGAGTAGTCAAGTTGCCTCACCTAACATTGCATTATATATTTAGATCGATAATAAAAAATTTAAGAAATAAGTAACTTATTTTTTATTCTTAAGAAAAATAAAAGTTTATTTTATTATTTTAGAAATTATAAGATTTCAAGTTGTCATAAATTCGCATTAGACATTTAAATCAAAATTTTAAAATAATGATTGGATTTGTTGAAAGATTCCTCTTCTTATCAATAATTATTGATATAGTTTCTTCATGTGCCCATTAACAGATACTCACATTATTATGAATAATAATTTGTGTAAGTCCCATTTATATAAGCCTCGAGTATGCTTATTATAAAAAAGCACCATGAAAGAGATGTAAAAAAATCACTTTTTCTCGTGATGAAATATACTTTTTTACAATAGATCTGGGTGTATGCCTTTTCTACTTATGCATGTATCATTATTCTATTATTATTAGTGTAAGGGAATTTCCCTCCCATTGGTTCGTATAGTGAGCTCATGAGGGGTCTCTAGGGGAGAGGAAGAGAGTCTGATCAGGCCCAATAACCTTCCTCTAAAACGAGTCAATGAGTCTCTTAAGAGTACCAGCCCATGAGCAAAACTTACCCAGGAAGCAACCCTCGCATGAGAAAAGTGAACGATAGGGATAGATAAGACTCGCCGCCCTGACACCCCATGATGACGCCCAACCCTCGAGAACCTGCACAGGCAGATGAGAGAGAGATATGGTGAACCCTTGATCTCCTGGCAACGGGACAAAGTAAGCTAGGGAGTCACACCGCATTAATGACACCACTCTCCAGACTCCACACCGCATTAATTGTATTCAAGGAGTCACGCCGCATTAAAAAATTCTGACTTGATGAATAATTGAAGTGACATGAACTCCCTGGGCAAGGTATGGGTTGTCCTCGTCCAAAAACCTAGTATAAAAGCTGACCCCAGGTACAAAGAACTCTCTCTAATTCTTGAAAGCTCTTGCACAAACTACTAAGAATATATACTAACTTAAGTATCGGAGACTCCCTAGCCTCCACCAAGGCCCCTTACTCTTTGTATTTTCTTAAGTGTGCAGGTGAAAGGCTTAAGACCCGAGTTGTTGGAACCCGGTGCAAAGGTGTACGAAACATGGCGTTAACAATAATTAGTTGGTTAATTAATAATATATATATATATATATATATATATATATATATATTGGAAAGTGAAAACAAAACTGCCTCAACGACAAAAACAAATCCTCAATCTTCTTAGAAAATCTTTTTCATTTCAAGAAAAATCATCCTCACTTTTTTGTTAAAAAAAATAGAAATTCCCGGGAGGATGAAGTTTAGCATCATTCCCTTCCATCAGCCGCTACACATGACACTATATTAGCATTAGTGGTGCCACTACCTATCTCATATGGTAAGAGCTTTTTTGTTATTCATAAATATTTTATATTGAGTAGTGCTAGCTACAATCTTCAAATAGACAAGTTCTAAATCTTTCTTAAAAAAAAATTAATTCTCACTAAAAAGAATAATTTTTTTATACTTTTTTCAGGTTGGAGTTTATTTTTTTTACATAAAGATTGCGTGAAACTTGACAATTTGAAACTTATACAGATAATTTTTCCTCATTGGAAATCAAGATGTAGAGAGGTGTTGAGTCTCTACTAGGGGTGAGTTCGGTCTGGTTCGGTCCGGTCTTGGGCGATTTTGTGGACTGGACCAGACTTATTCGGTCCAAGAATTCTCCACTATAGACCGGACCGAGTCACATATAGGACCGGTCAGGTCTAGGGTTGGTCTAGTCGGTCTGGACATGCCTAAAATGGGCCATTAAGCCCATCTAAATCTGATTTTTTTTTGCCCAATTTCAATTATTTTCAGCCCACTTCTTTGTACATTTTTTTAGCTAAAATTACTAAAAAAAACTTGATCTTAAAAAATACAATGATAAAAAAGAAACTAATCTATATGAAAAACTAAAAAAACCCAAAAAAAAAAAAATCTAAAAGTTACTACAAATTACAAATTATAATCCAAAACTTAACAACTTAAGTACTTAACATATAATAGATAATTTACAGGGCCAGAGAGTATGTGACTATGCAGAACAACAACTCTTAATTGAGGCAGTCGAGTTGCAAGGTCCAAAGTGGGGCCACTAGCCCACTGCCAACAGATTGCCCATAGGCCATAAAGGATAATATCTTCCTGATAGTACAATAGCTTTCCTCAAGACACTTGTATGCAACTTCAAGTTCAGCATATGTATTCCGCTCACTAGGGTGCAAGGCGGAAAGAGATGCTTTAAGATTATATGGAAGCTGCATGTTACAATCTGAATCAACCAATATATGGAAGCTGCATGTCACTTCATTATAATAAATTTTAATTTTATAAAATTACACTTCATTTAATATGAAATTATAAAATAATTATAAAACAGTCGTAAGTATTTTTTTTTTAATTTTTTATCGGTAAAACAGTCGTAAGTATATATATCATTTCCCATGAAACTAATATATTTTAAAAACTAACCTGTCATGTAGATCCCAAGAAGATAGAGGCCATGAAGTTGAGATATCCATTAATGTAGAAAATTAATAAAGTTATAACTTATTATAATTTACTGCCCAGACTGAATTGGAATAAGTTTAGCGTCATTGCATGCAAAATTTGATAAGCTCCAGTCCTTTCATACCTTTTATATTTCGATCACTGAAATTAAATTACTTCCAAAATTCCCACAAAAGCATACTTCCATGAATCCATCTGAAGGAAGAACATGATAGAACAAGTTTCGATAGGTATGACTTTATAAATATAGTTGTAAACAGTTGACCGTGTAGACAATTTAAAGTAGCTAAAATCTGATAAAATATCACATGAAGATCAGGAAATAATTTCAGAGCCTAGCTTACCAACAATCTTCTCACATCTTTAGGCTTTAATCAACATTGGGTGTAGGACTAGGGCCAATAGGCATTGAATTTGACGCCTCCACAGAATCAGCAAAGTTCAGGTCCCTAACAAGTTCTATCCATAAAAATTGTAAACAAAACAAGTCAAATAAAGTTACATAAAAATGATAACATAGAAGATAAAACAAAATAAACCACAAAAGATATCAAAGGTAATTTTATTACATACCAATATCCAGCTGCTTCTCAAATTCCTCCACTTCATCCATTAAAGTCCTAAGGCTTATTGGACTAGAAGAACAACGAAGCCAGTTTTGTGCACATATGAGACCCTCAACACTCATTGGATTTAAACTACTTCGAAAAGGTCAAGTACACGACCCGCAGTGCTAAATGTAGATTCAGAGGCCACAGTAGATACCGGTATTGCAAGTACATCGCGTGCAATCTTTGAAAGTACGCAATATCTAGCTGAATTCACCTTCCACCAAATTAGAAAGCCAAAACTATCATCTTCATCCTCACATATTTCAACTAGATATCTATCAACATCTGACTTACTTTCCAAACTGTCTTCAGACTACAACTGTTGCTTAAATTCGGCCATCAAATTTGCCTTTCTACTCGCCACCTTGTCAGTTGAAGGAGCTACATCTTCATTTTGGAAACTTGTGCGCTGAGGAGAATGCCCTTCTTCATTTTCCTTGTATGCCTCATACATGCGGATAAATGCATTTTTCACCTTCCAACTGAAGTCAATTTTTTTTGTATGATCATGTGTATACATCTATCCCAACCCAAAATCAAGATATCGCATCTTGTAACGAGGATCAAGAAGAACACCAATATATAGCAACATATTCTGATTTTCCAAGTTCTCCCAATACTTGTCAAACTTTCTCTTCATATTTGTGGCCATTAATCCCACCACGGGGTTTCGTTCTTCACACTCCATGTTAATGACATCTTTAATAATAACCAACTCCAGGAAAAAAATATTACAAGTTACATATTCACCCCCAGAGAATTTTAAAGTTGCATAATGGAATAATTGAAGAAACCTCACAAACAACTGTACCTTCGCCCAATCGGATGCATTGGGAGGCCCTAACTTCTTTGACTTTCTCGTATTCACCACATGGTCCACATTTTCATCATCGACATTGTCATCATCGTCATCTCCAATACTACTAAGGAAGAACGGATCTTCCTCCTCCAACCGATCACAAGCCCTTTTAAATTTTGAAGCCCTCTCCAACATAAGATAGGTGGAGTTCCACCTAGTCGGTACATCTAGGCAAACTAGGCTTTTAGATTGAATATCTTCCAACTCCACACATTTCTTAAATGTACTCCACCTTTGAGGGGAGGATTTAACATACTTCACAACACCCCTCACCTTCGCAATTGACTCATCATACTCTTTTAACCCCTCACGAACGATTAAGTTCAAAATGTGGGCACAATATCGAACATGCAAGAATTCATGTTCCAAGATCGTGTCTCTCCTATACTTTGTTTTTTTCTTCAAATAAGAAACAACCCCATTATTAGAACTTGCATTATCAAGTGTGAGTGCAAGTATTTTTGGTCTCCCCCAATCATGCAAGCACATCTCTATGCCCTTACCAAGGGTATCACCCTTGTGATTTTCAACTAAACAAAAGGAAAGAATCCTCTTGTGTAACTTCCAGTCATCATTAATAAAATTTACTGTGAGACACATATAGTTTAGGTTTTGCACAGATGTCCATGTATCCATAGTGAGGGAAACTCGCTGCCCTTGAAGAGCATTTCTCAACTTTTGTTTTTCCTTAAAAAATAAATTAAAACAATCATTGGCAACCGTCATACGAGATGGAACCCTACCCACTTAGGGAAAACCACAAGCATAAACTTCCTAAAACCCTCCCCTTCAACTTGCCTAAAGGGCAATTCATCAAGAATAATCATCTCTGCTAAGGCTTGTCGGCAAGTCTCAACACTAAATGCAATAGGCACAAGTCCCCCACTACCACTACCACTTCCTCCCTCCACCTTCCAACCTAGAGTGGTCTGAGATTTATCCGTCTTCTTAAATGGACATTTCTTACATTGATACTCAATGTGATACTTCATGTTTTTCGTACCATTGGTCTTCGTATCACATGCATACGAAGCACCACAATAATTACATGCAGCCCTAGGTTTACTTGGATCACCTTTTGGTATTTTTGTAAAGTGATCCCAAACAAAAGACCTAACTCTACCTCTTTGTGACCCACCAACTAATTGATCACTTACATTGGATGGGGGTGGGCGTGGGCATGGGGGTGGATGCATGTTTGGTGTTGACTCTTGCACATCAATTGTAGAAGACTCCATCTATAAAAAGGACAAAATGACAAAATAATTAGAAAACAAATATTAATAGTTAAGGAGGTTCAATAAACAATGGACAGTTTCAACCAATAAAATGACACTTTAAAGCAATTCCTATATGCCAAAAAATTATTTGACAATTCCTATATATAAACTATAAAGCAATAAAATGACACTTCTAAATATAAGAAATTACCCCGTTGAGTTGATCTTGAAGTAAATAACTTTATATTTTGTCTATCATTTTTCCTATTTTTCAGTCATTACTCATGAATGTTACATGTCTAGTACTTGCTATAAACATACATTTTTGTTTACTGTCCATAAATTAGTCATGGTAAATTCTATTTCATACTCTACAATACTACTTTATTCCTTTGAGCAGCTTCTATACATTTTAATGGGTTGAGTTTTAATGATTTTCTTGTATCTCTTCCTCTTTCTTGTTAGTAGTTAGCGTTCCACTTGTATATATAATGTGTACTTAGTCTATGCCATCTGAACTTGGCTCAAATAACATTTCCAAAAGGGTGCTTTTTGGAAAAAAAAAAAGAAAAAAACAGTTTACAAACCTATTTCTAAGTTTCTAACAGAGATACTCTTTTGAACTTTTGATCATTATTACAGCCGCATGAAGTAAAAAGTTTAAGAAAAACAAATTCCAGAAGTAATATAATTTTGGAGCAAAATCATTTAATTAATCTAGCAAATTAGCAATGGACTTATACGGAGGTGGGTTGGTGTCATGGTGATGCATTGATGGCAAAAATTTGTTATCACAGATTCACAACGAAACGGATGTTCCCTAGAGCATCAACTACCAAGTAACCAAGCAGATGTTCCCTAGAGCAAAATAAAACCATTTTTATCACAAGGAAATGAAAACCTGTTCTGAGAGAGAGAGAGTACCAACTATCAATCGGGGCCTGTTGCAGTGCTGAGATGGAGGGTGGATCGCGATTTGCGGCGCTTACGGTTGGTGAGACAGCGGGAGGGCGCTTAGGGTTTGCGGGACAGCAGGAGGGGAATTGGGGAAAAAGAACTCGAAAATTGGAGATGAATTTTGGGGAAGATGAAATGCACGCAGCACTTTACATTAGTCATGTTATATTCCCTAAAACGGCGCCGTTTGGGGTCCAGCGCCGTTTCAGAGAAGTTAAGTTGGAAAAAAATAACTGGGTTGCGTGAAACGACGCTGTTTCGCGCGACCCAGTTATTTTTTTCTCCTGCAGTGACTAAAATGGCACCGCTTGGGTGCCATTTTGTACCCAAACGGCGCCGTTCCTGGTAGCAAAATGTAACTTTATTGTGAATTTGTGATTCTTTTATCTTTTTAGCACATAAATTAATTAAAAACAATATTTAAATTAGTAAAATTAAAATTAAATAAACTACTTTTTGTGGATTATTTAATTAACTCTTTAAAAAATAATTAATGATAATTATATTCATGATGTTAAATGTTAATTGCTAATTTGTTACTAACTTAGAGTATGTGACATGTTACATTGTCAATGAGTCAATGACTCAAATTCAATGTATTATAAATTTATGATAATTTTCAATTCTTCCATCTATTAAACTTTTAAGTTTTTACATTTTGTATGTGTAAATTTGTAATGTGATTAATAAATCATTGTATTATGTATATCATTATATAATGAATAAATCAATGTATTAGGCTATTAGCCTATTAGGTATATATAGTTATAACTTATAACTTATAGTGATATTAATACTATACTATTATACAAATATTATGCTATAATACTATAACTTTTATAATATGCTATTAAATTATTAATACTATTATACTATAACTCTTATATGAGTAAAGTTATTATAACTTATAATAATTATATAGTTGGTACTTACTACTTAGTATAATATATTATATAATACTTATATTATACTAAATAGCTATTGACTATACCAATACTAAATTACTAATAGTAATAGTAATATATATATTATAATGATATAGTGATACTAATACTATATATTATATAATAATACATTAATACTATAAACTTATAGTGATTAGTTATTATGAATCATGAATCCATGATTAGTATAAGTTATAACTATATAATAGTATTAGTACTAGACTATTAGTAAATAGTAATATACTAATATTAGTTATAACTATATTATAATATTTATATTATAATGATATAGTGATACTAATACTAGATATTATATAATAATACATTAATATTATAAGCTTATAGTGATTAGTTATTATAAATCATGAATGCATGATTAGTATAAGTTATAACTATATTATAATATTAGTATAACTATAACTATAGTCGAAGACTCTTACTCTATATTAGACTATTAGAATTTTTTTTTTTTATATACCATATTAGAGTATATAAGTAGAGTCTAGACTATTAGTATAAATATTAATATTAGTATAAAATTATAAATATTAGTATTAGTATAAAATTATAAATATTAGTATTAGACTATTAGTTAATAATTATTTAATGGTGAGTTAGTGATAGGTTAAATGAGAATTATATAATTAATATATATATATATATATTTTTTCAATTTTCATTCGGTCCGGTCCGGTCCGAAAAACCCATAGACCGTGGACCGGACCGTATAAAGTCGGTCCTATAAAATTCAGACCGAGACCGACCGGGACCATTCTCGGTCCGGTCCGGACCGGACCGAATTGGTCGGTCCGGTCGGTTTTTCCAGTCCGAACCGACTGATTATCACCCCTAGTCTCTACACTAGCAAATCCAAAACAACAAAATCAGCACAACTCAAATCCATGGTTCCCCCCATATTGGATAAAAGTAACTTCTTTTAATTCATTTATACCTTGTGTTAAATGAAATGGGAGTAGACATTTTCAATTTCACCTCTATTTTTGTATCAACTTTACTTTTATTTATACAACTTAGTTACAAGGAGGGGGAAAAAGAAAAAGATGAAAAGAAAAAGAACACAAAGATACTTATCCTCGTGAACAAGGAATCCTTGCATGCCATGATGATCATAAGCGAGCACCAAATCAAGTTTAGAATATTAACACTACCTATGAGGTGGTAAAATAAACCAGACCCATAATGGTTCTCAAGGTGCAGCCCATCAATGGGCCATCACTAGAAAACAAAGGAAAAGAGAGGGAAAAACTGACAGAGAAGGGACAAGAGAGGCCCGGGGGGGGGGGGGGGATGTGTCAGAAGAGATGGGTGATTTGACATAAAGTAAAGGGAAGATACAAAAAGCAAAGGGCGTAGGAGATAAAAGGGACAATGTGCCTACGACTTTAGAGACCTTTTCATTTGGGGAGTTTCTTCGACTTCTTCTTCAACCTCAAGACAGAGATCTCCAGGGGGAACATCTTTTTCAGCAAGTAGATCTCTAGCTCCAATTGTACAGAGAGAAATGAGAGGCCATGAGAGATTGTAAACCACCATATTATAGTGGAATCTCTCCTCCCCAAACCCTAATGGACGTAGGTCCAGTGCCGAACCACGTAAATCTGTGTGTCCATCTCTATTTATTTTCTCAGCATTTAAATACTATTCACCAAAAACTTATTCACAATAAAAATATATCTACAAGTGCACATAATCGTAACAAGTAGTAGAGTGTTTCAAAGAAAACGGATATTGAACCCATAGAGAATAATTATTCTATTGAGTATTGAAATTGACTAAACTAATTACTATTTGGAAAATTGAAATTTGAAGAATGGTTTATCTAAATTAAACTGAGGAAAAGAACATTAAAATTAAGATTTTAAAAATAATAAGAATAGATCTAGAGCGTTTGACTTCACCTAGCAAATCCCACACAGTTTATTCTTCCTTGTTAAACAATCCCAATTATCACAAGTTAATGATAAAAATCCCTTAACTATTAATTTTTTTTTTATCTCGAAACAACATAAAAAATGTGTCCAACTAATAACTCTATATCTCTATGTGAATTTAACTAATTGGAAACTTATTAAGTTTTTTGAATTTTTCTTGAAAATCACACTAGTCGCAATAAATCATCTTTGCTTTCGCTCAACTAATGGTGTTTAATTCTAGAGATTTAATCACAAATCACCTCTTGGTCTCATTGTGATTCAATAGATTGAACAATAGTTAGGTAGAAAATTGCAAGCATTAAGAACAATGAATAAACACTCAATCATAGAAATATTGAAAATAAAATAACTTGGAATATAAATTGTATGTTCAATGCTAGGCTACATCAAAGTTATAGAAAATATAATTAGTTTATAATGAAATTAAAAAGAATAAAACTGGTATTTTTCGTTGAAGTCGGTTGATGAAGTAGACAACTCTTACCTCTGCCCTCCAGTTCCATCGTCTTAAAAGAACTCTTGAAGAATAAATTCTAGAACTCTAAACTCAGACTCTAAAACTCAGATTCTGAACTCCACCATTCATCCCATAAGACGGGATTAAATAGATGTCCAAACTCAAATGCGGAAACAAGATAACTGTGACTGCAATCTAGCCTAAGAATCTGGAAAATAGTTTCTAAAGATAGATGTTAACATAAAAGAAAATTATCCCAAGAATAACGAGATTATCTAAAATGGAAAATTCAGTTATATGCGGCTTGAATTGTGGAGCTCGGGAGGATTTGGTTGCCAACAGATTGATTGCGGAACTCGATTTGGTGGTCAGTAGCAGCTTAATCCCAGTTGGGAGGAATTATCCCACTGGGTAGATTCCGTGTTTGAAGAATAGATTTGGCGTGGAGGTTACAAATGGACAGGCGTGGAGGTCACAAAGACCATACGACCCTCTCCTCGACCACCAAGTGGAAAGACTCTCGACCGGGATGAAAGACTCATTTTGCATTTTCTAGTTGTTACCCATGATGTCGTTTAGATTGGTCTTTTAAGGTGGTCGTTTGGATTAGTTGCCCAATCTAATCTCCTAGAGCCTTGTCTCCAAGTCATCGCGCCTTCTAGTCGCTAGTCACCTCACCTATCAAGAGGTAAGTCTTCTCGCCTTTGGGCGAGAGAAATCTCTTTGCTGCCTACTGGACAAGGCTCCTCGCCCAAATCTCATAAGCTCTCTTCAAATCTCGGTGTCTTTCATCGATCTGGATCCGTAGTCTATTCTTTTGTACCAAAATACTCTAATTTTGCGCTAAATCTTATCATTCATTCAAATCCAAGAAAATAAATAAAAATATGTAAAAATAAAATAAAATTAATAGTATTGAAGGAGAAATGACACTTTTCATAAAATAAAAAAGCGATAAAAATTACATAAAAATAACACTTATCAACCGCCCTGGAGGAACACATGAACACCATACAGCTGTAACGGATCACTGCCAGGCACCCCACAACTTACCGATTGAGGCCCTCCTCACCTCAATGCATCCGGGAATGGATCTTTCTTCCCTTCTTGGCTACGTCATTTTTGGGTGTTAACAGTGGCGTCATTTGTGGGATTGAGATTGTTTTTGCACTGGAAACAGAAGATGGAAGATTTCTTAGCGCGCTAAATAATCTCAGAAGGAGCAGATGAGAGTTTCTCAAATAAGTATCTTCAGCTTTTTCACTTTTATTTTTATGAAAAGCACTACTGCGAAAAAGGGATGAGTGAACATTTCCTCACCCAAGCGATTAAAAGTGCACTGCACTTTTTATACATCCTCCGAGATGGTCCGCGACCACTTGGCCACTGCAGGGACCTGGCTGCACGACCACATGCATGAGAATGCATCTGGTCGATATCTCCTCAGCCCAGTCGCGTCGTGGCACGATAGAGGTGCTGGCGGCCACCATGTGGACCGCCAGCATGTTCTAGCCCACTTGAACACCACCTTCGCAACACCACCTTCGGAACGTGCACTAGATTTGTAACTCCCAGACTTGTGGAGGAGCCAAACCACCTCTAAAACAACATGGTTTTGATGTGTGAATTTTTCTTTTATTTTCCCCGTCCTCTTACCCCCGACGTTTCTCAGTTTTATCCTCCCCGTGTTTGCCTCCTTCCTGTCAGTTTTATTCTCACCATCTCATTCACATTCATGCCACTTTATTTCAGTTTTCCTTTTTTATTTCCACAACTGCCTCTAACTTTGTTGTGACACACTACCCCCACAAACTCTTTCTTTGCTCCTCTATTTCTCTGTAAGTTCTTACAGCTCCATGTACGCCACTTATTACCTTTCACCGAAGTGCACTGCGGTGAAGCAGTACCACCTTCATTCCCTCAAATTGTAGCCACCCAAACACACGGCAACAAGCCGCTAGCCCCACATCTGTTGAACCATACTCCTCCATCACGGCACCTGGACAAGCTCGCCCCCCCCCCCCCCCCCAACGAAGCTTCCCATCACGACCAAAGAAGCCCCAACGTCTCATGACGTCCCACCCTCATGGACTTCCTTTTGCCCTTGTCGCATGGAACAACTGCAAGCCACTACAATGTGAGAAGACTCCACTGCTGTAGTCCATTCCCGATGGTAGAACAATCACATCGTGAGCCTCCTTCAAGCCTTTTCCCTCTCTCGGTTTCTTCCCCACAGCCTAACGGCCAACAAGACCACCACAGAAGATTTCGCTCAGCCTCAATACAACAAAGAGCTCCTCCACCGTGCTACCCCTACACCATGAAGCAACCGCTCAAGCCACTGAATGTCCCCTGTTTTTGACCCCCGAAATAGAGCAATAAATCCACTTTCCCTGTCTCAGTTTTGCAGCCCGTGACATGTCAATGAAGCTTAGCGACCCTGACCAACCACCCTTCCATCACCCTCTCTCTCTCTCTCATCAATTTTTCTCTCCCTCCCACGGTGCCCTTCTGCCGCTCCTAGCCACCTTGTCGTCGTTTCGTTGCTGCCTCATGGTGAGTCTTTTGCACAATGCTCTCCAAGCATTTTTAGAGCACAAGCTTGCTTGTGTGGTATTTCTGTAAATATAAGTCTACACCAAGTTTTGTGTTATTACAAAAAATGCCACTTGTTTAAATTACTTAAAAGCCCTTGCCAATAAATTTTGATAGTAGGATTTATATTATTGATATGATTAATAAAACCATGAGAGATTAAGTGCTTGAAGGTAGAAAATAATTGAGATTTTTGATGTATTAGTCGGAAATATTTAGTAGATGTTGATTTATTTGAGGGTTACGAGAATTTTAGAATTTTTAGAAAATAGGTTATTTTAGTATTTCAGGCGTAAATATCAAACTATGGGTTTAATTAGAGATTTAAGTAAGTTACGTGTCTATTTATTTATAGGTGACAATTGATTTCATTCTTATACTAGACTTTGCATAAAAGAAAATGACTGAGATTGAGTTTGAAAATATGCATGTTTGTTTTGAAAAGAAACCTGAAAACATAAGCTATATGTTTTGCATACGCATTAATGAAGTATTTTTTGTCATGATTAATGTAGACAAGAGCTTATTTTTTTGCATTATGGTTTCTGAACTATGCAAAAACAGCGAATATGAGATTTCTGAAAATTTGTGCATGTGATGCGAAGCTGTTCCGAATCTGTTTTTGAATATGTGAAATGATATGATTCTGTTTAGTACTATGTTTTGATATGATGTAGCATCTGAAAACCTTGACATGAATTTCTGATTATGTATATGATTATAAGTTGGTTATGATGTTGCTTCTATTTTGTTTCCGTTCAGGCCCTACCACTAGTATAATAGTAATATACGACCTCGTGATGGAGATGCAAGAAGGGTTATTCGCAATGCCACTAGGAGGGCTAAACGGGTCGAGGCGAGGAGGGCGGCTTTAGGTGCACAAGGTAAGGGGACCGAGGACCAACTGCTTGCCACCTAGAGGATGACCGAGTTGTTGGCAAATCTCGTGAATTTAGGCAATGTGGCAAATCCCGTGAATTTAGGTGATGAGACAAATCCCTTAATTTTTGGGGATTGGGCGATTCGGAGGGTGATGATCAAGTTGTGCTTCTTCAAATTAGGAAGTTTATCTATTTGTTATTTAGTTAATTTGTTTCCTTTATTTTCGGAGTTGGTGGCTTGTTTCCTTAATTTTAGAAGTTTGATTTGTTTTGGGATTGTTATTTCAAAAGAAGTTGTTGAGGGAATAATTGGGGGAGGGCTAGCCGAACCCTAATATTATTTATTTCGGTTTTGCATTGTATTTGATTATTATGCGATTTTCAATAAAAGTGACGCTTTTACTTTGTCACCCTAATTTTCGAGAATTGAGTGCTAGCTCGAGTTAGTCTTGATTTTCATCTTCCAACCATTCAGATCTTGGTGTTGCCTTGAAGTAGCCCTTAATTAATCCATCCAACACGACCGTAAACACTTGGGTGCGAGTGAGGCTTCCATCATCCCGCCATGGGTATAATGATGGTTTATAACCCTATCACAGGGGTTAAATATAGTATACGACTCTGCCACGGGTATAATAGTGATAAACGGCCTTGCCATGGGTATAATAGTGGCAGACGGCCCCGCTATGGGTATAATGGTGATAGACGGCCTTGCCATGGGTATAATAGTGGCATACGGTCCCGCTACGGGTATAATGATAGTTTATAAGCCTACCATGTGGGTCAAACATGACATACAACCAAGCCACGAGTATAATGGTGGTTTAAAACCCTAGCACGAGGGTTAAACATAGTATCTGTCCTGATGTGATGCTCTGATATACTATGAAGATGATATCTTAGTTTATGATATGCCAAAAGATTTTATTTTTGATAATATGTTTTTATCACGCATTTTGAAAACAAAATATTCTGATTTTGCATTCTGAAAGTAAATGTTTTGTTTCTGCATTCTGAACACTGTAAATACTCATGTTTACATACTAGTATATGTTATTTGCTTACTAAGTTGTTAATAACTCACCTCTTATCACCACAATATTTTTTAGATAATTTTGATGCATCAGCTGGAAGTCAAGAATAAGGAGTACTTGCAAGTTTTGATGATTTTAGAATAATAAGTGCCATAGGCTACAAGGACTTATTGGAGAGTCTTATTTGGTTGTGTTATTATTCTATGTTGCTTTGGTATTTTGAGTCATAGATATTTCCGAGTCTTTGTGGAGATTTTAGTTTATTTTATTGAGGTATTTATTTTGTGTCTCTATCGAGGAATATGGATATTTGTGTTGAACAAATAAGTTAATATTTTATGTAGACTCCGAGTTATTTATAAATGTGTAATTGGAGATGATTTTAGGTAACAGGAGCTAACTCTCTGGCCCTCTGGGATCGGGGTGTTACAGGACTCCTTGGCCAACTCATGCCGAGGTCTCCTCGCCCACTGTAGGACCACCACTCCAAGGCCATGCACCGCGACCAAAGGTCTACTCGTCGGCCACACCAACCACGTGCATGACTCCTCGGCCAGGGACCCTCCCCGACCATTGGCTCATCGTCCACCATGCTCATCAACTAGCCAACAAGCTTCTCAACCTTTGGTGGGCAACCATGAATAGCGAGCTCCTTGGCCAACAAGTTTTTCAACTGCTGGCG
The DNA here is from genome assembly GCA_022457165.1 of Juglans mandshurica. Lineage (NCBI taxonomy): Eukaryota > Viridiplantae > Streptophyta > Magnoliopsida > Fagales > Juglandaceae > Juglans > Juglans mandshurica. The sequence goes on along the minus strand of CM039621.1, from coordinate 14,421,977 downwards.
GGCAACCAGCTCCTCTGTAGTCTGCTCCTCAACCACGTACTCCTTTGACAGACACTCTCCCCGACCATGCATGCTCCTCAATCAAGATGTTCATCAACCACTTGGGACTCATCTGCTCGGACTTGCCTCCTTTGCTCGAGACTCATTTGCACGAGTTGTAGAAAAAAATTACTAAGGAGATATACTAACTTAAGCATCGGAGGCTCCCCGGATTCCACCAAGGCCACCCACTCTTTATGTTTTCTTAAGTGTGCAGGTGAAAGGCTCAAGACCAGAGTTGCTGAATTCTGGCCCAAAGGTGTACGAAACATGATGTTAACAATTAGTTTGTTAATTAATAATATTTGTATCTACTGGAAAGTGAAAACAAAATTGCCTCAAAAATAGAAATAAAAACAAATCCTCAATCTTCGTAGAAGTATGGGTGTAACTGGTCCGGTTCGGTCCAGTTTTGGACAAAATTTAGAACCAAACCGGTATGCACCGGTTACCCTCCTAAACCGGTACCTCTAGTTTTACCGGTTCCTGTTAGGTTTGGTCCAGTTTTTCGGTTTTAATAAAATGCAAATTTGTAATAAAAAATCTATTTATAAAAAAAAAACTGTTTTAAAAAAATCTATGTTTATTTAAAATCTATTACTATTTACAAAAATCTGCTTTATAAAAAAATTTGTTGTAAAAAAAATCTTCTATAAGCCTATAAATATAACTGCTACAAAACTAAAAACAAAATATCTACTATAAAAAGGAAATTCAGCTATGAAATAAAATAAGTTCGAAAGTCTATAAATTATAAGTCCAAAAGTCCAAAAAATTACGAGTCCAAATTCCAAAACTCTAAATTACAAGCCTAAAAGTCCAACAAATTATAAGTCCAAATTAAAATTCTAAATTAGAAGTCCAAATTAAAAGTCCAAATTACAAGAATATCCAATAAGAAACTTTACAACTAGAGCAAATAGCTATGCACCATGCCACCAACTCCAATAGTCCATTTAACAAACCTTGCAATTGTATGAAAATAAATCAAACAATTAATTCCAATAAAAAGTTATTAATTACATTAAATGAAAAGAAAAATCTTGAGAAAGATGTAAAAAGATGACCTACCTTAAATTTAATTATCTCTAACCAAAGAAGTAGGTCTTGAAGAACTACCTAGATCTTCCATGAGCTCTACACAAAAGGGGGAAAAAAAAAAGAATAAGCATAATAATTAAAACAAATCAAAATATGATATACACTTTAGAGACAGTAAAAAATGTGAATCATGCTATGTACTTGTATCAAATTTCTCAAATTCCTCAATATCATCCATTCAATTGCGAATGTTAATCAGGGCATAAGAAGAACGGAGCTAATTTTGTGTACAAATAAGGGCTTCTATCATAAGTGGAGATAGACTACTGCGGAAAAGATCAAGTACTCAACCTACTGTGCTAAAAGTCGACTCATAGGCAACTGTAAATATTAGAATTGCAAGAACATCCCGCACAACCCTTGAAAGCACGCAGTATATAATGGAGTTAACCTCCCACCAAGTCAATGAGTTGAATTTAGCATTATCTTTTTCACATTTTTCGGACAAATACCTCTTCACTAAGATTTACACTCCAAAGAGTTCTTCGACTCTAAAGGCTTCTTAAATTGAGCCAATTTAAAGGATCTGAAATCACCTGCCGAAGTAGTTGAACTTGTAGTATTAGCCCCTCCCTCGCTTGATTGGCTCATAGTTTGATCTTGTACCCCAACATCACCTCCGTCATTTTTGCAGTAACTAGTGTACAAACGAGTCAAAGCATCTTTAACCTGATCAACCAACATAAGAATTTTTGAACTATTAACATCATATATTCCTTCAAAACAAAATGCTAGACAACGCATTTTATATCGAGGATCAAGAACCAACCTAACATACAATAAAAGATTCATTTTTTCAAGATTTTCTCAATACTTTTCAAATTTAGATTTCATATTAAATGCCATTGTCCTCAAATTATGAGGCTCTTCCATGCACTCCAAATTAACTGCATCTTGACCTGTCGCTAGCTCAAATAGAAAACAGTTGCAAGTGACATAATTGGCGCCCAAGAAACACAAGGTTGTATCGCAAAAAAGTTTAAGGAACTTTACAAACATTCGACTCTTATCCCAATCGTCCTTGGTTGGAGGCTCTAACTTGGATGCCCCTCTTTTACTCAACTCATTAACACCACTATCATCCTCACTATCATCCACCCAACTCTCTTAACATATCCCGAATCTTCATCTTCTAGCCGTTGAAATGCTTTTTAAAACTTTTAGCCCTATCCAACATCATATAGGTAGAGTTCTAACGAGTCGCTACATCTAACCACACACTAATTTTACAAATAATATCCTCACTATCACAACAAAGCTTAAATGCATTTCACCTTTGTGGAGAAGATTTCACATACTTCACAACCCCTCTAATTCGTGCAATTGATTGATCAAATTGTTTCAATCCATCCTTAACAATCAAGTTCAAGATATGAGCACAACATCTCATATGCAAGAACTCATGTTCCAAAATCGTATCTTTTATATTCTTTGTCTTTCTTTGGATATACGAAATTGTCCCATTATTTGGTGTTGCATTATCGAGTGTAATTGTAAATAATTTGGGCCTCCCCCATTCAAGCAAATACATTTCAATTTTTTTACCTAGTGTCTCACCCTTATGGTTTTCCACCTTACAAAAACTAATAATTCTTTTGTGCATTTTCCAATCTTCATCAATAAAATGTGTGATGAGACACATGTAGTTAAAATTTTGCATGAATGTCCATGTATCGGTGGTTATACAAATGCGCTGCCCCTTAAGAGCACTTTTCAACTTGTCTTTCTCTCTCAAATAAAGTTTAAAAATATCTTTTACAACCGTTACACATGATGGAATCTCATTCCATCTAGGTTGCACAATAAGTATAAATTTCTTAACCCCTCCCCTTCCACAAATCTAAAAAGAAGCTCATGAGTAATCAACATTTCTGCTAAGGCTTCTCTACAAGTCTCAACACTAAAAGCAAAAGGTACAAGCCCCCTACTAGTTTCTCCATGCTTGAAACCTAATACAAATTGGTTTCTATTCACATTCCTAAGTGTTACAACATTGATTTTATGTCATTCATGTTAGGATCACAAGCGTAAGTAGTCCTGCAAAAGTTACATGCAACACTAGGTATCGAATTATCCCCAGTTTTAATATTTGTAAAATCTCCCAAGCTACATATATTTTCCTATCAGTGTTACCACTACTAGGACCAGTAGATGACTTACTTATATTAGATTTGGGAGAAAGCGGATCATTAGTCGCTGTTGATTCCATGGGCCTTTCCGTTGAAGGTTGAACATCGCCGGGTGCTTCTATTTCATTTGAAGGACCCATTGAAGGACCCATCTGTTGTAACAAAAATAAAATTATAAAATATTAAAATCAATAGTAATTAATTGATGGTGAATTGGTGATAGGTTAGTTAATTCATATTCATATCATACATTAGTTAATTACATTAATATTTATAATTGCTTTATACTCACTTGCAAGTTGCAACTTAGGTATTTTACAAAAATTTATCTAATAAATTAGGACTTTAATTAGATGTTGATGTTAATAATTAGTTAATGGTGAATTGGTGGTAGGTTAGTTAATTGATATTCATATCTCATGGGATACTAAGATAGCATAGTCTTGTCTCATGGGGTTACCATGATTGAGTAACAATAATGAACTGATGAATAACTTAACTGCATGAGGGCATACATAAACATAAACTTGAACATGACATAACATGAGACATGAATACGAAAAGACAGAAATCCTGACGTAGTGTAACATGTCATGAAAGGAAGATGACATATATTACGTACTTGACAGAAAATATTTTGTAGTATGACAAAACATGTAATAGACAGCATTTTGTAACATGGCATGACATGTAACAGACAATATTTCGTAATATGGCATAACGTATAACAGACAATATTTTGTAACATGTAATAGCGTATAACACTGAATATTACGTGACATGACATACATGTAACAAATGGTATACGTGACATGACATACTTGCAACAGATAGGAATGCATGACAGAATATATTGTGTAATAGATAAGTATTTCGTGACAATATACATTATGTGTAATAGATGAACATGGAATGACGTGGCATGACATGACATATATGATAACTTACGAACATAACTGTAGTTTCCTTACCCATCACACATACACAGTAAATTGATAGTAAGTTAATAGCTAACTTAGCTCGGTATTCGTGTTTCTAAGCAAAATTCAAGCGCGATCACGAGGAATTAAAAGTAGTAATTTTTAAAATTTAGAACTTAATCACTAACAATTTGTAATATGGAAAATACTAACTAAGAGCAAAATTACCATTTTACTCTCTACATGTGGAAAAATGACCATTTTACCTCTACCTTAAGGATTTTGCATCCTAACACAAAAAATAACCAAAATTTATATACCTCATGTAAATTTTGTCCTAAACTGAAATACCAAATCAGCAAAATTTAAAAGTAAACATAACCATAAAAACTCTATAGGGGCTGAAACATGCGTAGGCTTTTTTCCCTGATTTTTTTGTGAATTCTTTGAAATTCAAAACTTATGATTAAATTGAGATTTTGCAGCAAAGATATTCCTATCCTAAGTTTAAAAACATACTTAAACATCCATTAAAAAGAAATTCTAATCATCACCGCCAAAGTTTTTAGAAAAAGGATCCAAACGTTTTTAACTAAAAAGGCAAAACCTTGAATCATATGGTTTGATCTATTTCAAAGCATCTCCAAGAACTCAAAAAAATTAAATCTTACATTTAACATATTCATAAAAGCATCCTAAGATCAGTCATGCTTTAAATGATCAAACAAAAGTTATCAAAAATCACAAAACAACACTTGGAGTTTTCGATTCTACACGTAGTCCAAAAACAAAAACTTTTCTTGAACTAGTTTGGATCATTCTCTTGATCTATGGCTTAAAAAGATGATATCTTCAAACTAAAACATCACATGGTTTATAAACGTATCCTAAAGAAGATCTAATCATCAAACTTAAAATCGCATGGCTAAAAATCAATAAAACATAGATCTAACCCAAAAAAATCAAATCTTAGGTCTAACCAAAATCCCCTTGCATAGAAAAATCATATATTTGAAACTAATACTAAATATTTTCAAAAAAATATCCTAACATGCATATAAGAGCTTAGGATCATCAAATAAAAATATCAAAGCCATTAGAGTAATATTAAACCACGAAATATTCAAACTTTCTAAAAACAAAACCTGTTTTTCCAGTTTCAGTTTCTAAGTTCCTATATCTAAGAAAAGATTTAATTAAAAGCTTTAGTCATGCAACAAATCCTCAACCAAGTGGCCTTGAATTTGGGGTTTAGAGAGAGTTTGGTTAGGGTTTGGGATGTTATCAAGCCAAAAATTAATTTTTCTTGGCCCAATCAAAATTAAAAGGTTTAAAGGGTTGGATGATGATGCTCTAACATGAATGTTAGAAATTAATAGCATGTGGAAGTGATTTAATCAAGTGATTACATACAATGCTAGAAATTGGATCAAATAGGGTTTGGAAGCCAACTTTAGGGTTTGGGGAAACCGTTTAGGGTTTCGGTTTTAACCAAGCTTTTGGAGTTTTAATTGGATTTCAACTATTGATGTCGTATTTCGCAAGCCCTTGGGCCAGGCCCCGGCAACTCGGGTCACTGGGAAACTCGGGTCTTCAGAGTTGGGCCTCGATCGGTGATGTGTGGAGCCCCCGGTTGTGGTTCGGTGTGGCGGTACGATATTGAATCGTGCATCCATAGAGATGAACAATATTTAAATGTAGAAAATAAATAGATGAACACAGATTTTATATGGTTCGGCACTAGGCCTACGTTCATGAGGTTTTGGGGAGGGGATATTTCACTATAATAAGCTTTTTTACATTCTCTCGTGGCCTCTCATATCTCATGGTACAAAAAATGCTGTAGAGCTAATTTATGGAGAAGAAATTCTCTCTGGAGCTCTCTGACTGAGGAAGAAGTTCCCCCATCCGAAGAAGTCGAAGTCATCCCCCAAAAAGAGTGTGTAAAACCCAAAAGTCCAAGAGATCAGATCTAGAGTTCGTCCCGAATCCATAGGTTCCATTGCCTTTTATTGCCTGCCCCTGACTTACTTTAAGTCACTTCCATACTTTTTCTCTTTTGATACCTTACACTTTATATTTTCTTACTTTATGTCAAATCACCTATTTTCCTCTCTTGACATTGCTTTTCCCCCATTCTCCATTTACACCTCTATGCCTCTCATTTCTTGTCCCTCACTCTTCTTTATCATTTGATCTTCTACCGAGTCCCCCAGTGGCTAGGCCTCGGACATTCTATGAGCCTGAGAAAAACCCCCTAACATCAACCATTTAGGGTCTTACTAGGGTTGAAACCCTTTTTGGTTCAACACAATTTGGTTGATCAGATGGAAAACAAAGTTTTGCTTAGTGATCTCACACATTGATTAGTTCAGAATCCATCTCATTGTGCCAAGTGTCCAATGCTATTCAACAAGTGTGGCTAAGATCCTGCCAAGTATCCAAATAAAGCTTCTCTAACCTAATTTGGACATTGCATACTGTAATTTTGAAAACACTGCACTAGATGCTACTATAGAGGTTACTATTCACTCCGGGAAATTGAAACATAAACTTTATACCTTAAAATTCTAAATACTCATACAAACCTAACTATGCAATTCTTTTATTGAAATTCAATTCCGAAGTGCTTCCAAATAAGCAAAACGCGTTTTTGAACAAGCGCGTTTCGTCTGAAAATTAAAAATGAGATTATTGCGTCATAAAATCTAAAATAATCAACTGGGTCTAATGGTGCAGACCATAACTCAAATTGACACTACTAACTACATCAAATAAATAAAATCACACTTCTAGCACCGTAGTGAGTGATAACTCTGAGTATGCTAACAGACTAAAACTTATGCGATTGGTCGAATCGTGAAAACTGACTGTATTTTCATGAGGTTTCTAAAGTCTATAGAAATTCCACTAATAAATTTCTAGCAGGATGTTACAACCCCGCCTGCCCAATGTAGGGTCAGGGGCCCCGCCTATTGGGAAAATAGTAATTTTGGTAATGAATATTTAAAAAAAAAATGTCGAAATGGCGTTGTTTAGGGGTTAAGTTTATCCTAATTCACCCATATATCTCCTAGGGATGTAACGGGTCCAATTTCATCCAGTTTTGTTCATGTTTTAGATCCAAACCAGTATATACTGGTTTTAAAATTTTGAGAATCGATATCGGCCCGATTCACTAACAAAATTGGAACTTTTGATTTTTTCGATTTCGGTCCAGTCCCCTTTTTTCGGTTTTACGAATTATTTATGTTAGTAATAATATGAAGTTTACATATACTAAACTATTAGTTTATTTATATTATAGTATAAGAATATTATTTTATAATAATTAACACAGGAACACACAGTCTGGATGAAATAAAGAGGAGGAGCAAAAGAACATGCAGGACAAGCTCTGTAGCCTCAAAAGAAAATATGAGATCGCAAGGAAGGTGGGTACATCATCATCAGTGGACCAATTGCTCATGAGCACTGGTCTACCCTACACGAAGGTGGTGATGGTTGTGCCCTTACAACCAAAGTTTAGGGTCCTGGCCATCGAATTGTACGAAGGAGGAAGGGACCCTTTTGAGCACCTAGAAACTTTTAAAGCTCATGGCTTCCCGGGTGAGGTGGCATGCAGAGCATTCTTGCTGACCCTGAAGGGGCTAGCAGGAGTATGGTTTGGGTCTCTAGCGCCTAGATCCGTAGACAATCTTGGCGAGCTAGCTAGACTATTTTTGACTCAGTTCATGTCGAGTCGGAGGAGGCGCCACCCAGCAGTGTACCTCCTCACCATCAAACAGGGGGAGGACGAGAGCCTAAAGTCCTACCTGACCCGGTTAAACAAGGAGCGCATGATCTCTGACTACCAAGATGAGAAGATAACTTTGGCGGTGCTTCTAGTAGGTTTTTGGCCACAATCCCAATTTATGGATGAACTGGCAAGGAGAACTCCAGTGACGCTACAAGAGTTCATGGATCAGGCCGATAATTTCATCAACGTCGAGGATACTCTTCAGGCCCTAACAGAGTTGAAAAAGAAGGATCTGAAGGGAACAGAGAGAAAGGCTTAGGCCCCAACCAAGGCTCAGGCCCACGAGAAGCCGGAGAAGAGTTCCCAAGATAGGAGGAGGGAGGAAGCCCCGAAACCTCGGTTTGACCAGCCTACATTCACTATCCACGGGCCCAACACTTCTGCCGCCCGCGAAGAGGATGACCAGGGTATTGTACGCTGCGACTGTACATACCACAGGTCCACCTCGCACAACACCGACGATTGCTTCTCCCAATAAGGGAAAATGGAGCATGCAGAGCGAACAAGACAGCGCTATCCCCCGACCCAGAGACTGGAGTAAGCAAGAAGGGGAAGGTCGAGAGAAAAGAGCAGGGACCGAGTCCATCGGCATCAGAAGGGAAGACATCCCCCTACGACGACCTCGAGGGGGACCTCCACTCTGAGAAATCCGAACCATAGCGAGGGGATTCGCCGGTGGTGGTATTTCCTTCTGAAGTAGAAAAGCACACACCAGGCGGGCCCGATACCATGAGGTGTATTCGACTGAGTACTATCCCGCCAAGCATCGAACGGGTGAGCCTACTGCAGTCATCTCCTTCATGGAAGCCGATGAGGAGGGGGTCCTGTACCTCCACGACGACGCTCTAGTGGTGACTATGCTGGTCGCCAACTTCACCACCCATAGAATCCTCATTGACAACGGGAGTTTTATGGACATCCTGTTCTGAAGGCCTTCACCAGAATAGGAATAGATGCTGCTCAGCTGCATTCTGCCCTCATACCGTTGAAAGGCTTCTCCGGGAGTATGGTTCAGCCTGTGGGAACCATCACACTATTAGTCCTGGCCGATAGTGCCCCCTGCACAGGCTCGGCCATGGTCGACTTCCTGGTGGTGAGGACCCCGTCGACATACAATGTCATCATTAGAAGGCCCGTCGACGTACAGCTTGCGGGCTGTCATGTCAACCTACCACCTCAAGATAAAGTTTCCAACTCCATGCAGAGTGGCAAAAATTTGAAACTAACAGATCTTGATAAGAGAATGCTACGTTCAAGAGTTAAAGCAGAAGGATGGTGGGTTTACCCCGGATGGCACCTCTGGGAAAGAATAGACGATGCGCCGCTTAGAGAGTCCTAGTAGGCCTTAGTTTAAAACTCACCCTACCGGGCTCGAGGGGGAGTGAGAGGGTGGATGGTCCCAGGGGCAAAGACAGAATAAAAGAAAGCTTTGTTCCTCCTTATTTTGTTGTATGTCATTTTAGTATTGTAAATTCCTGATATTTAATGAGAAACAAGATTTTCCAAGATATACAACACGTCTACTACGAACTTCCATATTATCAATAAAACGCCGACAAGACAATCTATGATTAATGAAATCTGCAACAACAAAATCATCGACCAATTACTGTTTACCTTCCCTGTTATGTCAGCAGGCAAGAGCAAGTCCAGTCCGAAACTGGCCGAACAACGTACCCCCCGCGGGGTCAAAGGGAAGTGTTAGGCCGAAGGCCACTCTATCCCTACCATGATGGAGAGCGGGTCCTGCCCCCCAGCGGCACGAATAACTTACCCTGACCCCCATTGCAGCGAAGAGCGGACTAGCCACATCACTGTTTGAATAAATTACCTCCCTAGTGGTATACCAAAGGGAAATGTAGGCTAAAGGGTTGCCTTATCCCCCCCGCAGCGGAGTGCGAATCAGCCTTGACGACCTGAAGATGAAGGCTTACCTTCTTTGCGAGCGTCAACAAGTGGGTGCGAGTCCAATCTCAAACTGCCTGAACCAAAGTGGAGAATTAGGCCGAAGACTGTTCTACCCCTCCCGCGATGGAAAGCAGGGGTCATGCCCTCCCAGCAGCCTAAAAAACTTACCCCAACCTCTGCTGTAATGAAGAGTAGAATCAGCACTAGCCTGACCCAACACTTACCTTCCCTGCGATACCAACGAGCGGGTGGAAGTCCAGTCTCAAATTGCCCGAACAACGTACCCCCCGCGGGAACAAATGGGAGAACTAGGCCGAAGGATGTTCTACCCCTCTCGTGATGGAAAGTGGATCATGCACCCTCAGAAGCCCGAACAACTTATCCTGACCCCTATCGCTGCAGTGGAGTGTGGGTCAGTCCTTAGCTACTCGAAACCAAAAGACTTTACTTTCCTCGTGAGCGTCAACAAGAGGGAGCGGGTCCAGTTGTAGATTGCCTGAAAACTTACATTCCCCCTGGGTAACAGGGACGAGTCGAGCTAGAAGCCGCTTCCCGCGGAAGAGAGCGGGTCCAGCTTTTAGGCTGTCCGAATACTTATCCCAACCTGCACTATGAACGAAGAGTGGGTTCAGCACCAGTTAGGCCCAAATCCTACTTTTCCTTGCGTTGCCAATAAGCGAGAGCGAGTTCAGTCTCAAACCGCTAGAACAAATTACCTCCCTATGGGATAATAGGGGCGAGTCGAGCCAGTGGTCACTCAGACCCTCCCATAAAGGAGAGCGGGTTCAGCCTTTAGGCTACCCGAAAACTTACCTTGACTCCTGTCATGGTGAAAGAGCGGACTAGCCCCACAGCTGTTCGAAGAAATTACCTCTTTGGGGAATCAAAGGGACGAGTTTGACTTGTGGCATCCCGACCTCTCCCTGATGTAGTGTGGGGCTAGTCTTTCGACTACCCGACGTGAACAAAATCTCCAAGTTGGAAAAGTTAGAACAAGGGGTTACATGATGTCAACGACCAGGAGTGGGTTCAAACTCAGACTACTCGGAACCTCCTACAAAGAAGAGCGGGTCTAGCCTTTAGTCTGTCCGAATACTTACCCCGACTCCCATCACAATAAAGAACAAACCGGCCCACGACCACCCAAAGAAATTACCTCCTCGGGGGGTAAAGGGGCAGGTTAGTTTAAGGCTTTCTGACCTCTCCCCAGCGGAGTGCAGGCCAAGTCTATTGACAGCCTGAATACTGCGGCAAAAAGTACAAACATCAGCAACACAGAAATCAGCGATGTAGCAGAAAACGACAAGCACTGTACGACATAGGTCGGGAGGCCTAGGTTTGCAAAATTAACTCTTGCCCTTAAGAGCAAAATAATGATAGCATCCTTATCTTTTGACCAGGGCTCACATACAAATTGCTAATGGAGAAAGATGGGTACAGTCCCAAACTACCCGAACTGCTTAACTCCCTATGTACCATTGAGGCAAGTTGAGCTTGAGGCCGCCTTTTGTCCCTACGGCGGAGAGTGGACCATCTCCATGACTATCTAAAGAATAGATCTCTGCCATCATTGCGGCCAAGGGTAGCTCGACCTACTCATCCAACTACGTGGGAAAGGCACAGAGATGACTACATGCCTAAGTAAAGCACGACGATGCATAGTGAAAGGATAAAAGAATTGGGTGGGGTAAAGCCCAACCAAAAGGTGGACAAAGAAAAGTGGAAATCTGCACAAGGAGAATGTGGAGAAACATTGGCCTCTTCAAACAAAGTTGCTAAGGCCTCTAGAGAATGACTACACAACAGAGGTAGAAGAAAGCAACACGAACAGGAAAGTCGTTAGCTAGCGGGGTCGTTAGGCGTAGGTCGGACCCTGGTGGGGTGGACCATAAGGCCTTGAGTGGCGAGTCCTTGCGGCTAAATCCCCCAGGCCGGCCACAAAAGAAAGAAGAAGGAACAATAAAGGGAAAATGTGCAAAGATACATAATCGGACACGACAAAATATAAGGCGATACCATTAAGCCAGGGAGTGGCAACGTCAAGCCTTGGCACCAAGAGAACCAACCTTAGGAATGTCAGGAGCAGGATTCCCTAGCTTTGGAGCAGTAGGTTCAGGCGCGGCTAGAACGACAGGACCCAGGAAAGCATCAGGGATCTCTTTCCTTCCCAAGTCACAACTGAACGCGAAAGCCACCCCGTTAACAGGAATACCGGCAAGGTCGAGGCCTCGCAAATATTTCGCAAAAGTCCTCGAATGCAACAACGGATTCCCCAAGAGGTGGTCCCGCATCGACCTACGACCTTCAGTACACCCATGCCCCCATGCTTGATCGCGAACAAGGACCAACTTTAGCTGCCTGTCCCGAAGGTTTGTAATAAGTCACTCCAACCGCTGGCCGTCCTCCTTCGTTTCCCTCGCCTCCCTCTTGAGCCTTTTCCAGCAGCGATCAAGTTTATTGTTTTTCCTGCGTTCATCCTTCAAGGCGAGTTGTACCTTCTTCAGCTCTTACTCTAGCAGCTTCCTCTCTTACCTCTCATCACGAGCACAATGAAGGGCGGTTTGGGTCATTGTACGAAGACCCTGGTTCTTTTGCTTAGCTGGGAGGTACCCTGACAACAAGAAGGTTCGACATGTAACGATCAGTAAAGGAAGACTAAAAAATAATGATAGAAAGGAAAATGACAAAGAGAGAAATAATCGAACCTCGTAGAAAAAGCCGGACAAACACTTGATGACGTGGCTGATAGCCTCCACACGATTCTCTCCCATTTCCAGCCAGGACAAATGAGGGATAACTTCTACTGAGCCCTCAGCCTCAGACGTTTGTGTAGCCACCTCAGCCCAATGAGCTCTGTTGGTAACCTCGTCGGCATGCGCTCCTGTCTGAGAGGGCAGATCTTTGCATGGACCTCTCGGACTGGATTCGACTACAACATCAGAAGGGAATCACCCTTCATTGGGTGCTCGGCCTGTGTAGGCTGGTCATAGCACGAACTCCTCAGACTCGAGCCGACTACAACACTCGAAAAGGAGTTGCCCTCCACTTGGTGCTCAACATAGGTAGGTAGGTCGTCGCACAGACTCCTTAGACCTGAGCCAACTACAACATCCAAAAGGAAGTCACCCTCCGCGCCATGCCCTACCTCCTCGACACAGCTGCTAGAAGTTGCAGTTGCCACCCCCTCGTTAACAGCATCCACACTACCCGAGCAAGCGTTGACCTTATCCCCGAGGGAGTAACTACCGGAAACCGAACGAGCTGAAAAAGAAGGAAAAAGCCCTGGAGTACGTTGCTCCTCAACAACCTGCCCAGGGACCTTGACCACAAAGACTCCACGGAGTAGAGCATCTATTTCACCCATGTCCGGGAGCACATCGGCAACACCAATCGACGGTGGCATCACGGAGGGAACATCGGCTGAAGGGCCTCCCACTGGGGCATCTGAGGACTCCGAGGAAGAAGGCCCTATCTGCACCTCCACTGGTGTCGCCATGACGGTAAGATGGTGAATCGTGGGACTAGCTAACTCTTGCCTTGGAGGAATCAAGGCTCCAGAAATCGGCCTAGATAACCTCTAAGCAAGGCTTCTTCCCCTTGCTCGATGGAGAAGGGTCCAAGGGGTGCTTTCAGACAGGAGCGACAAGGGGCAAGGCAACAGTCACCCTATCGTCAAAATGAATGTGGCTAAAGGGAGGCAGAGAATCCCTTAGGCTCTCCTCGGAAAGGAGGACTTCCGTGAAGATGCTATTGAGGTTCTTCTGCACCCATTCTCGAACAATTGCAATGTGTCGTGCCTTGTCAGAGGTAGGCGTTGGGTGCACTGCCTTGTCTTCTGGAATACTTCCTAGTTCGTTTGGATAGGAAACTCGCGAAGACTCACCTGACCCACTGGGAACTTCTACCCACGGCTAGAGACAAAGAGAAGTTTTGTAGACCAGCCCTTCACCTTGCGATACCTCAGCTCCAGGTTAACGAAGACATGTATCACCCTGAAGCTAAAGATGTTCCCCTTTTGCTGTAGCACCTTGTGAGTAAGGAGGAACTCATGGCTAGTGTTGTCCAGATCTGATTCCAGCAAAGTATGCCACCAAATGTTGCTGCAACAAATCAAAAGCCTCCAAGTGTTCAGATGCAATTGAGAGGGGGCTAGGCTGAGGCGATCTAGTAATTCCCGAACAGGGCGAGGGAAATGTAGCCTCAAGCCACATGAAAACATGGAATGAAATAGGGTCACTCGTGTAGAGTGACCATCAACGTTGACGGCACCCTCGTGTGGACCAGGGACCTCGAAGAGGATCGATTCCTGCACCTAGTAAATGAGGGCCAATGAAGCCAACATTGCCACATGGGCATTGGAACGCCAACTGCTGACCCCAAAAGATGGCTCAACGTCGGTATCTCCCCCACTGGAAGCCATGGATTGAGTGGATTTCTCAGAAGCCATCGACACAAAAGTAGAATGTAGTAAAGGAAGGAGAATAAGTGAAGGGAGGAGAAGTCGGAAGAACAGGGATGGTAAGAGAGCTAAAGTATGATGAAAGGAAAGATGACTCTAACCCCGACCGTATTTATATAGAGGAGAGGCAATGGTTAATCTCCCACGACCCATGGCAGAAGGGAGGAGGATGAGGTGTTTTGAATCCTGAGAATGCAATCCATGAAGTGACGCAAAATCAAAGAGCCGCCTAGTACCCTCGACATTAATGTAATTGAAAAGACGCCATCAAAGTTATCGAAAAATGAGCCAACGAGAATGGAAGGGAAACATTATCAGGGTAACTAAACGACGGGAACTTTCCCAAACTTCGAAACCATGTACACATCAGCAGAGGGATCTCGGCCTCAACGACAAGTCTGGTTTAAGTAATAATAATTTTCACCATAATCGTCCAGTGAGAACTAGCAGGGTAACTATAAGGAAAATTTCCCCCCTCAGTCCCAATGGGCTTGAGAATAGCAATTAAGGGAGTAAGAACCAAATGCCCAGCCCCAAACAAATAAAGTCTCCAACCCGGCTCATGGGTAGGCTCCTCTGGACGCAACCTGCATGAGGGAACATTCTACAATGGGATAAGACTCATCGACCTGAAGACCTCTCGAGTAGTGTCCAGCTCTTGAGTGCTTATCTGTATAGTGGGCGTAATATACGGGGGACTCTCGATCCTCTGACAAGAGGGCATCCAACGGAGAGGGAATCGAAAAACCACACTGTATTAATGACACCACTACCCAAACTACACACCACATTAATGACGCCGTAGTAGAGTCATGCCGCATTAAATGACACTAATAGAGGGAACAATACGAAGGACACAGACTCCATGGGGGCAGACACAACCTGTCCCCCCAGACTTATGGTATAAATAACAAGTCTCAGGTACAAGAAAACTCTATTCGATCCCTAGACGCTTTCACTTATTTACAAATTTTCAAGAGAATTTACTAACTTTAACATCGGAGACTCCCCGGCTCTAAGGCCGCCCTCTTCTAGTTGCCTCCATTCTTATCTTTTGCAGGCTCAGTTCTGAAGACCTGAGTTGTCGGAGTCTCGCCCAAAGGTGTGCTAAACACGATGTTAAGACTTATTACCAATACCTTCTATGCATGAGATTCTAGTACTGTTGAATTCCACAAGTTGAAGGTTTTTTAATTTCTGATAAAATTAAAGTTGTGGTCGATAGCAATTTCCGTTTGTTCTTCCTCACTATCTTTTTTATTAATTAGGTGTGCGTTAAGCTTAATTTTAAAGAATCAATCCTTTTATCCGATTCGATCCCCAACTAGGGGTGGGGGGTAAAGTCGTCACTTTATAAATACGATTCAAGACATGAAGAAATGTGTTTAAGGTAAAAGCTGATAAGAAGAAAGAAATTTTAAGAGGAAAATCATCCACATATAATTTTTTATACAATTATGTTTTCATAAAATGATGTTATTTTTGTAAAATAACTTATAAAAGTAACATTATTTTTGTAAAAAAACTTCTATTTTAAAATATGATTATGTAAAAGGTTGTGAAAATGATAATGTATATCAATATCATTACTCAGTGGCATGATTATATTAACTGATTCAAAATAAGTTGTAGTGTATCATTGCTCAATTTTCTTAACCCCTAAACAATCATCTGAATGTACATCCCAATTTTCGGCATCGATTTGACCTTCATTTGTCACCCAACTACGAAACTTCAAAAGCAATGTGCACCGTTTTATCAGCTGTGGCCGCTAAAAATGATCTCTTGCCGCACATGTGCATTTTTAGGTCTTAAACATCAAATTACTGATCATATCAGTTATTACTTTCTTACTGTTTGAAATAAGAACAATTTGATGACATCCTTACTCTCTTAAGTCTTATAATTGACATCCTTAGTTTCTCATTTCTCAATTCTTACTAGTGAAAGCGATGCTGAGGCGAAAGAGCGGTTGATTGAATCTTTAGTCAAAAGGGTGTTGACTGAACTTGCCAATACTCCAGTGGATCTGGCTACATATACAGTTGGACTTGGTCCTCGTCTTGAAAAACTTATGAGTGTGTTCGATGTTAAATCCAATGGCGTTCGAGTTCTTGGATTGTATGGGATGGGTGGGGTTGGTAAGACAACCCTTGCTAAGGCTCTTTGTAATAAAATTGTTGGTCGTTTTGACTGCCTTAGTTTCATTTCAAAAGTAAGAGAGAATTCTGCAAAAGATGCAGATTTAGTATCCCTTCAGAACAAACTTATCCATGACCTTTCCTCGGGTAAGTCTCCTGTGTATTCTGTAGCTGTAATCAAAGAGGTACTTCAGGAGAAGCGAGTTCTTGTTGTTTTGGATGATGTTGGCAATGTAAGTCAGCTTGAAGCACTCACTGGAAGAAGATAATGGTTTTTTGAAGGAAGTAGAATCATAATTGCCACAAGAGACAGAGAAGTTCTACCCGAGCATCTTGTCACTGCGTTTTATGAGGTCAGACAGTTGGATTCCTCTGACGCACTAAAACTTTTTAGCTACCATGCACTGAGAAGAGAGAAACCCATTGACAGATTTTTTAATCTGTCCAAGGAAATGGTGTCACTTACCGGAGGTCTGCCATTGGCTCTGGAAGTATTTGGTTCTTATTTGGTGGATAAGAGGAGAAAAGAGGAATGGGAAGATGCTCTGCAAAAGTTGAAACGGATTCGTCCACGCCATCTGCAGGATGTGTTGAAGATCAGTTTTGATGATTTAGATGCAGAAGAGAATCGTATATTCCTTGACATTTCATGTTTACTCATAAAGATGGAAATGAAGAGAGAGGATGCAATTGATGTATTGAAAGGTTGCGGTTTTAGGGCTGAGATAGCAGTCAGAGTCCTCATAACAAGGTCGCTCATCAAGATTACAGAGGACAACACTTTGTGGATGCATGATCAAGTTAGAGAAATGGGAAGACAGATTGTTCTAGATGCTAACCCTCTATATCCCAATATTCCAAGTAGACTTTGGGATCGTGAAGAAATCATGACCGTCTTGAAGGGTGGGAAGGTAGGGCCTCTTCTTAATGATTTCTTTTCTAGTTGGTGAAGATTGATGGTAGAATGACAAACATTGGGAGACGAGAAAAAAAATTCTCAAGCTTAAATCTTCACACTGTATTCACAGTTCCATTAATAAGGAAAAGAGTTTACAGTTTAATATGTTTTTTGAGAATCTCAGTACCATTAATAACTCTTTTTATCTTGCAAATATGTACAGTTTAACATCAGTACTAATCATTTGACAATACATTAATGTGTACGTACGTACGTACGTTCCTACGTTCAACTTCCCGGCCTATTAATTATACCAATCTATCTATCTATCTATATATATATATATAGTACTCACATGTCCCTTTCCTACGTACATTTATTAATTTCTTGAATGAGTTGTAATGCCACATCCTGCTTAATGTTAATTGCTTCCCTTTTTCTTCTATTTTTCTCTTCTATTTTAGAGTACTAAACTATAAGCTGGCCCTATAATTATATGTTTCCACCCATGTTGAGGACTAATTGCTTATCGTCGCTGCATTTCTCTTTGAAAACATCAATAAACCTCCATGTATTTTCTTTTTATTATAACAAGATTTATCATTAAACCTCCATGTATTTTTTTATTATTATAACAAGATTCGTCATATTTTTCACACAACTATAATTTTTTTTTTCACAATTCAAACCCGTGCTCAAATATAGATTTGTACTAATAATCATCGTATAATAATAATAAATGGATCAGCGATATTGCTGTTCATCTTAAATTATATATATATCGATTAGTTAAATGTATAATAACTATTTAGGTTGTGTTAGGTTGTTGAATTAAACTCAACTCATCTCAAACTAATCATTGATGAGATCCATTACTTTTTCAACTTTATATAAAAAAAAAATTAAACTCATATCAACTTACTTTATATACTTTAACCTAAAAAATGAAACTCATCTCAATAAGATTTATAAAATACTGCTATTCACAACTCAATTCAACTCATTTTAACATCCGAATGTAGCCGATACTTAAAAAAATGTAATCTATAACATTACGTGTGAAAAGGGATACAAAATTTAGGACGAAAGAACAAAAATATTCTAGTAAATGTTGAAATACTATGTGAACTTGAGAAATCAAATAAGATTCTAATGCTAGGAGCAAAGGTGTTGTCTCACAGCAATTGGTTCATTCAATTTGATAGTAGTATGGGTCTTGAGTGAAACTTGACTTGATCAACCTAGAGATCAGGTCTCCTTGACCCATTCAAGTGTCCCCAATTCCACGCTCTATACACCCTTAAAGTAATGCACAAGTTTTGACTTCTGGATTTACAAATTAATACAACACGTATTTGACCAACCAACCAGTGACTCACCTCACTTCAACACGACGTCGCTCCTGGCACTTAAAAAAGCTTAAATTCCGTGTCTTGATTCTTGAAAAACAGCCCACCTCCCACAACAACTCTCCACTCTGCTCTGTAACTGCAGCTTAATTGTACCGACAATGGGTAGGGAGGAACTGTCCATAGCCGTACCCAGTCCCTTCAGGTGCCCCATCTCCATGGAGGTGATGAAATCCCCTGTGAGCTTGTGCACGGGGGTCACCTACGACCGCTCCAGCATCCAGCACTGGCTCGAGTCCGGCCACGACACTTGTCCAGCCACCATGCAGGTCCTCCCCTCCAAGCACCTTGTGCCCAACCGCACCCTTCACCGCCTCATCCACCTCTGGCTCCTCCACCATCACCACTCCTCTCTCAATTCTCCGTCTTCCTCCTCATCTAGTACTCCGTCGATCTCGTCTGAGCAAGTTCGGATTTTCGTCGACATGATTGAGGGCGAGAACGGCGGCCAGCTCGATTGCCATGATTACCTGGCAAAGATTGTGGACTTCGCGAAAGTTCGCGACGAGAACCGGAGGTTTCTGGCTCATTCCGAAAGCTTCGTGGAGGTCATCGTCAGTTTTCTTTGCAAAAGTACGGAGATAGAGGTTTTGGAGTTGGTTGTTAGGGTTTTATATTTGATTATGTCACAAAAGGGAGTTGAAGAACGAGTGCACAGGTTGATTTTCGGAAGCAATAACCAAAAATACTTCTCTTCGATTTGTTTGCTTTTGCGAGACGGAAGTTTAAGCTCCAAGATCGAGTCGGTAAGGATTTTAGAGTCGCTTGCTTCCGACTCCGAATCCAAACGCAGAATCGCAGAAAAGGAGGACCTTGTCTCCGTGCTGTTCCATCTCTTGAGCTCTGACAATGCCGATACAGCCGACCTACACGACGCCATTTTGTCGTGTTTAATCGCCGTCTCTGGAAGTCGTTTTGGAAAATCCAAACTCATCCGGTTGGGACTCGTTCGAGTCCTCTCTGAAAGGCTCTCAAACCCCAACACCAAGACTTCCACCGCCGAGAAGTCTTTAAACCTATTATCAGTGGCTGCCTCATGCGGGGAGGGTCGGTCGACGATAAGCGAGGACTCAAAGCAGTGCGCCGCGGCTGTAGTGGAGAGGCTGATGAAGGCAGGAACGGAGGACGCGGTGGCAGTGCTGTGGGGGATGTGCTGCTTGCATGGAGACAGGAAGGTGAAGGACGTTGTGGTGAAGAGCAATGGGGTGACGAAGCTGCTGCTGGTGATGCAGAGCGAGTACTGCGAGGGCCATGTGAGGAGGATGTGCGCGGAGCTGCTTAAGGTCTTGAGGGATGGGTTCAAGTCCGCCGCAAGCGGCGGTTTGGGGTTGGGGAGGTATGAGACGAAGACTACTCATATCATGCCCTGCTAATTGGATTTGCTATATATATATACGTATGTATCTGTGCATGGGTTATGTTTGTTTGCTTATTGGGAAAATAGTAAGAAAAGTTGTAGTTTCAAGTGGTGCAAATGTTACACCTTTCTTATATTAATATGTTATATCTTGATTTGTATAAAGATGAAGAGTATTAGACCATTCATGATCTGTCAATCCAGCTAAATACAGTCAAGTCAGCCAAAACAAATTGATCATGTTAAGGAAGACAACTTAAGGTTCTGTTTCGATATCAAGAGTATCGCAAATGATATGTGAATAATAATTAAATAGTTTGTAAATAATAGTAAAATAGTAGTACATAATTTGTGAATAGTAGTGAATTAGTTATATGAGAATATATGAGAACAGTTGTATATACAAACAAGGCTCTACTTCTTTTATGGTATTCCATGTCCAACCCTACAAGCTTATTTTTCGAACACACTTAAAAAAGAAATCTCTTCCTCACAATGGCTTTCCCATGTACTTGTTTTTCGAAGATACCCTAATAATCCTGCCCGTACGATGATTATATGGGATACGCCCCAACGACGAGGATCATGTCTATCCATTTTTTTAAAATTATTCCTCACTTTTAATGGAGAAAAACTTGAAGGTAATAATGTCAATTAGCCAATTCCAAGAAACCAAGAGTAATGAAAATGCGTATAAAACACAAACTTAAGTACCTTTATTACACACTTGTAAAAGGTAAATTTGTAATAAGAAGGATATTTTTGATGAAGGGATAAATTGATATGGAACTTTAAAGTATTACCTAAAAGGAAAATGATCTGTACGGATTTTCTTTTACTTAATGATTAAAAAATTATTTTTTTAATGAGTTTATTATTTTTTTAAAAAATATTTAAGGGGTTTAAAAATTATTGAAAAAAATAAAAAATTGTACTTTCGATAAAAACTCTCGATTGAGATTGTTGGTAGATGTGAAAGTAAGATGGTGGTATGATGTATATCATTACTCTATCCAAATACGATGTTATTAATGCTTAAGTTTTTCTCGATATACGGTTTAAGATTCCATCTAGATGGACAGAAATCTTGATGCACGTTAATAAACAAATAAAAGGATGTAGTAATAACAAGTCTAGGAGTGGCCCAATATATAAAAATTAATGAATGACATTGGAGCAAGCCCAATGATTGATGTTGCAACTGTGGATATGCATGAAAGGCTTGATAAGGCCCTAAAAAGCAGGCCTCCTGGCTGTCTTTCCCAACCCACGTTGTAGTACTAAAAAGTAAAATGCTATGTTTCCTAGCTAATATCTCTTAAATGATTAATCAACACAATTAATCTCATGTACCGTACCATTGTCAAGAAAAAAAGAAAGTCTGTACGTAGTTTAAACTTCAAAAATACATATATAACAAAAAATCGAGAGGAAAGCTATACATTACATTACTATCTCATTTTTATCCGGCTACTATATAAGATGTGGCCACATATTTATCATCATTGGATGATAAAGAATTATCCAACAAGAGATTATTTAATAGTGATAAATGTACCACATATTGTATTATTCAATGAAAATGAGATGATAGTGTGGTGTTTTTTCATGGCAAAATTAAACAAAGTTGGAGAAGTCAAACGAGAGTTTTGTGTTATGGGTAAACTAGTGAATTACCCAGAACTTAGACAACCAACGTGTAAGAACAACAACTCAGAGAGAAGAACAAGAACACAATTGAGAAAAACCCAAGAATCCCTTCTTGATTCTCGGAAGAGGTATTCGAGGAACCTCCAACCTCCAGACAATCTTCTTATTGATTCTTATGTATCCAGTAATTACAATGCACTCGGTATTTATAATACTCGAGTGATCAAAACGCCACGTATTGAAATGTAACAAACTCACCGCCTTAAAGCTATTCGGTTAAAACCGTTATTCACCTTACACTAAACAAAACTCACCGTTTCATTAAAGATGAAACTCCCCGTTTAAACCCTTCAACACTCTCGACTGATCTCTCTTTATTAACTAACTGCCTAACAAACTTTCAACCATTACATTCCCTTCTCCTTAATAAAGTCCTTGACCACAAGGACTTAATCCTCCCCACTAGAAGACCTTGCCCAGAAGGTGGGGATAACGATCCTGCAATGTCCATAGAAGTTCCCAGGTACTATCTTTAATAGAAGTTCCTAACCATTTCACCAACACTTCTGTGACAGCATGGTTTCTGATTTTCTTCATCCTTCTTTGTAAGATCACTTCAGGTTCAGGTTGCACTTGTCCTTGAGAATCCAAAGGAGGTAGTGTAGGAAGTGGAATTACATTCTGACCCAACTTTTTCTTCAAACATGACACATGTACAACAGGATGTATCTTTGTAGAATGAGGCAAGTCGAGTCTGTAGGCAACTGTTCCCACTCTTTCCAAAACCTGAAAAGGTCCAAGGAACCTTGGAGATAATTTCAGATTGTGGCGTAAGGAAACAGTTTTCTGTCTGTATGGCTGCAATCTAAGGAAGACCCAATCGCCTACTTGAAATTCCCTCTCAGTTCTCTTTCTATCTGCAAACTCCTTCATCCTGTTCTGTGACTTCAGCAAATTCTCCCTCAGCATTAACCAAAGTTGCTCTCTGGTTTTAAGTTGTTGGTCTACTGCAGGATTGACTGATGTGCCAGCTACATAAGAAACCAATTTAGAAGGTAAGTATCCATAAAGTGCTTCAAAAGGACAGACTTTAATGGCAGAGTGACAAGTGGTGTTGTAACACCATTCAGCCAAAGGAATCCACAAGCTCCACTCCTTTGGTTTGTCACTGGTATAACATCTCAAATACCCTTCAAGAGTTTTATTCAAGGCCTCAGTTTGCCCATCCGATTGAGGATGATAGGCAGAATTGAAATTGAGGGAAGTGCCTTACAATTTGAAAAGTTCCTTCCAAAAATTACTAGTGAAAATAGCATCACGATCTGATACAATTGATTGAGGTAGCCCATGCAGCTTAAAGACACCAGAGAAGAAAACCTGGGCTACTTTACTTGCTGAATAGGGATGTGCCAAGGGAAAAAAATTTCCAAACTTGGTGAATCTGTCCACGACAGTAAAAATCACATTGTAGCCACCAGAAAGAGGGAGACCCTCAATGAAATCCATAGAGATATCTACCCATGGTAATGAAGGAATAGGTAGAGGTTGCAAGAGGCCAGCTGGATGCACATTTTCATGTTTGCATGTTTGACATACTTCACATTCTCGAACTAAGGTTTTAATATCCTTGCGCATTCCTTTCCAGTAGAAATCCATCTTGGCCCTATGTAATGTTTTATGATAGCCCACATGGCCAGCTTGTGGACTATTGTGAATGTGATGCAATACTTTAGCCTTGAATGGTGAATCTGAAACTACCACAAATTTCCCTTTTCTCAATAACAAGCCTTGTTGTAATGTAAAGTGCTTAGGACCCTCTGATCCTTGCTGCAACTTTTCATAGATGTCTTGGATTATGGGGCAAAGTTGATAACTTTGTTTTAATTCTTCCACCCAAAGAGAGGTAGGAAAAGTGATAAGTGCTAAGTTTGCTGACTGTTCTTCAGACTTCCTGGAAAGAGCATCAGCTACCTTGTTTTCTTTCCCTCTTTTGTAATCAATGGTGAAATTGTAGCCAATCAACTTCAGAAGCCATTTCTGTTGAGTTTTTGTGCCAACCCTTTGCTCTAGTAAGTACTTAAGAGCTTGCTGATCAGTCTTTATTTTAAACACAGCACCGAAAAGATAAGGCCTCCATTTAGCTACAGCATAAACAAGAGCTAGTAACTCCTTCTCAAAGGTAGATAAAAAGTAATGCCTTACCTTTTAATGCCTTGCTATAAAAAGCAATCGGTTGATTGTCTTGCATGAGAACAGCTCCTAACCCATAACCTGAAGCATCACATTCGATAGTGAAACTTTTAGAAAAATCAAGCAATTTGAGTACTGGTGGACTAGTAATAGCCCTCTTCAAGTGTTGGAAAGCCTGAGATGCCTCCTCAGTCCAATGGAAAGCATTTTTCTTCAACAACACTGTTAGTGGGGCAGCAATAGATCCATAATCCTTGATGAATTTCCTGTAATAACCAGTAAGTCCGAGAAATCCTCTCAATGCTTTTAAGGATTTTGGAATAGGCCAGTCAATCATGGACAAAATCTTGGAAGGATCAGCTTTAACACCACAACCAGAAATGATATGGCCGAGGTAATCAACTTCCTGCATTGCAAACTTGCATTTTGACCTCTTTGCATAGAGTGTATGTTGCTTTAAAACTTCTAGCACTGATCTTAAATGTGCAATATGGTCCACCAAGTTCCTGCTGTAAACCAATATGTCATAAAAAAAAACCAAGACAAACTTTCTTAAGAAATGTTTAAACACATCATTCATCAAACTTTGAAATGTAGCAGGAGCATTAGTAAGCCCAAAAGGCATTACTAAGAACTCATAGTGCCTCTCATGAGTTCTAAAGGTTGTTTTCTCAATATCCACATCTTTAACTCGAATCTGGTGATATCCAGATCTCAAGTCCAGCTTGGAAAATATTGTTGCTCCATATAATTTATCAAGTAGCTCATCAATCACAGGAATGGGAAACTTATCCTTGATGGTTACTTGATTTAGTGCTCGATAGTCCACACACATCCTCCATGAACCATCAGACTTTTTAACAAGAAGCACTGGTGAAGAAAAGGGGCTCTGACTTGGCCTCACCACCCCGGATTTCAACAAATCCTGAACAATATTCTCAATCTCAGTTTTCTGATAATGAGGATATCTATAAGGCCTGACTGAAACAGGACCAGTTCCTTCCTTAAGAGGAATATGATGATCGAAAGATCTGATGGGAGGTAAACCCACAGGTTCAGCAAAGACATGCTCGAACCCTTGTAATAGTTCTTCTAGCTCTTGCACCTGACTTCCAGGTCTTTCTATTGAGTCTTCAGTTCTCAGCTGCAAAAACCAACCTTGCTGCCTCACCAAGGAAGACTTTAACTTGCCCTTTCCATTTTGAAGCCTCATGCCATCAGATTTCAACCCATGTAAGGTGATTTTGGATTGTCCCACTGTAAAACTCATAGACATGGAATTAAAATCCCAACAGATTAGCCCCAAGGTTTTTAGCCATTGAACACCCAATACTATGTCACAACCCCCCAAGGCTAACACATGAAATGAAATTTTAAACTTTGAGTCTTGAACCTTGATGATTTCTTCACAGCTGCCACTGCTTACCAACTTTTCACCATTAGCTACTCTCACTTGTAACTTCAAATCATCATGTACTTTAAGTTTTGCTGCTTGTACCATCAATGGATCCAAAAAATTATGTGTACTCCCCGAGTCCACTAAAATTTCAACCACACAATTTCCAATCCTTCCCAACAATTTCATGGCATTATTGTTAGAGCAGCCAGATATTGCATTAATGGACACCTCCAGCCCTTCTCCTTCTTGTGTCACCAACTGTTCATTGGTCACTAGAGTCTCATCTCCTTGCTTCTGTATTTCCAAGGCATTACCAACAGTATCCTCAGCATGTAACAGATATACTTTGGGAGCCTTACATATATGTGTGGGGTTCCATTTTTCATCACAATGGTAACATAACCCTTTCTTCCTTTTTTCATCCATTTGTGAAGAAAAAATCCTCTTAACTGCTACGGGAGGTTTCTGGAATCTGTTGCCTTCCACCATAGATTCACTCGTTGTTGAAACATCTCTCCATGGTTTTTTAATAGCTGATAAGTACTCTTCCTGGATTTTTGCCAATCCAAAAGTAGCCCCAAGATTCACTGGATTGAACATCTTCACAGGTAACCTGATTTCATCTTTCAGGCCACTCACAAAACAACTAAGCAAATGCTTCTCAGACAGTATTGTCAACCTATTTGTCAAGGCTTCAAACTGTGACTTATACACAGCAACAGATGTGGTCTGTTTTAGCTTGGTTAATGCCTCCATTGGGTCATCATATGCAGATGGCCCAAATCTCACTTGCATTGCCATAACCAATGACTCCCAAGAATTGAACTGACTTGAGTTAAAAGCCGTTTGGTACCAAACTAATGCCTCACCCTCCATATGATATGAGGCCACCATTAATTTTTGATGAAATGGTGTTTGATACAAATCAAAGTATGATTTGCTTTAAAAACCCATCCAACAGGATCACATCCACTAAAACGTGGAAAATCCAAACAAAAACTTCTCTGGACAGCTCTATCTTCATGACCTCTAGGTTCATTTGTATTGACACTAGAAGACTCAACCAAAGAACGTAACATATCAGAAACTTGTTCTAACCTTGTTGACATTGCAGTAATGCATTGTTGATGATTCTCCAACTGTCTATGAACCATTTATTGCTGCTTCTGGGGTCCATCTTGTTGATTTTTCAGAGCTCCTCGCGTGCCTTCTGCCATCATAGGATCGATTACTACTGATACCAATTGTTATGAGTAAACTAGTGAATTACCCAGAACTTAGACAACCAACGTGTAAGAACAACAACTCAGAGAGAAGAACAAGAACACAATTGAGAAAAACCCAAGAATCCCTTCTTGATTCTCGGAAGAGGTATTCGAGGAACCTCCAACCTCCAGACAATCTTCTTATTGATTCTTATATATCCAGTAATTACAATGCACTCGGTATTTATAATACTCGAGTGATCAAAACGCCCCATATTGAAATGTAACAAACTCACCGCCTTAAAGCTATTCGGTTAAAACCATTATTCACCTTACACTAAACAAAACTCACCGTTTCATTAAAGATGAAACTCCCCGTTTAAACCCTTCAACACTCTCGACTGATCTCTCTTTATTAACTAATTGCCTAACAAACTTTCAACCATTACATTTTGGTCGATAAAACCGGCAACTTTCACCATTATTTTGCTTCCTTATATATTCATGAATTAAAAGGAAAACAAATCCAGTAGTACGTACGGTTTCATGGGGTTCAGAAATGATTAGAAGATAGATGAACGTGAGTACTGGATTTTTAAGTGAATAATGCATCCATCCTGACATAAGTTAACACTTCTTTTATATATATATATATATATATATATGGATTTGTGGGTGAACCATGCAGGAGAACAACCCTAGCTTTGAGGAGTTTGATGATGTCATAATTAATGATTGGAGCAATTCTTTAGCGGCCTGTTGTAATGTAACTCTGTTGTGTGACAGTGATGCATGACATCTTGGGAGTCTACTTCACAAGATGATTGGTGTCATATAGTGCCTAGCTAACTAGATCGAGCTCAAGCTTTCTTGACTTCTAGAAGAACTACCACTTTAGCCTCTCACCAATAAAAGGATCGATCATCTATATATGATGTGCTAGCTACATATATTACTATAATAAAAATAAGTATTTAAGACAAGTTATTTGTGACGTCGAAAATGACTATTTGTAGTGAAAATAGATTTATTTTAATAAAAATAATTATTTTAACAAAAATTATTAATTTGACAATAAATAAGTATTTTCTTATAATGTATATGCACCGTGATGCACGGGAGTATTGTTTTTAATCTCGTATCGTACTGGTCGGTACAGTTATCATATATATTTCGTACCGGCCAGTACTAGCCTATATTTCGGCCTTTAATTTTTTAATTTTTTTAAATTATAAATTTATTTTTTTACTCCTAATTTAGATTAATTTATAATTTATATAAATATGTATTTATATATAATTTATTCATAATTATTATTTTTGAAATATAATTTATATAGATAATTTATTCATATATAAACTAATTTAAAACAATACACAAAACGATATCTATATCAAAATATTTCATTTTAATAACTTGATCGATACGTAGTATGGTATTCAAAACATTGCCGTGAAAGTTATGACAAAGATAAAAAGAAAAAAAAAATTGTTGTTTTTGAAGACGACAAATGTTGACCGACTAATTTGAAATTATTTGTGGTAGCCAGGGCTTTCCATATCTCAGCTAGCATGCAGTGATATACAATCCAGTTTGAATAAAGTAGTCAATGATCACATGCATGAAATTGTCATGATTTCCGAATTGGTTGGCTTTAGCAGTCATGATATGATGTCCTTTCTAATTTCCTGCCACACAAAACAAATTATTTAATAAATCTAAAAATTTAGTATCGATCATGATCACAAGCAAGCATGAGTAGTCTCATGAGAAGATGATATTATTACTTTGAGGACCAACTTAATTAATCTTGATCAAGCTGCAGTGATCAAGGTGTTGAAATAGGACTTTAATCATCAATCGATTAGAGTTAGCAATTGGTAATCTCTTACCAATTAATTCTTACATAAATTAATACTTATAAGCTGACATGAATAATTAATTACGTAAATTGAAGACATTAATGGATTATCCAACGACAAAGTTCATGAAGATATGTCATTTCAACTCCTAATCAAAACTACGTATATGTATCGATTAAAACCTCTGTAGACCTTAATGAAAGAATAATCAATAGGAAATACGTGACAAAAGTTGCAAGCTTATAGGTTGTTGGTCTCGTATTTGCAGTTTTGTCCAAATTTCAAGGTTTTCGTTCGATCGGTGTGGGAGACCCACCTCTCCCATTATTTGTTTGTCTTGTGGAAAAAAAAAAATTTAATTCTAACGAAATGATTATTTGTAATTAAAATTAAGTGTGAATAGTTTTTTAATTGTAATAAATTAGTCATAAAAATCTATTTTTCTAGATAATGGAAAGAAATATCAAATGATTTACCTCGTCAAAAGCAGATGCATCCACTAGCTAGCTAGCGTGATGGAATTTGAATTCAAAAGAGAAATCAAATTCTATAAATTAATACTTAAGAGGTTTGTACAGCTTACACCGTAGTCTGTTAATTAGAACATTAAACTGAGTCTATCATGCAGGCTTCTATGGTACTTTCGTTTCTTCTTCTTTTGGCCCTTTCAATGGCAAATGCTCAACAGAGAAACTTCAACTTGAGCCGAGGCTCTTCTCTCTCTCCCACGGGAAACTCATCCCTGTTCTCACAATCCGGCACTTTTGCCTTTGGGTTCTTTCCTTTTGGTGGTGGCTTCGCAGTAGGCATATGATATGAATTAGGAACTCCACAAAAAACTGTTGTCTGGACAGCCAATCGGAATGATCCACCGGTATCACGCAATGCCACCATTGGATTAACAAACGATGGTAAGCTCATCTTGCAAGAGGTGGGAGGCCAAGAAAAAACCATTGCCAATACTACAGAACCAGCTTTATTTGTTTCCTTGCTCGATCCTGGCAACCTTGTTCTCTACAATTCGAATTCAAAAATTATATGGCAAAGTTTTGATTACCCAACAGACACCCTTTTGCCAGGTTTACTTCTACGAGCTGGGGATCAACTCGTTTCTAGTATCTCTGAAACCAATCACTCGATGGGAAGCTTTCGGATCAAGATGCAGACCGATGGGAATATTGTGATGTATCCAGTAGGTTCTCTTGATGCTCCAGACTATGCTTATTGGGCCGCAGCAACAAATTTTGTAGGAAAGAACGCAACTCTGACGCTAGATGGAAACGGCCGCCTGTACATGCTTAATAGTAGTGGCGCCGAGGTGAAGAACATCAACAATGGAGCTGTTCCCTCTGATGGAAAGATGTATCGAGCAACAATTGATGCAGACGGGATATTCAGGGTGTATTCTCATAACTTGATTGAGAATGGTAGTCAATCAATCTAGTGGTCTGTGCCAGATGATAGATGCACTCCTAAAGGCATATGTGGCATCAACGGGTATTGTGATCTCGTAAGTCTACAACCTGTTTGTGCTTGTCCTCCTGGTTTTATTTTCAACAATCCGGAGCAAAGAAATTTGGGTTGCAGTAGAAACTTCATTGCAGAAAGTTGTGCCTTTAAAAATGACCATGTAGAGTACACTATTCAAGAATTGCGAGACGTTGTATGGATAGAAAGCACATATGCCATTTTGTCCTCTGTGACGAGAGAAGAATGCAACCTGGCATGTTTAGAGGACTGCAATTGTGAAGCTGTTCAGTTCCAAGGCCAAGAATGCAAGAAACAAAAACTTCCATTGACATTTGGGAGAAGAACACAGCAGGATCAAGCTGGCAAGCCAAGCCCAACAACGCTTGTTAAAGTAGGCATGGACTCAGGTAGGAATGGGACAATGGATCCCAAAGAACCCCGGAAAGTTTTGCGAATGGATATCTTAGTCATTGGTATTGCATGTCTTTCTTTCGCGTTGATTGTGCTAGCCTTTTCTGCTTTTCTATTCTTTAGATATCGTCTTTGAGCATACAAAAAGATTCCTTATAAAACTAATGATCAAGGATTGATTGAAGATGTTTCTCTTCGTGCATTTACTTACAATGAACTCGAAGTTGCGACAAGTGGCTTTAGCGAACAACTGGGTAGGGGCGCTTTTGGGACAGTTTTCAAGGGCACATTGTCAGGGCAGAGAACAATTGCCGTCAAGCGGCTTCATCAAGAAATGGTGGCTGATGGAGAAGTGGAATTTCGAAACGAGATGAGGTCCATTGGAAGAACCCACCATAGAAACTTTGTCCGCCTGCTAGGTTACTGCCATGATGGTTCCAATTGGCTTTTAGTATACGAGTACATGAGCAATGGAACACTCTCTGGCGACCTTTTGAAATCCCAGTTAAAGCCAAATTGGGAAGAAAGAATTAACATCGCTTTGGATATAGCAAGAGGGATCCTATACTTACACGAGGAATACGAGACCCGGATCATCCACTGCGACCTCAATCCCAACACCATATTAATGAATGAGTATGGGTGTGCAAAAATTGCAGATTTTGGACTAGCGAAGCTATTAATCCCAGACCATTCCAGGACTCTCACTGGGGTGAGAGGGACAAGAGGTTATGTTGCCCCTGAATGGCACAAGGGCATGCCCATCACCGTGAAAGCCGATATTTTTAGTTTTGGGGTTATTTTTTTGTCATAATATGTTGTTGCAAGAGCGTTGACAACGATGCTCCTCAAGGAAAGGCAATTCTTGTAAAATGGGTCAATGATTGTTTCGAGGCCAATGAACTTAGTAAGCTGGTGCTTGAAGAAGTTGATCAGTAAAGCTTAAAAAGGATGATCAAAATTGGGTTGTGGTGCATAGAAGAAGACCCAGAAGTCCGCCCTTCAATTAAGAAGGTGATTCAGATGTTGGAAGGTACTATAGAGATAGCTGAACCTCCATCGACCCACTCTTCATTTCAGCATTAATTCTTCATTATTTAAAAGAGTGAAGTATTTCGTTTCTTCTCATAAAACTCGATTTGTAATTGGATTTAAAGAAGTTCAAAGTTGTTGCTATCAAGCTAGTGTGGCCTTCCATATTGATTATAGTTGAACTTCCATTATGCATGCCCTCCTTTTATGTGCTTTTAGAAAAGTTAAGCCCTATTTCGAGCGTATAGTGCATGTTGCCGAAGTTAGTACTATATACGTACATATAGAAGTTATATACGAAAAAAATGAAAAAAATAATGATAATCCCCTCAAACTACCGCCTAATTTTCTATCACCCCCTCAAAAAAATCAACTTTGAAAATTATCCCCAAACTATTAAAAAATCACAATTACCCTAAAATAGAAAAAAAGAATCCTATATTTTGTTCGATTGTGAATTTCTTTTAGAAAAGGAAAATTGGAGAATTTTATTGGCAATTGGAAATTGAAAGGTCTTTTAGCAACATTAAATGAATAATTATAAACACTAGTAAAAAATCAAAATCAAAAGGAATTAATTAATGGTAGAATGATTGAATATTTGACTTAATATGAGTAACGAAAAGTATTTTCTTTCTTCGATTGCCGATATTGTAAAAATGCTATAATATTATCCCGATGTACCTGGTTGTGATATGCAACTAAATGCATATAAACAATGATATTTGGCCCATTATGATTATAATTTTGACTAATTTACAAAAATTTTGCTCACGTGGTTGGAATGTATTGTATACACGATGAATATGAATTTATATGCATCTAAATGCATATAAACAATGAATATTTGGCCCCTCGATCTGCTCCATGAATCTAGCTAACCTCCGACGTTGGAGCTTGGATCTACTGGATGTGATTCAACAAACACATTTTTCATCAAATAGATACTGAATGTGTTGTTGGATTACTAAACGTTAAATAAACAAAACAGTTATATGAAGAAAAATTGGTAAAAGAATAGTGCAAGAGATTGGTAAGTAAATGATAGCATGCAACCTTTGAGTAAAAATGTTGGTCTTTCTAGTTGGAGGGATAACAAAATTATTAAGGGAAGTGATAAAACATTAAAAGAATTAAAGGTAATTAGAATTGTTGAGGATAAAATGAACTAGGCCGAGGCCACCAGGAAAAAGAGGAAGAGAAGGAAAAGATAGAAGTTGAAGAAGGTGAAAGCATGTTACGTCAGACACGTAAGGGTAAAGGTAAAAGAGACATTAAGCTGATAAGATATCAACCTACATGTATGTTAAGATATAAAATAAATAATAAAATCTACATCTTCTTTTCAGCTTAAGTTTTTGGAACAAGCAGTAATTTCACATGATATCAAGAGCCACACGGTCTATACCAATTTCGATCCAAGTAGGAATGGGACAACAACTCCCAAAGAATTTCGAAAAGTTATGCTTTAATTGTGCTAGCCTTTTCTGCTTTTCTTATGTTTAGATATCGTCTTTGGGCATACAAAAAGATTCCTTATAAAACTAATGATTAAGAATTGATTGAGGATGTCTTTCTTCAAGCATTTACTTACAATGAACTCGAAGTTGCGACGAGTGGCTTTAGCGAACAACTGTGTAAGGGTGCTTTTGGGACAGTTTTCAAGGGCACCTTGTTTGGGCAGAGAACAATTGCCGTCAAGCGACTTCATCAAGAAATGGTGGCTGAAGGAGAAGTGGAATTTCGAAAAGAGATGAGGTCCATTGGAAGAACCCACTATAGAAACCTTGTTCGCCTGCTAGGTTACTGCCATGATGGTCCCAATAGGCTTTTGGTGTACGAGTATATGAGTAATGGAACACTCTCTGACTACCTTTTCAAATCCCAGTTAAATCCAAATTGGGAAGAAAGAATCAACATCGTTTTGTATATAGCAAGAGGGATCATGTACTTACACAAGGAATGTGAGACCCAAATCATCCGTTGTGACAAAAATCCCAACAACATACTAATGGATGAGTACAAGCATGCCAAAATTGCAGACTTTGGATTGGCGAAGCTATTGATCCCAGACGATTCTAGGATTCTCACTGGGATTAGTGGGACAAGAGGTAATGTTGCCCTAGAATGGCATAAGAACTTGCCCATCACAGCAAAAGTGGATGTGTATAGCTTTGGTATTATCTTCTTAGTTATCATATGTTGCCGTCACTACAAGGGGAATCACCTTTCTCGGCGATTCATTTTTGCTGGGAAAACCAATAAAATCGCCGCCTATAACCTTTCCCAATGATACATAAATCGCTGGACGTTCGCCGGTATTAAAGCCCCACTTTTGATCTACTCCAACGGAAGCCAAAAATCACCAGGAAAGATTTTATTTCCCAGTGATTTTTATTTGCCGCAAATAGTACATTTTCTCGCCGCAAATGCAAAATACGATCAAGTTGTTAATCGTTGGGAAATACTAATTCCAACAATTTAATATTGTCGCTAAAAGAGGGAAAATCGTCGGAAATATATTTTCCCAACGATTGTTTAAAATCGCCGCAATTAGCTAAACGGTTTTGAAATAACAATTGCAACGATAAAAATGCACCGGTATAGATCAATACCAGCGATTTAAAAATCTTCGCAATTGAGTTAATGATTTTGTGAACTCAAATGCAGCGATTATAACATCGCTGGTAATTCATCAATTACGGAGAATTATAGTCGTCGCGAAAAATAAAATAAATCACCGCTAATCTAGTGATCTATTCCAAAGGCTTATTTAAATCAATGAGAAAACTTTTTGCAGCGACTAGTATTCGTCGCAAATGTCCTGAAATGCCGCTAAAAGTATTTCCGGCGATATATGATAACCGGAAATAAATTTTAGTGTACAAAAAATTATTTGCGGCGAATTTTAATTGCCGGAAAAGATATTTCACAAAATGAAGTTGTTCTTATAAATTGGGTCAACGACTATTTCACAGCTAATGATGTATGCAAGCTGGTGCCTGAAGAAGAAGTGTGTAAGAGTTGGAAAAAATGGTTTGGTTTGAAGAAGCAAAGCAACGAAGAAGATGATGAAATATTCCCTTATCTCATTCATAAAAGCCATATGTTGTACAATAGTCTATTTATACATGAAGAATAAAAATATTCTATACACATATGAATATACCATAGTGCCCCTAAGCCTTTATACATCACAGACTGTAATGAGGAAGTCTGTTGTGAATTTGTTAAACATGCAGTATTTCTGAGGGCTCTGTTTTGTTCCTTTTCCATGGTAGCTGATCTGTTTTGCTCCTTATCCGTAGCAGCTGAGTCATCTTCTGGTAATATCCTCCCGCAAGATGGAGAATAGATATTTTCTTTTCCCATCTTGGAAAGAAGAAAGACAGACTGAGTTGAAGAAAGTGACTTTGTGAAGATATCCGCAAGCTGTGTTGATGAACGAATGTGACAAGTGCGTAAAAATTCAGATTGAAGTTTATCTCGGACGAGATGACAATCAATCTCAATATGTTTTGTACGCTCGTGAAATACCGAGTTTGCAGCAATGTGAATGGCAGCTTGATTGTCGCAATATAAGTCAGCTGGAAGTGAGAGTGAAATGTACAAATCCTTTAAAATGTAAGACAGCCACTGCATCTCACAAGAAGTGGTTGCCATGACTCGATACTCAGCTTTGGCAGATGAGTGAGATACCACAGTTTGCTTCTTCGAGCGCCATGATATGAGTGAAGAGCCAAGAAAGATGCAAAAGTCGGTGATAGAGCGTCGAGAATCAATACAAGATGCCCAGTCCGAGTCAGTATAACCTCGGAGATGAAATGAAGAGTTGGAAGATAAAAGAAGACCCTAGCCAGGTGCATTCTTGATGTATCAAAGTAGCTGTTGTGCTGCGTGTAGATAAGAGGAAGTAGGTGTGGTCATAAACTGACTTAAAACATGGACAACATAGCTTATATCAGGTTGAGTAATCGTGAAATAAATTAATCGACCAACCAAACGACGATAAGGAAGAGGATCCAAGAGAAGCTGTCCATCATCCTTTTGAAGTTTCAGATTTTGCTCCATCGACAATTTAAGTGGATGGGTGCCAAGAAAACCATCATCAGATAAAATATCCAAGACGTATTTCCTTTGACATATGGAAATACCCTTGGAAGAATGAGCTACTTCGATGCCAAGAAAATAGCGGAGATCTCCAAGAAATTTTTTTCGAAAATGATCCGTGAGACATGATTGAAGAGCAACAATGGAGTCAAAGTTGGAGCTGGCCAAGATAATGTCGTCAACATAGACGAGGAGAGCAGTGAAGGAGCCATTGTGCAATTAAGTGAAGAGGCTGTGGTCAGCCTTAGATTGCTGAAAATCGAAAGTGAGTAAGGTAGTGGAGAACTTGGAATACCATTGTCGCAGAGCTTGTTTCAAGCCATAAAGACTCTTATGTAGTCGGAAAATTTGAGTTGGAGACCCTTTTAAATTGCCAAGAGGTTTGTGCATGAAAACTTTCCCTTCTAAGTCACCATGGAGGAATGCATTTTGAACATCAAATTGCCTTAGAACCCAACCTTTAATGGAAGCAACTGCCAAAAGAGTCTGAACAATAACAAGTTTTGCCACGGGGGCAAAAGTTTCATTGTAGTAGAGGCCTTCTTATTGTGTAAAACGTTTGGCAAATAGGCGCACCTTATAGCGCTCTATACTACCATATGAGTGATGTTTAACTTTGAAGACCCATTTGGAACCAATGGTATGCTTTCCAGGGGCAAGTCAACTAGAGTCCAAGTGTTGTTGAGTTCAAGAGTAGATATTTCAGAATTCATAGTCTTGTACCAATGTGGATACTTAAGTGCTTCACCATAAGAGGTGGGTTTAGAGGTAGCAGAAATAATAGAAACAAAAGCATGATAAGAAGGAGAAAGTTTAAGAAATGAAAGAGAAGAAGAAAGTGAAGACGATATACCTAAAGTGCAGGGCCGAACCGTGGACAATAATGAAGGAGGAGCAGCATTGGTACGAGTCTCCTGCAGGGGGAAGAATGCATGGTTTGGGGAGGTGGAGGAACAAGTAGTGAGGGGCAGATATAATCAGTTAAATGAGGAGGGTGCGACAAGAACGTGTGGACCTTCGAACTAAAGGAGGAGAGGGAATTGAGGAGTTGTCGATGGTAGGTGAGTTAAGTGAAGGTTCAGTTGAAGAAGTTGGAAATGGGCATGAGGAGGCTGGGATAGAGTCAGGGTCGGGTAGATGAAGATCAAGAAAAGTATAAGAAGGAGAAGGAATAGGGGAGATGAGAAGTATAGATGGTGTGTGAAAAGGAAAAAGGTGCTCATGGAAGATAAAATCCCTTGAAATAAAAATTTTGTGAGTGTTGAGATCAAGTAAACGATAACCTTTGACACCAAAAGGATAGCCAAGGAAGGCACATCGTTTACTACGTGGGTCAAACTTGTGGCGATGTTGGGAAGTGGTGGAAGCAAAAGTAAGACACCCAAAGACCCGAAGATGTGAATAAGAGGGGGGTTTGAGAAAGAGAACTTCATGTGGAGTTTTGTTGTGAAGAAGTGGGGTAGGTATGTGATTTATTAAGTACGTGGCAGTGAGTATACAGGTTGACCAGAATTGTAAAGGTATGCCCAATTGAAAACAAAAAGCTCTAGCCACTTGAAGAAGGTGTCGAAGTTTTCGTTCTACCAAACCATTTTGTTGGGGAGTCTCGATACAAGATTTTTGATGAATTATGCCATGTTTAGAGTAGAAATCATTCATGGAAAATTCAAGTTCATTGTCACTACGCAAAATTTTAACTCGAGTGTTAAATTGAGTGACAACTAGATGGCAAAATGATTGAAGACAAGAACATGCATTGGATTTACTTTTAAGAATATAAACCCAAGTGCAACAAGAAAAGTCGTCAATAATGGTAAGAAAAAAACATGAGCCATCGTGGGCTGTAACAGAGTGAGGCTCCCATAAATCACAATGCACCAAGTCGAAGCAACTAGTAGTGGTGTGAGTGCTAGGAAAAAAAAGGAAGGCGTGTCTGTTTTGCAAGAGGACAGATTAGACAAGGTAACTTTTCTTTTGTATTCATATGAGTAGTTACATGAGGATCTTGTATAAACAAAATGCGAGAATGAGAAGGATGACTTAATCGACAATGCCATAAATTATGGTTGCTGTCGAGGGGTTGTACAGATGCTGAAATAAAATTTTGAAGATTAAAATTCTAAGATAAGGTATGAGCTAAAGCTTGAGGGGAGACATTTTCTGTAAGTAAATGATAGAGGCCGTGTATCAAGCTACCCTTCCCAATCATTGTCCAAGGAAAAAGGCCCTGTATAAAGCACAAGTCTGAGAGAAATATAAGACAACAGTTCAATTGCTTGCCAAGTTTTCCAGCAAACAACAAATTAAAGGTGAAATTGGGAAACATAAAACATTATGGAGGAGAATAGTTGTTGTCACTTGCATTGTACCAATGTGAGTGATAGGAGCTAATTCTCCATTAGGAAGTTTGACAAAATATGAAGCTATGGAAGTGATGCGAGTGAAGAAAGAGGGGCTACAGATCATATGATCAGACTGATCAGTAGCGCCCGTGTCTATGATCCATGGTGTTGAAGTAGTGGAAATAGATGACAAACAAAATGAGGTACCAGCAGCAGAAGATGTATGAGGGTGAGAAGGAGAAACTGTTTGAGGCTGATTTGCAGATGGAGAAGCAGTAGAATTCCAACTATGCAACAAGGCTATGAGTTCTTGTTATTGCTCTTTAGTCAACCCCATGTTTGCTCCTTGTCACTTGCGGAATTAGAAGCCTCGAGAGTGACAACATTGAGGCGTGGTTTGTGAAACTTGTGACCAGGAGGATAACCATGGAGCTTGTAACAACGCTCGATAGTGTGGCCAGTCATTTCACAGTGAGTGCAAACAGGGGTTGTGGCATTTCTAGATTTGAAGCACTGAGCCAAAGTATGACCAATTATTTTGCAATGAGAATAGTATGGTTTGTCACGCTTGGCAGGAAAATGGGAGGGTGGGTGTGATAATTTTCGAGAAGCTAGTGCAATGGTGTCAACTGGATGTGTAGCTGAGGTGATGAGCCGATGACACTCTTGTTGTTGAATGTAAGAAAAAACTTTGTTCACTGGTGGGAGAGGGTCAATGAGCATAATCAAGTCACGCACGTTGGTGAAGGAGTCATGAAGACCCATAAGAAATTGAATCACACAGTCATGTCGGCAATGGTCTGAGATGATTTTCGTTGAGGCACAAGAGCAAACAGGTAGTGAGTCATAAATGGAGAGTTCATCCCAAAGGGATTTGAGTTTGCCATAATAGATACTAACCGAAGCATTTTCTTGGGACAAGTTGGCAAGAGTTTTCTTCAGCTCGTAGATTTTAGGTCCATTTTGAGGGGAGAAGCGGTCCTGCAATTTAGCCCATAGCTCATGAGCATCATTAACAAAAGCAACCGAGGGACGTAAAGGCAAACTGATGGAGTTTTGAAGCCATGATACGAGCATATCATTGCAACGTTCCCAAAGGGGAAAAAGTGGGTCAGTGGTAGAGGAAGGTATGGAGTGGGTTCCATTGAGAAAGCCAAGTTTATTTTTGGCATGAAGGGCACGTTGAATCGATCGAGACCAAGAGAGTAATTTTCAGTGGTGGTGATGAGCAGAGTGCCAGGATTATCGGAAGTTTCTAGTCGAAATGGATTTGTTGGGTTAGTGAGATTAGTAAAGTTGAAGGTGGGAGGATCGACGGTAGCCATGTTTACCGCTCTGATGCCATGTAAGAGTTGGAAAAAATGGTCTGGTTTGAAGAAGTAGAGCAATGAAGAAGATGATGAAATATTCCCTTCTCTCATTCATAAAAGCCATATGTTGTACAATAGTCTATTTATACATGAAGAATAAAAATATTCTATACACAGATGAATATACTATAGTGCCCCTAAGCCTCTATACATCACAGACTGTAATGAGGAAGTTTGTTGTGAATTTGTTAAACATGCAGTATTGCTGAGGGCTAGGGCTGAGCATCAACTGTTTCGGAGTTGGAGGGCCCAACCTCTGACTCCGACTCCGACTCTGAATTTGTCGGAGGTTGAATCCGACCTCCGACTCCGACTCCGAGATGTAGAGAA
The DNA here is from genome assembly GCA_022457165.1 of Juglans mandshurica. NCBI lineage: Eukaryota > Viridiplantae > Streptophyta > Magnoliopsida > Fagales > Juglandaceae > Juglans > Juglans mandshurica. The sequence goes on along the minus strand of CM039621.1, from coordinate 14,382,446 downwards.
TCCTCTCTGCCTCCGACTCTGACTTGTCGGAGCAGAGTCGGATTTTTGGACTTTTTTTTTAAATTTTTTTTAACTTCATATTTGACCCATTTTTAAAAAAAAAAATTGTGGGCTTTCAAATTTCAATTTTCTCAAAATTACAATTCAAACTTATTAAACTTTTGATTATAATAAAAAATACAACTAAATAAAACATGTAACATACATTCAAAAATTAAAAATAAAAAGAAAGTCATATTTTTACATGTACTCCCATCATCCATGATTCCATATCCACATCCAACTAATCACTACAATAAACAAAGGCACCGTATACGAAATGAAGATTAAAAAAAAAGGCACCGTCTAGTCACTATAGTATACTATTATAATTACTATGAATCTATTTTTAATTATATTATATATATATATATGAAGATTCATAAAAAATATATGATATGTATATATTATTATATATGAATATTAAAAAAAAGGCACCGTATACTAAATAAAGATTCAAAAAGTAGTATTACTATTTTATATATAATATAGTATTACTATAATATACTATTAGTCTATTATTATATCTTATAGTATAATTACTAATACTATAGTATCATACTATTAGTATGTTAGTGATTTAATATTATATATATATATATATTAAATCTCTAATCTCTTATACTTGATATATATATATTAATATATATAAATATTAGTAATACACTAATAGTATTAGTATATTAATATTAGTATTAGTTATACTATAGTAGTGATATTAGTATTAGTTATTATTAATACTATATATTATACTAATAGTGATATTAATACTATATATAGTTATAGTGATTAGTATAACTACATTAGTATTAGTTGTAGTGATTTAGTATAATTATATTAGTATAAGTTATAGTGATTTAGTATAACTATATAATATATTAATATAAGTTATAGTGATTTAGTATAGGTATAATACTATAAGTTATAACTATAGTCTATAATAGTATTAGTATAAATATTAGTATTAGTTATAGTGATTTAGTATAACTATATTAGTATAAGTTATAGTAATTTAGTATAGGTATAATACTATAAGTTATAATTATAGTCTATATTAGTATTAGTATTAGTTATAGTGATTAGTATAACTATATATTAGTATTTGCTATAGTGATTTTAATTTAGTATAACTATATAATACTATTAGTATAAATCACTATACTAACTATATCACTGATAGTACTAATACTAGTATATCATTATAGTTAATAGTATCATATAGTAATATAGCATTAGTAATTAATACTATAGTGATTTATATAGTAATTTATATATAGACTTAAAGTGGATTACTAATAGTATTAATATTAGACCATAAATCTAATTAATATATTAATGTATATTAGTATTACTAATATATTTATCAAAAGGAATATGCTGAGAATTTATTAAGTCAGAAAATATAATTAATACAAGATATTCTTATATAAAATTTATATGAATAATACTTTAGTTATTATACATTAGTATTATATGTTATTCTAAATTTATAGATTAGTGTTTATCCATTAGTATCACATGTTGATGTTATTATGCATCTTAGTGTTTATAGTATATTATATATACATTAGTATTATATGTTATTATATTTATACATTAGTAATTTAGTGTTACAACTTACATGTAACATGGTAGTAATATTGTAAATTTGTAATAGTATGATATTTACATATAGTAATATACTAAACTATTATTATTTATTAGTCAATTTAGTCTATATATTATAGTATAAATATATTATTTAACTATAATATACTAGCTAGTATATTATTGAGTTTAACTAACTATATAAGATATAGTTGTATAAAATTTAAATGATTAATATATAGAAAAATACATATATTTTTATAAAATATGTATAAAATCGGAGGCGGAGTGGGAGGGTCAAGTCGGAGGCGGAGTGTTAGATGCAAATCGGAATGGAGTCGGAGTCGGAGTCGGAGGGTCAAATCGGAATGCAAATATAAAGTGGACGAACAAATTAGTTTGGAGAGAATGGTGAAGATTGGGCTTTGGTGCATTGAAGAGGAGCCTGCTGTCCGTCGTTCAATGAAGGAGTTTCAAATTATGTTGGAAGGCAATGTAGATGTACCGATTCCTCCATGCGCCCGTTCTTCATTGCAGGAAAATAATATTGATTCTTCCAGCTAGCTGTTCCAATATCTAGGTCTTGCATATTGGTCTTGAGCCTTGGAGCTTGGAGCTGGGTGCTATTTTTTAAATGTGTAGTAAGAAACAAAAAACATCAGTACTATACATATTTGAGAATCTCAGTACTATACATATTTGCAAGATTTAAGCTTTTTATATTAAACTGTAAACTCTTTAACTGCAAACTAAAAGGAGTTATTTGATCAGTACTATACATATTTGCAAGATAAAAAGAGTTATTTGATGTTGTCAGTTTTCTGTCTTTCAGTTGAGTCCATTCCATTGTTTGAAGAAGTTTCCTTTTGATAACAGGGAACAGGATGTATAGAAGGGATCGTGCTAGACTTTAAAATGAGGCCCTTTGTAAAGGATCCAAGCGGTGACAGAATTTCTTGGGAAAATCTCCGTGGCTGCCATAATCTTGTTGCTACTCCAGATTTCTCTGGAGATAAAAAGTTGGAAAAGCTTGATCTTGAGCATTGTCACAGCCTAATTAAGATTCATGATTCAATTGGAAACGTGAGTACATTACTTCATTTGACCCTGAGCAGTCGTGGGAACCTTGTTGAATTTCCTGCTGAAGTCTCTGGCCTAAAAAATCTAGAGAACCTTATCCTCTCCGGCTGCTCAAAATTGGAAAAGTTACCAAGGGACATAGGTGACATGAGATCTCTGAAAGAACTTCATGTTGATGACACTGCTATACAAGAGCTACCTGAATCAATTTTCCACCTTACAAAGCTCGAAAAGCTTAAACTAAACGGTTGCCGGTTCTTAACGAAACTTCCCAACTGCATTGGAAAGCTGTCTTCCCTGAAGGAACTCTCTCTTAATAATACTGCTGTAGAAGAAATACCTGATTCTGTTGGATCTTTGCTAAACCTTGAGATACTAAGTCTAATTTGGTGTGAATCACTCACTTCAATTTCAGATTCTTTTGGCAATCTTATATCATTGGCAAAATTTCTAATAAATGGTAGTGCAATCAAAGAACTGCCTGCCTCTATTGGTTCCTAACAATATTTGAAGGACTTGTCAGCTGGAAACTGTTTGTCTTTGAGCAAGTTGCCTGATTCAATTGAAGGATTAGCTTCTGTTGTGGAGCTTCAGTTAGACCAGACACCAATTACAAATCTGCCGGATCAGGTAGGTGCCCTAAAAATGCTGAGGAAGCTGGAGATGAGGAATTGTAAAGATCTTAAATCTTTACCAGAATCAATTGGAAGCATGTTCGCTCTTATCTTAAATCTTTACCAGAATCAATTGGAAGCATGTTCGCTCTTACTTCTCTGAACATATCTAATTCCAATATTTCTGAATTGCCGGAATCAATTGGGATGCTGGAAAATCTTGTAATATTCAGGTTGAATAAATGCACACAGCTCCGTAAACTTCCGGATTCAATAGGAAATTTGAAGTCTTTGCGCCACTTGCTGATGGAAGAAACTGCAGTCACAGAGTTGCCTGAAAGCTTTGGGATGCTTTCAAGCTTAATGATATTAAAAATGGCTAAGAAGCCTCATTTCTTGTCAGCTGGAAACAGGATACCTGAAGAGGATTTGGTTGCAGCTGAACAAGAGAAACATAATCCTTTCAGACTTCCATCTTCTTTCTCAAATTTATGCAACCTTGAAGAACTGGATGCTCGTGCTTGGAATCTATGTGGTAAGATTCCCGGTGATTTTGTTAGGTTGTCGTCGTTGGAGATTTTGAATCTAAGTCATAACAACATTTCCAGCCTTCCGTCCAGCTTGAGGGCTCTTCCGTTTCTGAAAAAGCTTTTATTAACCAACTGCGAGCAGCTGGAATCTCTTCCTCCACTTCCCTCAAGTTTGGTGGAGGTGAATGTTGCGAACTGCACTGCATTGGAAAGTGTGCCTGATATCTCAAAGTTGCAAACCTTGCGCGAGTTGAATCTCTCAAACAGTGAGAAGGTGGAGGATATTCCGGGCCTCGAATGCTTGAAGTCGTTGACAAGGTTGTTTATGATTGGTTGCAAAGCATGCTCATCTATTGGCAAGAATTACTACCTATCTCTTAAGAACTTAGTTTCCAACACAACTAAAATGAAACCCAAATCTGTAATAGTAAAACTCAATAGCAAGAGTCCTAAATAACCATATAGAAAACTCCACAAAGTCATTACTGCAGCAAAAATAAACTAAGGAGTCCGTAATCTCCCGATAGTCATAACAACCCAACCAATAATTTCATAAATCTTTATGAAACCCAAGATATTAATAAAGCTCAAAAACATTAAAATGAAGAACACCAGAAGTCCTTCTACTACCAACATTTCCTCAGCTTAAACACAAACAACAATCTAATCCAGGTCCTCATTTGGACTCTCCACATCATCTGAAAAATATTATAATGATAGGGGGTGAGTTATCAACAACTCAGTAAGCAGAAGTCATATGCTAGCGTGCAAACATGAGCATTTACAAAGTAGAGCATGCAGAACAAAATATTTTTCCAGACTTATCATGCAGAACAAAACATATTTTCAAAAGTAACAGAGCAATGGTTTTAAGATAAGTAAAACTCTTAGTGCTTTGGCATAACATAAACTGAGTATCATCATCAGATCAAAACAGAACATCAAACAGAGCAGAGACCATGTTTCACCCCCGTGGTAAGGTTGTGCTAACCCCGGTGGCCAAACCAGGCAGAGACAGAGGTGAAATCTTTCCTTTATTCTTCTCGGAGCCCCGAGTGTGCACACAAGAAAGACCACAATAAAACCACTTTGTTTCCAAAGTGGGTGCACTCATAGACAGAGAAGTTGGTACTAACCCAAACAGATCATAGCATAACAGAGCAGAGTCAGATACGAAAACCAGTACACCATGCCAAAGGTTTTCAGATGTTATACCAAAATAATACAGAGTACCAAAACAGAATCAGACAGTTTACACACGCTGAACACAAAAGCCAGAACATCTTTCTAAATAAATGCACAACTTTTCATATTCTCAATATCACTCTTTTTCCAGATTTCAGAAATCACATGACAGAATTTAGCTCTTGTCTACACAATGCATGTCAGAACATATTTTTCTCTTTTTCGTACAGATTTCATGAGTATGCAAATAAACGATCGAGGTTGGTTTTGTTTTTTCCAAGTTCTCATTTCACCACAAAAATATGCAAAATTTTGAAAAAATCAACCTCAGTCTCAAATAATTCGGGTAAGGCCTAGCATAGGAATCCCGCTTACCTGACTCCTGCAGCGTATTATTTATGACTTGAATACGGTCTCTATCCGTCTCGTCACCTATTCATAAAATAATATAAACTAAATATTAAAGTCCAACAATACAAAATTGGTCTTGAACAACTCAAGACCCAAACTCTAGACCATAATTCAGCGAGTTTAATCAAACTCAAACAGCCAAATAATAATCCGGACAGCCCACACTTCGACCCAAAATATTCTATACCAAACTCAGTATTGTCCAATACAAGCGTCAAAACCAATGTAAACTCAAATCCCAATAACTCACACTTTTTCTAGCAGTTCACAATTTCAAACAATTACCACCAACTTAACCAAACAACACTTCACAAAGCACACTTCTTTCCATTCACAACTCCATAACAGAAAGTCTAAACTAATACTTCTAAATATTTTCTCAACCACCAATCCAACAATTCCACTACAATGTAACTTCAAATGATCCAAACCTAGGACATTACACTACAAGAAATTCATTATACCAAGAAATGCCCAAAGAGCCGCCCACTAAACTAATTTAAAAATGAAAACATTACCCACAAAAATTCAATGAGAAAAATTGGAAGTGTAACTGTGTGTGAGTGTGTGCGGGAAACAGAGGTAAGAAAAACTTACCCACGGCAACAAGAATTTTCAGCAAAGGCTTCAATGCCTACCCGAAACACATCAACCCGAAGACTCACCACACACAACAATCAAAACCCACGGCCACAAACAAAACTGCAGAACAAAGGAAGAGAGGTCGGCTGAGAGAATGAAACAAAGTGGAGGTTTCTTGCAGAAATAAAAGAGAGGGAGAAGAGGTAACCTGAGAGCTAAGCGCAATGCAAGGATGTAACACCCCGTATTTTAGTATATTTTTATTGAAGGATTTATTATTATTTATTAAAAAATTTATTCTCTTGTTTTAAAATTATCGGATATTTTAAATGGGTTATTTTATGATCTTTAAAATGTGAGAATTAAATTGTTATGTTTTCTTAATATTTATTTATTGTTGTACATTTAAATTTTTTCTTCTTTTAAATTAATTGATTGTGAGATTTAATTATTTTATTTTCATTGTATCATTACGTTTAAATTATTTTAATTGATTTGCTGTTTTAAAATCGTTGCCGTTGGATCATTTTTTGTGACCCAAGATGTGAGGACTGGACCTCATTTCTTTCCCTCCATTTTTCTTTTTCCCTTTTCTTTTCTTTTCTTTTCTTTTTCTCTTCTTTTTCTCTTTCTTTTCTCTCCTCTCCCTCTCTCTTCCCGCGCGGACTCTCTCTCTCTTCTCTTTCGCCGTGCGTTCGGGCCTCCTCCAGCCCGCCGCCGTCCGCCGGCGGTGGTCGACACCGCCGGGCTCCTCCCCTCCCCCTGCCGCCGGCGACCCCTCCCCGTAAATTCCAGCCTCCCTCGCGCCGCCGTTAGCCGCCACAAACCACTACAAGCTGCGGCGCACTTTGAGCTCCAGCGCCGCCGTCGCACCACCACCGGCCACCATCTTCCTACCACTTCATCCCCGACCTCTTGGCAACCCAATGGACCCAACCCCAGCTCCGATCCGTCACCGGTGAAGCCCCACCAAGTCCATTTCTGATTTGCACATTTTTGGCCTAAAACCACCCCTTGCGCCGCCACCCACGGCAAACCACCATCACCATTGGCTTCACCGACCTCCCTAGGCCCTACCCTATCATTTTTGGGTCTTCATTTGTCTTCGTTGAAAAGCGGGTATCTGTGACTCACGGCCACAGTGTATTTTACACTGTGGTGTTACTCAGACGTCACCACTTGCAGCTTCGTGATCCTCCAGAAATTATTATATAGCAATGTAAGTATTTTCCTAAAAGAACTTTCGTGATTTAAATATATTTTTGCACTAACACATATTATCTGTGAATTGGTTTGTTTTGCCGGACTGAGTCCGATGAGTAACGGGGTTGATTGGATTGGGTGATAGAGTTGTTAGTATGATTGGTTTAGACTATGAGATTTGTTGGCTGTTCGGGTTTAAATATTGGTGTTTTGTGTATGATGTGGGTTGAGGTGGATATTGGTGATTTTATGAAGTAATGATATATTTTGGGATTATGAAAGTTTTAAGTTTTGAGAAATTTAAAATAGGTTATTTAAGAAGCTTAGGCTTAAATATCGACATATGTGATCTATTGGAAACTTACAAAAATTACGTGATTATTTTTATAGGTGACGATTTATAGTCGACTCGACATTTTTGAGGAAATTTTTGGAAAAGTTAAGTCGTCCAGGTAAGCGGGGTTCCTATGCTGGATTTGCATAAGAAGAAATGAACTGGTTTGTAAAAAAAAAAATGTGCATGTTGTTTTAAAAAGAAAAATTGAAAAACAACCTCAGTATATGTTTTGCATTCCCTCATGAGATACATATGAAAGAGAAAAGAAATGTTTTTGACATGAAATGTGTAGACATGAGCAATATTTGACATGTTTCTGAAATATGCAAAAGAGCGAATATGATATCATTGAAATTTTTATGCATGTGATATGAAATGATATGGATCTGTTTTTTATCAAATAGAAATGATATGAATATGTTTTGCACGTGTTTTGATATGATATGGATATGATAAAACTTTGGCATACTTATATGTTCTGAATATGGTTATGATATGATGATACTGTTCACGTGATATGGTTGGTACCACCATGATATGATATGAGTGCACCCACTTTGGAAACAAAGTGATCTTTTTACGTGTTCTTTCCTATGTGCACACTCGGGGCTCCGAGATTGAAAAAGGGGAAGTTCACCACATGATACTGCCTGGTTTGGCCACCGGGGATAGCACAACCCTACCACGGGGGTTAAACATGGTATATGATATGATATGATAAGATGGAGATGTTCAGTTATGTTATGCCAAAGTGTTTTTGAATATGAAATGGATCCTCAAATATGAATTTTTGACTTGAGAATGAAATGTTTGAAAAGTCGCTCTGATTTTCTGATAACACGTTTTCTGAGATCTGCATATAAAAATAAAATGTTTTGTTTCTGCATATTGAACTTTCTGAAAAGGCTCATGTTTACATGCTAGTATATGTTCTCTGCTTACTGAGTTGTTGATAACTCACCCCTTATCTCCACAATATTTTTCAGATGATTTGAATGTTTCAGCTGAGGATCAAGGATATGGAGCATGGGTGAGAAGAGTTAAGAATGATGGTTTAAGCATAGAAGGTTTATATGGGTATTGAGGATTTTCATTCAGTAAGCTTGTTGTGCTCTGATGATGTGATTTGTTGGGAGATTGACGTTTATATTAAATTTTCTATCGTCTTAGAATAGTTATTCTGGAGTAATTGATGTAAATATATGAGTATTTTGTGCGATTGGGAAAGATTAGAATATGTACTATGTGGAAGGAAAATGATTTTTAAGTGACATGAGATAACTCTCCGGACCCTCGGCTACGGGGCGTTACAAAGGAGGAATGAGAAGCCGAGTTTGCAGAGGGAGAGAACCAACCGAAAACTGGAGAGAACGCGAGGGAGAACTGTGTGAACTGCTGCAATGGAGGAATTGATTTTAAGTGAAAACGGAAATGGGGAGCTATGGGTATGAGATTCGGAAGCCACAAAATAACGCCAACAACACGAAAAATAAAAAGAAACCGAAAAGAAAATAGAGAGACGTGGGAGAGGGAGAGTTGCGGAAGAAAATCGAAACTGAATTTGAAAATGTGGAAAGAGAAGGGAGAAAGAGACGGAGGCAGAGGAAGAAAATACTAACCTCCCAAAATGGCATCGTTCGCACACCCAAAATACGGGCTGGGCCCTCAAGCATGGTCCGGGCCACTTTGAAAAAGAAACTGGGCCTTACATCCTCCTCCCCTTACAAGAATTCTGTCCTCGGAATTTGCTACAAGCTATTAGAATTTCCTTCAAACAAGAGAGGATACATAACTCGCATCTCCTCCTCGAATTCCCAAGATGCTTCATTGATAGCATGATTATTCCACAATACTTTAACCAAAGAAATAGTTCGAGTCCGTAACACTTGCTCTTTCCTGTCCAAAATCCGCACTGGTTCCTCGGTATAGGTCATATCTTCTTGAATCTGGAGGGGTTCATGATCTATGATATGAGTGGGGTCATGGATGTACTTTCTCAACATGGACACATGGAACACGTTATGCACCCCCGAGAACGCCGGTGGTAGAGCCACCCTGTACACCACTGGTCCAATCCGATCAAGAATCTCAAACGGTCCAATATATCTAGGGCTCAACTTACCTTTCTTTCCGAATCTCATAACTCCTTTCATTGGTGAAATCCTCAAGAATACCTTATGTCCAATCGCAAACTCTAACTGACGGCGGCGTTTATCTGCATAACTCTTCTGTCGGCTTTGAGCTGCTTTCATTCTAGTCCGAATGGTATCTTTCTTCTCTGTGGTCTGCTGAATAATCTCTGGCCCTAGAAGTTTTCTTTCACCTACTTCATCCCAATATAATGGAGATCTACATCTCCAGCCATACAAAACCTCGTAAGGTGCCATCCCAATGCTAGCCTGGAAACTATTATTATAGGCAAACTCCACCAATGGTAAATGTTGCATCCAAGATCCCTTGAAATCCATCAAGCATGCCCTCAACATGTCTACAAAAATCTGAAAAGTTCTTTCTGACTGTCCATCTGTCTGAGGGTGAAAAGCAGTACTGAATCTTAACTGAGCACCCATTGCCTCTTGTAAGCTTCGCCAGAACTTAGAGGTAAAACGAGGATCTCTATCCGACACAATGGATACCGGTACTCCATGCAACCTCACTATCTCCCGTACATACAGTTCCACTAGTTTCTCTAGTTTATAAGAAACTTTAATGGGCACAAAACGGGCGGTCTTCGTTAAGCGATCCACGATCACCCATATAGCATCTTGTACGTTTACGGTCCTTGGTAGACCTGTCACGAAATCCATGGAGATATGTTCCCATTTCCACTCTGGAATCTGGAGTGGCTGTAATGACCCTGCAAGTCTCTGATGCTCCGCCTTCACTTGTTGGCAAGTTAGGCATTGTTCTACAAATTTATCCTCTTTTCATGCCATTCCACCAAAATGACTCTCTCAAGTCCTGATACATCTTGGTACTCCCTGGGTGAACAGTGTACACAGAATGGTGTGCGAATTACCCTTTTTAGTTCATCATCAGCAGGTATGCACACTCTACCCCTAAACCTCAAAACTCCATCATTGGAAACACAAAAATCAGGTTTGTCCCCGTTTCCGATCCCTTCCATTATCTTCACCAACCCTGAGTCCACTTTCTGAGCAACTTTGACTCTATCTATCAAAGCAGGTTGAACTACTAAACTGGCCATGAAAGCATTTGTATCACTAGAAAAGACTTCGATACCGGCTTTTTCTAAATCCATCAACAACCAATGCTGAGTGGTGATGGTTGCAACTGTCGGTCCGATTGACTTCCTACTTAGAGCGTTGGCTACTACATTAGCTTTGACTGGGTGATAATTAATGGTGCAATCATAATCCTTGATCAACTCAAGCCACCTCCTTTGTCTCATATTTAACTCTTTTTGGGTAAAGAAATACTTCAAACTCTTGTGATCCGTATAAATTTCGCACTTTTCCCCACACAAGTAATGTCTCCAAAGCTTGAGTGCAAAAATAACTGCCGCGAGTTCTAGATCATGAGTAGGATAATTCTGCTCATACACTTTCAATTGGCGTGAGGCGTAAGCTATAAACTTCCCACGTTGCATCAGTACACACCCCAAACCAAGCCTAGATGCATCGCTATAGACAACAAATCTGCCTCTAGCTGTGGGAACTGTTAGCACCGGAGCTGTCACTAATCTCTGTTTCAACTCCTGGAAGCTTTCTTCACACTTTGCTGTCCATTCAAACTTATTATTTTTCCTGGTGAGTGCAATGAGAGGAACTGCTATCTTGGAAAACCCATCAATGAATCGACGGTAATACCCCGCCAATCCCAAGAAGCTTCTAACCTCATAAACATTCCTCGGTGCCAACCAATTAACCACTACTTCCACTTTTCCTAGGTCTACAGAAATACCATCCTTCGAAACTACATGTCCCAGAAACGTGACTGAATCAAGCCAAAATTCACACTTCTTCAACTTAGCAAACAACTACTTGTCTCGAAGTGTCCCAAGTACCAACTTCAAATGTTCTTCATGCTCGGTCTCGCTTTTGGAGTATATCGGTATATCATCAATAAAGACAACCACAAACTTATCCAAAAACTCATGGAACACCCTGTTCATCAAGTCCATGAATACTGTTGGGGCGTTAGTCAGGCCAAAAGGCATGACCAAAAACTCATAATGGCCATATCGGGTTCTGAATGCCGTCTTAGCCACGTCTTCAGCTCTGATCTTGATCAACTGATGGTAACCCGATCGAAGATCAATTTTTGAAAATACTTGAGCACCCTGGAGTTGATCAAACAAATCTTCTATACGGGGTAGCGGGTACTTATTCTTTATGGTCACCCGATTAAGTTCCCTGTAATCGATACACATTCTCATCGATCCATCCATCTTCTCCACAAAAAGAACTGGAGCTCCCCAAGGTGAAACACTGGGCCTGATGAAACCTTTGTCTAACAAATCTTGCAACTGCTCTTTGAGTTCCGCTAATTCAGACGGCGCCATGCGATAAGGTGCTTTTGAAAGGGGTGCCGTGCCTGGAACTAACTCAATAGCAAACTCTACCTCCCACTCGGGTGGAAGTCCCAATAAATCCTCAGGGAAGACCTCTGGATAATTTCTCACAACAGGTATCTGTTCCAACATCAACTCCCCCTTTAGTGCTTCTACCACACAGGCTAGGAATCCCTGACAACCATCACGCAATAGTTTCCCAACCTAAATGGCAGAAATGATGGGTGGAGCCAACCTCACTTTTGACCCTGTGAACCGAAATTCACCTTCATTAGGGGGTCTGAACACCACTTCCTTTTCAGCACAATCAATACTGGCGTGGTAGGAAGCCAGCCAATCCATACCCAAAATCACATCAAACCTAACCATGTGGAAAACTATTAAATCTGCTGGCATCAGTCATCCCTCTATAGAAAGAGGGCATCCAGGTAAAATCTCACTACAGACTACCGAATTTCCTGTTAGGGTCGCAACCACTAACTTGTTCCTCAACCTTTCAGTATCTAAAGTGCAAAATCTAGAGTACGCAATGGAAACAAAAGAATGTGTCGCTCCTGAGTCAAATAACACAATAGCATTATTAGAAAACAAAGAAAGAGTACCTGTGATCACATTTGAACTCATCCATGAACCAAGAATATTCAAAGTTTTAACCAGAACCAATCAAAAGAAATAATAGAAAAATATAAATCCTTAAAGCAAAACAAAAGAGTCAAACCAGTGATCACGTCATTCCTACACTCAGCCTCTCTAGGTATCAGAGCAAAAACCCGTGCAAGCGCAGTAGGACGTTGATTGCTGCCCCGAGCTGATACTTCATTCCTCTGAGGTGGCGGTATGAACGTCTGGTTGCTTCTATTTTGCATTGGGCAGTCTCTGATGTAGTGTCCTGATTTGCCACAACGAAAACACAATCCCGCCCCTTTTCTGCACTCTCCGGAGTGCACTTGATTGCATGTCCTACACTAGTAGGGCTGTTGATTACTCTAAACCGACCTTTTTCCCGAACTACGACCTTCACTCCTCCTTTTCCACGGTCCTTGGTCCATGCCAGAATGGTACCTGGTAGGAGTAGTCATTTTCTTCTGTTCATGCAACGCAGCACTTCTTTGAAGGGTTCTTTCAAAAACTGTTGCTTTATTCACCAATTCTGAGAAGTTCCGAATCTGAAAACCCACCACACGCTCATACAGTTTCTCATTCAGTCCTTGCTCAAATTTGCGTGCCTTCTTTTCCTCATCGGGAATCAGATAAGTAACAAAACGGGATAACTCAGTAAACCTAGCCGCATACTGATGAACCGTCATTGTTCCCTGAACCAAGGTGGCAAATTTCATAGCCTTGTCCTCACAGAACGAGCTAGGGAAAAAGTGCTCAAGAAAGATCTGCTTAAAGTGCAGCCAACTGACTATCTCTGTCCCCTCTGCTTCTCTGATAGATCTTTCAGAGATCCACCACCTCTTCGCTTCCCAGTAAGCTTGAATGTGGCGTACGCCACCTTTTGCTCCTCGGTACAAGTTAGGACTCGCAAAATCTCCTCAATGTCCTAAATCCAATCCTCTGTCAGAGTTGGATCGCCTCTCCCATCAAATAAATGAGGGTGCATTTGATTGAATTGCTCTACGGTACAACCCCCTTCATTGAAGTTACACTGGCGACCCGCGGGATTCTACACAAGGTCATCAATTAATTGATGTGCAGCCGCTTGCAGTACTTCGGAAGCACCCGAGTTTGCTTCCCTTTCATTCTCGTTCGCATTCAGATCTGATATGCTTCGTTCTCTATGACGAGGTGGCATCCTGACAAAATAACTTGAATCTTTAATAATCGCTTCAAAAATAGAGTTTATAAGAACATAGAAAATTTAGTGGTATTTGTAAAAACAAAACGTATATATTATAATTGAAAAAAATTATAAGAATACCCATAACGGAGAAAAGAGAAGTACATATAATCGTAGTAATAATCAATTTCCAAAAACTAATACTTTAACCCATTTAACTATTTAAGAAGGCTCCGTTATTAAACTAAACCTTAATCAACATGAACTTAGTTCATAGACCTGTGAAATACCACACTTCATAGCTAATCCTAAAGCCTGCGAATTCTAAGACTTCCCACTTCAAAAATATTCAATCCTATAGTTCGCTTTACTATCATAATAAATCTGAAAATGATTTCTTAAACACTATCTATACTCTAAAATCTTTACGTCCTATGAACCCAGAGAAATCTAAACCTCCAAGGTTTATAGTATGCAGAATTCAAACCTGGCTCTGATACCAAATGTAACGCTCCAAACCCGGTTGGCCTGGAGAATTACTACCTGTCTCTTAAGAACTTATTTTCCAACACAACTAAAATGAAACCCAAATCTTTAATAGCAAAACTCAATGTCAAGAGTCCTAAATAACCACATAGAAAACTCCACAAAGTCATTACTGTAGCTAAAATAAACTAAGGAGTCCGTAATCTCCCGATAGTCATAACAACCCAACCAATAATTTCATAAATCTTTATGAAACCCAAGATATTAATAAAGCTCAAAAACATTAAAACTAAGAACACCAGAAGTCCTTCTTCTACCAACATTTCCTCAGCTTAAACACAAACAGCAATCTAATCCAGGTCCTCATTTGGACTCTCCACATCATCTGAAAAATATTATAATGATATGGGGTGAGTTATCAACAACTCAGTAAGCAGAAGTCAAATGCTAGCGTGCAAACAAGAGCATTTACAAAGTAGAGCATGCAGAACAAAATATTTTTCCAAAGTTATCATGCAGAACAAAATATATTTTCAAAAGTAACAGAGCAATGGTTTTAAGACAAGTAAAACCCTTTGTGCTTTGGCATAACATAAACTGAGTATCATTATCAGATCAAAACAGAGCATCAAACAGAGCAGAGACCATGTTTCACCCTCGTGGTAGGGTTGTGCTAACCCCGGTGGCCAAACCAGGCAGAGACAGAGGTGAAATCTTTCCTTTATTCTTCTCGGAGCCCCGAGTGTGCACAAAAGAAAGACCACAATAAAACCACTTTGTTTCCAAAGTGGGTGCACTCATAGACAGAGAAGTTGGTACTAACCCAAACAGAGCATAGCATCACAGAGCAGAGCAGAGTGAAGCAGAGACAGAGTCAGATACAAAAACCAGTACACCATGCCAAAGGTTTTCAGATGTTATATCAAAATAATACAGAGTACCAAAACAGAATCAGACAGTTTACACACGCTGAATACAAAAGCCAGAACATCTTTTTAAATAAATGCACAACTTTTCATATTCTCAATATCACTCTTTTTCCAGATTTCAGAAATCACATGACAGAATTTAGCTCATGTCTACACAATGCATGTCAGAACATATTTCTCTTTTTCGTACAGATTTCATGAGTATGCAAATAAACGATCGAGGTTGGTTTTGTTTTTTCCAAGTTCTCATTTCACCACAAAAATATGCAAAGTTTTCAAAAAATCAACCTCAGTCTCAAATAATTCGGGTAAGGCCTAGCATAGGAACCCCGCTTACCTGACTCCTGCAGCGTATTATCTATGACTTGAATACGGTCTCTATCCGTCTCGTCACCTATTCATAAAATAATATAAACTAAATATTAAAGTCCAACAATACAAAATTGGTCTTGAACAACTCAAGACCCAAACTCTAGACCATAATTCAGCGAGTTTAATCAAACTCAAACAGCCAAATAACAATCCGGACAGCCCACACTTCGACCCAAAATGTTCTATACCAAACTCAGTATTGTCCAATACAAGCGTCAAAACCAATGTCTTCTCAAATCCCAATAACTCACACTTTTTCCAGCAGTTCACAATTTCAAACAATTACCACCAACTTAACCAAACAACACTTCACAAAGCACACTTCTTTCCATTCTCAACTTCATAACAGAAAGTATAAACTAATACTTCTAAATATTTTCTCAACCACCAATCCAACAATTCCACTACAATGTAACTTCAAATAATCCAAACCTAGAACATTACACTACAAGAAATTCATTATACCAAGAAATGCCCAAAGAGCCGCCCACTAAACTAATCTAAAAATGAAAACATTACCCACAAAAATTCAATGAGAAAAATTGGAAGTGTAACTGTGTGTGTGTGTGCGGGAAACAGAGGAAAGAAAAACTTACCCACGGCAACAAGAATTTCCAGCAAAGGCTTCAATGCCTACCCGAAACACACCAACCCGAAGACTCACCACACACAACAATCAAAACCCACGGCCACAAACAATTCTGCAGAACAAAGGAAGAGAGGTCGGCTGAGAGAATGAAACAAAGTGGAGGTTTGTTGCAGAAATAAAAGAGACGGAGAAGAGGTCACCTGAGGGCTAAGCGCAGTGCAAGGAGGAATGAGAAGCCGAGTTTACAGAGGGAGAGAACCAACCGAAAACTGGAGAGAACGCGAGGGAGAACTGTGTGAATTGCTGCAATGGAGGAATTGATTTTAAGTGAAAACGGAAATGGGGAGCTATGGGTATGAGATTCGGAAGCCAGAAAATAACGCCAACAACATGAAAAATAAAAAGAAACCGAAAAGAAAATAGAGAGACGTGGGAGAGGGAGAGTTGCGGAAGAAAACCGAAACTGAAACTGAAAATGCGGAAAGAGAAGGGAGAAAGAGACGGAGGCAGAGGAAGAAAATACTAACCTCCCAAAACGGCGTCGTTCGCACACCCAAAATACGGGCTGGGCCCTCAAGCATGGTCCGGGCCACTTTGAAAAAGAAACTGAGCCTGACAGTTTTCTTCGTCTCCCTCCTGTCTATGTTTAAGAGCTTGGACAATCCTGAATTAATAAGTTGCTCTTTTTACATTATTCTTCATACTAGGAACTATCGTGGATCAATAAGCTAGCTGCTTTTCTCTTTTTTTTTTTCAGGTTTCTTTGAGGAATTTAAGGTCTCTTAGTATGCCTGGAAACGAGATTCCAGCTTGGTTTTCTCAAGAGGTTAGATTCTTGGAACGCAGAAATCATGATATCAAAGGTGTGATAATAGGCGTTGTCGTCTCCCTCAACCCTTGAATACCTGATGACTTAAGATATCAACTTCCTGCACTACGATGCGTACGAGCAAATATTGTCAAACTGAATAAAGTTTTGTTTAGTACAATGCCGGAGTTGAAGGGACTTCCAAAGACGAATGAAGATCACATTTACTTGTTTCGATATCCAGATTGTCATCCGTTAGTTTCAAAGTTGAGAGATGGTTATGACATAAACGTGAGAGAGCAAGACCCACCGTACATCAAGGGAATTGAGGTGGAAGAGTGTGGGCTTTATTTGATTTTCGAAGGTGACGATGATTATGAGGGAGACGAAGAATCGTTGGACAAGATGCAGTTATCCGTTTCTGAATCTGGCTTTGAAGTCGAGAGTCAGATTGTTGTGCAAGAAGAGACGAAGGAAGAAAAAGAGTGGAGAGGCTTTTTGAGGCTTGTTCGGGAGTGCTTTCGTTTTTAGAAAAGAAGGTACCTGCAATGCAACCACACTTGAGATGATAGCGACATACTTTGTATGCCCTCGTATGTTAATTCATTCTTGTTGCCTTTGTCATTGTCGTTTACTCTCCTTATTTTCATATGTTCTGCAATGCAACACATTATGTAGACATATATACATATATCTATGTGTGCGTGTGTATATATATTAGAGTAAAGTTGGAAAAAAGGGTTCGATTAAGAGCCGATTCAGTTTGAATCGGTTAGAAACCAAATTGATTTTAGTGAACTTTTGAATCATTCACTGAATTGCTTCAATTGACCGATTTAGGCCGATTCAGATTGATTCTTGTTGATTTTAGACCGATTTGAGCTGATTCCAACTGATCCAAAGCTGTATTTATTTTTAAGTTGTCAAACAACTGAAGTTTATTTTTATAAATTTAGTACAAAAATATGATAGAAGTAAACATATATTAATTTTTTTTTATCATTGTATGTAGAAAGAATCGCAAAAAAATTGAAAGATAAAACGTGTTTTATTTTCTTTAGTTGAACAAAAAAATTAAGAGACGAATGAGTATTCAAAACCGCTTCTAAGCGGTCTAGCCATTTTTCCTTTCTAACAGCCTTCCACTTATATGTTGCTACCTCAAAAATTATACCAAACTCTAAATATACTCGTTCACATGGAAAACAAAAGAAAAGAATCAGTCACGATTGGAAGATCGATTTGTGCTTCCAGTTTCACCACAGCACAATAGAAAAACCGCTTCCACCTTCACCAGTCATTACCAAAATAACTCCACTACAACTCACCAACTCCACTTTTCATTTCCATCTACTCTTGTGGTTTGGCAAACAGGAAAACCATTACCATTCAACCTGCCAAACCCAGAGCTCATCCTTTCATTCCTTCAAGCTTCAAAGAAAAAGAAAATGTAGAGGCAAGAAAAGACCATTTCGTTCATTAGAGCTTCATCTGAAGGAGAAGAAAACGCAGTGTTAGATCTCGTGCATCCTCTCTCATATCTGTTACTCTCTCTCAGATCTCATAAACTGCAAAATATAAGAGGATGGCAACTAACATTCAAGAAGAAACTACAACATATTAAAATAAAAGTGAAAAGAATATTTTAAAAAAAGAAAATCTTCTACACGAACAACCACAAACAGATCTTCCCTCTCAGATCTCTTCTTCATCCACCTAGAAAAATTCCAAAGCAACGACTAGTCCACCGCCACGTTTTCTTCCCTCTGACTCTCATACCCGACGACTAGTAAGTGTGCTAACAATTTAAAATATATTAATGAAAATGAAAATCATCCATGGGCGAGAGGGCTTCCAAGCCACTCGAGAGAGAGTTAAGGTTGATTTCAAAAATAAAAGGGCAAAAAATAGAATTAGAGCCCAGCGTCGGTATGAGCTATGCCAGCCAAGAGGAGCACAACTACAGATTCGACGAGTTGAAGGCCAACTTGTGCCAAGCAAAGTGACACTAGAAGCTGGACCCTGGTGCCGTACACGACGTCACCAAGTTCTCTGATCTCACTCTGGTCGAGTTCTGCATAAATTTTTCAGTTGCCGTCGAAAGCCAAACAAGCCAAAAAGAAAAGAAAAAACAAAGTGGCTTGAGACACACAAGGGGGACCAAGGGTCTATTTTTGGTCGAAGAAGAAATATGAGAGGATTAGATCTGTGTCTCTTGGAATTTTTTCCTGGGTGCGGGCTCATTGTACTTCTAATGGAATGTATACGTGGCATTAGATTATGAATCATCCGAGTGCAGCACCCCTCCCAAATGCAATGGAGGTGTGATACCCATATGATAAGGATAATAGTAGGTGGTGAATGAGATCCCAAATTGTTTGGGAAGAAAAAGTTATTATTCTATATAAGGTCCAAATGTGGCTCTAATTGTATAATTGACTAGTCATTTTTTGAGTACAAGTCATGTGGTTTGGACATTTTATTGAGGCATTACAAATGATATTAGAGCTTATTTCAACCAGAAATATGAGACTTGAACCGTCCCACTTACAACGGATAGGCCCAATGAGGACGTCGGCTGACGTAACACCCAGGCCCAATCCCAAGCCCAAGCCGCGAACTATTAATTTATTGAGATTAATAATTATGGGAAGCCCATTTAAGATTTAATGAGTATTTTTGGAAAGGCCACGAAGCCAAAATTTCTTATGATAGAACATGAATTTTTTTTATTGGGCTTGATAATTTGGTTAAATCCAATTAATTATTTTTATGGACCAAGTGGAATCTATTTATTTGGTAGTTGGCTCAAAAAACTTATGGAACGAGTTGGGCTAGTTTAGAATTTGAGTCGAGCCCATTAATATTTATTATATACTCAACCCAAGAAAAAAAAATACAAACAAGTCAAAGAGATTATTTGGATAGATTCAACTGGCCAAACTCATTTATTAAGTTCATACACCACCAAGAATGTTTCGAAGTGGACCCAAAGCCCACAAGCTAAGGCCAAAGGCACTGCCTTAGACACGTGCATAACTCCATGCACGTTGATCTCTCCCTTCTCTTCATTAGGGTTTCTAATAGCGTGTATATATAGATTACCATACACTTGATCGCACTTCAAGCACAACAGTTTCTCCCACCATGAAGACCTATGATCTCACGACTTTGCACTCACAGTCTTCCCTCAGCTCCCCCTGTAGCATAAAACAACATATAACTCCAAGCAAACCCACGCCACTGCACCATGACAACCAGCTACTCCATGGCACCGCTAGGAAAGTGCACCATGGAAGACCCACGTCTAGCTGAGAACCACCATAGAGTAGCCCAGCCACACATGCACCATGGGCCAATTGCTTCCGATGTGCAACTCAGTAGAGAGTGTTATGGCCTCTCTGTGAAGGTATGGATGAGAGGGCAGAGAAGGAGGATGATCGCCGCAGAAGACACAAGGAAGATGAAGTTGTTAGGTTTGTCGTGTTCAGGACTAAAGGGAGTTAGGTGGGAACTCAAAGTGCACCATTTGGAGGATAAGGCAAGTTGCACAAAATGCGTCGTTTGAAGGTTGAGGCAAATAGCACAGCGGGGACTTGGAGTGCACCGTTTCACTCGATGTAGGAAGCTGGAAACACATCGTTTCTTCCCTTATTTAATAAATGTTCCAAAACCTTGTATTCCTTAGTTTTTATTGCCTTTCTTTCTGTTATTTTCAGCACACATGTCTTTATTATATTTCTTTGGTTGTTATCCCTGTGTGGATATGAAGAGGAAGTAAATGTTAGTGTAGTATCAAATATTATTATCTTGAGCTGGGCTTTTCAGGAGGTTAAGGGATTCTCTCGAAGAACCCTAATATCATTACTTTCATTTCAAAAATTCTCACTGTCATTTTTACAAATAGCTTCCCTACATTCATCCTTTCCATCATTGGATATACAAACAATCCCCATAATCATTTCTTATTACAATACTCAACCAGTAGAACCATAACAAGTGGTATTAAGAGCCTAACGATTCTAATGCCTGAGAATACTAGATCTAATTAGCATGTGAGCAACAACAAGACATGCTTGCTCACCATGAGCAGTGTATTCAAGAACTCAGAGAATAGATGCATTAAATCAAGACATGATGTGCACTATGCTTGCTAGTCAAAACCAGGTAGCTCACTGAAAACCTCTGCTTGAAGGTGACTTAGAAATGGCTGAGCAGCGCAGACAAGGCCCCAGAGGAATTAAGCTGGAATTTCCTCACTTCAATGGTGAAGACCTAGCTGGATGGGTTGTTAAAGAATCCCATTATTTTTCATTTTATCAAGCACCTCCTGTCCAAAGGTTGCTTATGGCCTCTTACCACATGGAAGGAGAGGCCTGATCTGGTACTAGGATGCAGTGGAAAAGGGTCAGTTCACTTGTTGGCAGACTTTTACACTAGCTCTCCAAATGTGCTTTGGTCCCATAGCGTACGATGATCCCATGGAGGCTCTCACTAGGCTGAAGCGGACATCCACAGTTGCTGCGTATAAAGGTCAGTTTTAAGCCCTCTCAAATAGAATCAAGAGCCTTTTCGAGACACACAAGTTGAGCTACTTCCTTAGCAGACTCAAGGATGAGATCCGCCTTCCCCTTCGAATGCTGAATCCAGTGAACCTCAATGCGGCATTTGGACTCGCAAAAATCCAAGAAGACTATTTGGTTAGTTCAAGAAAATCAGTGAAGCCGTGGGTGGATAAAAACAGTTCATCATTTCCTACTGGTAGACAGTGGTCAACCTCTTATAACAGTTCATCACAGGCCCCAAAATCTCCAAACTCCACTAGAAAAATATACTCTGGATAGATGGATGAGAAAAGGATGCGTACGTTATGTTACCACTACGACGAGAAGTGAAATCTTGGTCATGTATGCAAGTCTCCCAAGATTTACTTTCTTCATGGCAGTGACCAAACTAGTGAAGAAAAAGGGGAATAAGGTTTCTATGACTCTATAGACTTGGTGGACACGACCCCACCCACAGGACTAGCAGACAATCCTGCTATTTCACTTAATGCCTTAACATGTCCCCCTTGCACTAAAACCATGAGATTATGTGGAAAATTTTGTACTAAGTTAGTAGTAGTTTTAGTGGATTTAGGAAATACCCACAACTTCTTGGACCCAACAGCTATTAAGAAAAATAAATTGCCAATGATTGGGGTTGTACAATTAAAGGTGAAAGTAGCTAATGGTTATGTTGTAATGACTATGTGATCCTGTAGTTAGGTGGTCACTAAGATTCAGAGTGCTTGTTTCAAACCCTCATGTTATGAGTTAGCACTAGTAGGATGTGACACTGTATTAGGGGGGCTGGAAACCCTAAGGCTATCTATGTGGGATTTTTCAAACTTGTACATGCAATTCCGGGGGGGGGGGGGGGGGGAGAGCAGTGGATCTGAAGGGCCTAAAATTAGAAGAGACATCTTTTGGTGATTGTCACAAATTGTTTGTGCACTCACTTTGTAAGGGAAATGGTCTACTCTTACAGTGAACTTCCCACTCTGCACTAGGAAATAGTGAGGCACAATGTCCTAAAATTAGACAAGTCTTAGTTGATTTTAAACACGTATTTGAAGAGCTAACCGGTTTAACACCTAAGAGATCCCATGGCCATAAGATTGTGTTGAAGGAAGGGACAAGCCCCATTTCTACACGGCCCTACTGGTACCCGTATTATCAAAAGACAAAAATCGAGAAGATTGTATCGGACCTCCTCATAATAGTTGTCATTAGACCCAGCTCAAGTCCTTTCTCCTCACATGTCCTATTGGTCAGAAAAGCCGATGAAAGTTGGCGTTTATGTGTAGATTACAGGGCACTAAATCAGGAAACAGTTAAAGATAAGTTTCCTATTCCCGTGATTAATGAACTACTAGATGAGTTACATGGGGCCATGATATTTTCTAAGCTGGATCTCAGATCCGCATATCACCAAATAAGAGTGGTGCCTGAAGATGTCTCAAAGACGACCTTCCGAACCCATGATGGCCACTGCAAGTTCTTGGTAATGCCCTTCAAGCTTACCAACGCCCCTTCCACATTTCAGGGGCTGATGAACACTATTTTTAGGCCATTTCATGAAGATTCGTGCTATTTTTCTTCGACGACATCCTGGTGTACAACTGCAAAATGGATCAGCATCTAGGGCATTTGACATAGGTTTTGAGCACCTTATATGTGCACAGCTTGTATGCTAAGCTGACTAAGTGTCACTTTTGGATGGAAGAAGTGGATTACTTGGGTCATATTGTGTCGGGACAAGGTGTCAGGGCCAACCCTAAGAAAGTGGCAACAATGCTTGAATGGCCTATTCCTAAAAACACTAAATCCTTAAGGGTTTTCTTGGGGTTAACAGGTTATTATAGGAAGTTTATCAAGGGCTATGAGCTTGTAAGAGCCCTTTTAACTCATCTTTTAAGGAAGAATTCTTTTACATGTGATGCTAAATCTACCGAGGCATTTCAGACACTCAAGGCTACGATGACCAGTCCACCCGTACTGAAACTATAAAATTTTTTCCAATCTTTTACGATTGAGTGCGACACAAGTGGCTATGGGATTGGGGCTGTATTAATGCAAGGAAGACAACCCATTGCCTATTTGAGCAAGGCCTTGAAGGGAAGGGCTCTTTTCTTTTCTATCTATGAGAAGGAGCTGTTGGCGCTCGTCACAGCAGTCCAAAAGTGGCAACCCTATTTATTGAGCCAGACATTCATAGTTAAAACGGATCAACAGGCACTGAAATTTCTACTTGAGCGAAAGGTGGGCATTGTTACACAGCAGAAATGGGTCACTAAGTTGATGGGCTATGACTTCCATATTGAGTATAATAAAGGCAAGGAGAAAAGGTGGCAAATGCACTCTCTAGAAGGCATGAACTAAATCTGAGTCAAGAAGGTTTTTTTTTTTTTTCTCTTATCACCTTTCCAACTCTGGCTTGGATTGAGGAACTCAAGGCCACTTGCACAGCCTCACCAGAGTTAAAAGGAAAATCTGCAAAAGCTTCAAACTAACCAGCATGCACCTAAAGGCTTTACCCTCCAACAATGGTTAATCTTAAAAAAAAGGAAGGATTGTTATAGATGCCCAGTCCCAATTTTAGGCAAAGGTCCTCAACTTTATACACTAAGACCCACAAGCAGGTCATTCGGGGTACCTAAAAACCTACCAAAGGGCCAAGAGAGATTTATTTTGGAGGGGTATAAAAAGGGATATCAAGAGATTGGTTCATGAATGTGATATTTGTAAAACCAACAAGATCGAGAATGTTTTACCTCCAGGCCTCCTCCAACCCCTTCCCATACCAACACAAGCATGAAAGGATATTTCTCTAGACTTTATTGAAGGGTTGCTTGTGTCACAAGGGGCTAGTGTGATTCTTGTGGTGATTGACAGACTGGCCAAAGTTGGTCACTTTGTTGCCTTAGCCCACCCATACACAACATCAAGCATGGCCCAATTGTTCCTAAAAGAAGTGTTCAAACTACATGGTCTGCCTAAGGCCATTGTCTTAGATCATGACCCCATATTTCTAAGTTCTTTCTGGAAAGCCCTGTTTGAGTTGCAAGGTTCTTCCTTAAAATACAGCTCAGCCTACCATCCTGAAACTGATGGTCAGACTGAGACATTAAACATGACACTAGAGGATTATTTACGTTACTATACAGGGGCTAAACCTAAGGGTTGGGTTTAGTGGTTGCCCACGACCGAATGGTAGTATAACACCTCATACCACACCTCGACCAAGATCTCTCCTTTTGAGGCCCTATACGGGTATTCCCCACCTAGACTTATCACGTATGTACAAGTCACAACAACTAATGAAGCAATAGACCAACTCTTATGTACGCGAGATTCAGCTTGAGCCCGAGGCCATCATGGATCGCCTCCTTGAATGACAAGGAGACTGAGCAATAACAGAGGTCTTGATCAAGTGGGTTGGAGCCACTTCTAAGAATAACAGTTGAGAACTCTTATGCAGGTTGAAGGAGCTTTACCTGCACCTTGTGGGCAAGATCCTTTAAGGGGAGGGGATTGTTATGGCCTCTCTGTGAAGGTATGGGTGAGAGGGAAGAGAAGGGAGGAGTATCGCCGCAGAAAACACAAGGAAGATGAAGTGGTTAGGTCTGTCGTGTTTGAGACTAAAGGGAGTTAGGTGGGAACTCGAAACGCGCCATTTGGAGGATGAGGCAAGTTTCACAAAACGCGTCGTTTGAAGGCTGAGGCAAGTTGCACGGTGATTGAGCCATAATATTGTAATTGTTTTGCACTTTAATTCATATCAATCACATTATTCTCACTAGTAATTGATGAAAATAGGATGTGGAAAATTGACTTGAACTTAATTGCATTTTGAAGCAAAAAGGATGTTAAATATTGCATCTTATGAAATGGTGTTTTCTCTTAGTGGTTTGGATTGAGAGATGAGTTGAGATGGGTTAAGAGATGGTTTGTGTATTGTAAAATAAAAGTTAAATTATTTATTATATTTTGTGTGGAAATTTGAAAAAGTTAAATTGTTTATTATATTTTGTGTGAGAATTTGGGAAAGTTGTAGATATGAGATGAGATGAGGTAAGATGAGTTGATGTGGATTTTGGAGGCAAACGAGGGATTCTCTTAATTTTCCATTTTGTTAAAATTTGAACTAGTTGTAAAATGCTTAGCACTTTTGTGATCTTAAAACTTAGTTATTTTCTTCATCACTCTTATGTGGCAGAAAATTGACTTGAACTTAATTGCATTTTGAAGCAAAAAGGATGTTAAATATTGCATCTTATGAAATTACGGTGTTTTCTCTTTAGTGGTTTGGATTGATAGATGAGTTGAGATGGGTTGAGAGATGGTTTGTGAATTGTAAAATAAACGTTAAATTATTTATTATATTTTGTATGGAAATTTGAAAAAGTTAAATTGTTTATTATATTTTGTGTGGAAATTTGAAAAAGTTAAATTGTTTATTATATTTTGTGTGAGAATTTTGAAAAGTTGTAGAGATGAGATGAGATGAGGTGGGATGAGTTGATGTGGATTTTGAATGCAAACGAGGGATTCTCTTAATTTTCCATTTTGTTAAAATTTGAACTAGTTGTAAAATGCTTAGCACTTTTGTGATCTTAAAACTTAGTTATTTTCTTCATCACTCTTATGTGGCAGAAAATTGAATTGAACTTAATTGCATTTTGAAGCAAAAAGGATGTTAAATATTGCATCTTATGAAATTACGGTGTTTTCTCTTAGTGGTTTGGATTGAGAGATGAGTTGAGATGGGTTGAGAGATGGTTTGTGAATTGTAAAATAAAAGTTAAATTATTTATTATATTTTGTATGGAAATTTGAAAAAGCTAAATTGTTTATTATATTTTGTGTGAGAATTTGGGAAAGTTGTAGAGATGAGATGAGGTGAGATGAGTTGATGTGGATTTTGAATGCAAACGAGGGATTTTCTTAATTTTCCATTTTGTTAAAATTTGAACTAGTTGTAAAATGTTTAGCACTTTTGTGATCTTAAAACTTAGTTATTTTCTTCATCACTCTTATGTGGCAGAAAATTGACTTGAACTTAATTGCATTTTGAAGCAAAAAGGATGTTAAATATTGCATCTTATGAAATTACGGTGTTTTCTCTTAGTGGTTTGGATTGAGAGATGAGTTGAGATGGGTTGAGAGATGGTTTGTGAATTGTAAAATAAAAGTTAAATTATTTATTATATTTTGTGTGGAAATTTGAAAAAGTTAAATTGTTTATTATATTTTGTATGAGAATTTGGGAAAGTTGTAGAGATGAGATGAGATGAGATGAGGTGAGATGAGTTGATGTGGATTTTGAATGCAAATGAGGGATTCTCTTAATTTTCCATTTTGTTAAAATTTGAACTAGTTGTAAAATGCTTAGCACTTTTGTGATCTTAAAACTTAGTTATTTTCTTCATCACTATTATGTGGCAGAAAATTTCATCCAAGCCAAAAGCAGTTGTCTAAGTCCAACTAGTGAAGCCCATTAATCCATAGAGAAATGTCGTATACTCTACGGCACTTCAAGTCCTAAAATGCCACAATTTCCTCCAACAAACCGTATGATGCAATTCCAGCAACACATCAGGGAAATTTGGAAATCATTCGATCAAACCACGATCTCAAGCATGAGAAGGAGTCGAGAATCCAAGCCAGGCAACAAATGCGGAGAAGCCATGTGTCCCAAGCGGTTAGAGGGAATCCTGGCGAGTGGGGGAAAAGGAGAACGAAAAGGAAAAATGGGTGGCTTTGCTTGGTTTGCAAACTGCTCCCTGCCGAACTCCCTAATGCCCAGAAATTTATTTCATCCCGATTTCTATAGCTTGTTCTCAAACCCAAAGACTTGTTGGCTGGATTCGAAACCCATTCTTGCATTTGATTATGTAATTAACTTCATATAAATGCAATCGCCAATGTAAGAAGAACAAATAGAAGAGAACCACAAGATTCATTCACAGTAAGGGGTATCTTCGAGGAACACCCAACCTCCATGAACAGACGCCCAATTCTTACTAATTTTCCAGATGCCAAAACACATTCCACTACCTCCCCTTTTCTAGAATCTTTGTCAGAGAAAATAACTAACTTAGCCAATCAATGGCTTACAAGTGTAAAACTAACTAATGAAAAGCAGGTGCATAAACGTAAATAGAAAACATGGAAATAACAATATTTCCTTCTTTACGGATGTCTTCTAACAGCTTTATCAAACGCAGCATTCCATCTTCCTCCCTGGGCCTGGCCCATGCTAAATCACTTCTGGCCCAAACTCATCTCCTTTTGGGCTTCAACCCTACGAGCTTCATAACAATCCACCCCACTTAGAGAACCTGGCCCACTAGGTGGGGGTATTCCTCCTAAAGCCCCTTCAATCCCTCCCATGAGTTGTCTTCCTCAGCGTTCCCGACCCATTTCACCAACACCTCCGTGCGGGGGCGATTCCCATGGCAACTCATACGACAACCCAGCAAGGCTTTCGACTCAGGCCTTAGCTCTCCGAGTTCGTTGACAGGCGGTAACGATGGTAGAGGGCGGATCTGTTCTCCAAGCTTGCGTTTGAGACAAGACACGTTGAAGACCGGATGTATCCTTGATTCCGGTGGAAGCTCCAAACAGTAAGCTACCGTTCCCATGCGTTGTACCACTCGAAAGGGCCCATAAAACTTGGGGGACAGTTTGTGGTTGTGCCTCGCCCCCATTGATTTCTGCCTGTAAGGTTGTAATCTGAGGTAAACCCACTGCCCAACTTCAAATTCCCTTTCAGTCCTGTGTAGGTCTGCATTTTTTTTCATTCGTTGCTGAGCAAAGTTAAGATTTGCCTTAAGTATGTGTTTGATTTGCTCCCGGGTCTTAAGTAGTTTATCTAGAGAGTCATTGGAAGTGATACCCGAGACATAGGTTGTAAGTTTGGGGGGTTGATACCCATATAGAGCCTCCAAAGGGGACATCTTTGCAGAGGTGTGGTATGAAGTGTTATACTACCACTCTGCCAAAGTTAACCACTGCACCCACTATTTAGGTTTGGCCCCTGTAAAACACCTAAGATATCCCTCCACTGCCTTGTTCAAAACCTCGGTTTGACCATCACTCTGTGGATGGTAAGCTGAGCTGTTGTTCCGTGATGTTCCCTGTAATGCAAATAGATTTTTCCAAAAGACACTTAGAAAAATAGGATCCCTGTCTGAAGTTATTGCCCTTGGAAATCCATGTAGTTTAACGACCTCCTTGAGGAAGATTTGAGCTACATCAGTGGCTGTATATGGGTGCGATAGGCTCATGAAATGGCCATATTTGGTGAGCCTATCAATGACCACCAAAATGACATTATCTCCTTTAGATGAGGCAAGGCCCTCCACAAAGTCCATAGAGATTTCCTGCCAAGCTTGCTCAGGATAAATATTTTCTGTCTTGTTGACCTGACACACATCATAGAACTTGACCAAGCTCTTAATGTCTTTCTTCATGCCATGCCAAAACAAATCTCTCTTGGCTCTTTGGTAGGTCTTAAGAAACCCTGAGTGACCCGCAGCTGGATCACTATGTATAAACTGCAAAACCTTTGCCTTAAACTCCGAATTAGGGGCTATGACCAAGCTCCCCTTCTTAAGCAGCAGCCCCTGCTGCATGGTATAACCTTTAGGAACTGGTTGGTGAACCTGAATTTTCTGCACTAAGTCCAACACTTCGGGTGCAGAGCTGTAGCTTTATTTTAGTTCCCCAATCCATTCAGCCTTTGGAAATGAGATGATTGCTAACAACCCATCTTCTTCAACAACATGCTCAAACCTTCGAGATAAAGCATCCGCCACTTTATTCTCCCGACCCTTTTTGAATTCGATTGTAAAATCGTAGCCCATGAGTTTAGTAACCCACTTCTGTTGGGTTGTTGTCCCCATTTTTTGCTCTAACAGAAACTTTAAGGCTTGTTGGTCAGTTTTGATCACAAAAGCCTGGCCCAACAAATATGGCCTCCACTTTTACATTGCAGTAACTAGTGCCAACAATTCATTTTCATATGTGGAGAGTGCCAATGCCTTACCCTTCAAGGCTTTGCTGAAAAAACAGATTGGTTGACCTCCTTGAATAAGCATTGCCCCTATGCCACATCCACTAGCATCACACTCAATTGTGAATGCCTTGGTAAAGTCCGGAAGCTTAAGAACTGGTGGCTGTGAAACTGCATCTTTAAGTTGCTTAAAAGCTACAGCAGCCTCGGAGGACCAAGAAAATGAATCTTTTTTTAGGAGAGCTGTGAAGGGTGCAGCTATGAGGCCATAGTTTTTTATGAATTTTCTGTAGTACCCCGTCAATCCCAAGAACCCCCGTAGTGCTTTTATATTGGTAGGAGTTGGCCATTCTAACATAGAAGACACTTTATTATGATCTACCTTAACCCCCTCCCGTGACACTATATGTCCCAAATAATCCACTTCAGGCACCCCAAAGGTGCACTTTGACAGCTTAGCAAAGAGTTGGTTCTTGGCAAGAACTTCTAGCACTTGTTTAAGGTGGCTCAAGTGGTCCTATAAACAGTGGCTATAAACCAATATATTGTAAAAAAAAAACCAAAACAAACCTTCTTAAAAAAGGGTTAAACAGCTCATTCATCAAGCCTTGGAACGTGGCTGGTGCATTTGTGAGCCCAAATGGCATCACCAAAAACTCATAATGGCCTTCGTGGGTGCGAAAGGCCGTTTTGGAAACATCCTCAGGGGCTACTCTGATTTGGTGGTACTCGGACCTTAGATCCAATTTTGAAAAGATAACCGAGCCATGTAACTCATCCAAAAGTTCATCAATAACTGGGATAGGGAATTTATCTTTAATTGTTTCTTGGTTGAGAGCCCTGTAGTCAATACATAGTCGTCAACTACCATCTGCCTAGGCCTAATCATCCCAGAGTTTAACAGTTCTGCCACAATTTTTTCTATTTCAATTTTTTGATAGAAGGGTTATCGATAGGGTCTGGTTGAAATGGGAGTTGTGCCCTCCTTTAAAATGATTTTATGGTCTTGGGTCCTCTCCGGAGGGAGCCCAACAAGTTCCTAAAAAATCTTCCCAAACTGTCTCAACAGTGCATCAATGTCTCCATTTATAGGTCTAGGAGGCTTGCTGTCTAGTGGTGGTAGAAGTTCCATGGCTTGAAGTTGAATGAAAAACCCCTTAGAACCCTTAGTAGAGTTCAGTTTCACTTTACTGCCCTCTTCAAAAGAGGAACTGCCCACTGGCAACCCACACAATTTTATTTGTTTCCCCTTCCACTGAAAATGCATAATGAGCTTGGAAAAGTTCCAATTAATGCAACCCAATGTCTCTAACCACTGAATGCCTAAAACAACATCACAACCCCCCAAAGTTAACAAATAAAAGGGGGTGATGAATTGATTACCTTGCAATTTAATGGAGGTGTTGGAGCAGAACCCTTCACTGGTAACTGAGTCTCCATTTGCAACTTTAAGATTCAGTTGTTTTGTCGGATCCACTTGCACTTTGGCCCTTCTAGCAATCGAGGGATCCAGGAAGTTATGGGTGCTTCCGCAATCCACTAGTATTACCACTCTTTCTCCTCCAATGAAACCACATATGCGCATTGTTTTTGGAAATGGAGCTCCTGTGATGGCATGTAAGGAGATCTCCATTTGTTTCTCAGCCTTGTCTCCAATTGTAGCGTATTCTGTCTCATGTGTGTCAAAGAAAACTTCCTCTCCTTTCTCATCTGTATTTTCCTTCCAACCATGAAGCACATAGAGTTTAGGGGACTTACAAACATGTAAGGGGTTCCATTTGTCATCAAAGTGATAACAAAGACCCTTCTTCCTCTTCTCATCAATCTGAGTAGATGAAATCTGTTTGATGGGCTTAAATACCCTTTGCCCTTGCCCAGGCAGCCCCTAAGCAGTAGGAAAACTCAGGTGAGTGCCCGGCGTGGAACTTGAGCTAGGAAAACCTGTTTTCTCATTCCAACCTTTTACTGATTTTTTTGAGCTAGTAAGATATTCCTCCTGAATGTTTGCTAGCCCAAAGGCAGCAGTAAGGTTTAGTGGGTTGAACATCCGTACTGGAAGACAGATATCATCCTTCAGCCTGCTAAGAAAGTAGCCGAGTTTGTGAGCTTCAGGCAGATTTCGAAGTCTATTAGAAAGTGCCTAAAATTGTACCTTGTACTGAGATACAGTAGTGACTTGCTTAAGCCTAGTAAGTGCCTCCATAGGATCATCGTAAGCGGATGGTCCAAAGCGTAATAACAAGGTTCTAGTGAAGGTCTCCAAGTTATTAAATTGGCCTGTTTCTGCTGCATCTTGATACCAAATCAAGGCATCACCCTCCATATGGTATGAGGCCATTAGTAATTTATGGGCAGGTGGTGTTTGATAATAGTCAAAATAATGGTTGGCTTTAAATATCCAAGCAGCTGGGTTCTTACCATCACAGTAAGGAAAATCCAGTTTAATACCTCTATGGAATTCTCTGCGCATTTCATTGTGTTCTCTGTCATGGTGCAGGTTGTGGTCACGGTGAGCCACCTAGGCAGAAAATTTTTTCACTAAGGTTCGGACCATCTCTGTCAACTGAGTCAGATCTTCACGCATGTCATGAATCCTCTCCTCTTGAGCATCCTATCGCGTGGTGATTTCCTGGTGTTTGGAACGTGTATTTTCTGCCATGATGAATGTGAGTGATTTCCTAGTTTGGTGTTTGGTTTGAGGTGGGAATGGAAGGATATATGGGATTTTCTGGGTTGGTGTTTGGCTAGTGTGGGAAGGAAAATGTTTGTAGGTATTTTCTGGTTACAGGATCGGAGACTTGATACCACTTGTAATGAACTTCATATAAATGCAATCGCCAATGTAAAAAGAACAAATAGAAGAGAACCACAAGATTCATTCACTGTAAGGGGTATTTTCGAGGAACACCCAACCTCCATGAACAGACGCCCAATTCTTACTAATTTTCCAGATGCCAAAACACATTCCACTACCTCCCCTTTTTTAGAATCTTTGTCAAAGAAAATAACTAACTCAGCCAATCAATGGCTTACAAGTGTAAAACTAACTAATGAAAAGCAGGTGCATAAACGTAAATAGAAAACATGGAAATAACAACATTTCCTTCTTTACGGATGTCTTCTAATAGCTTTATCAAACGCAACGTTCCATCTTCATGCCTGGGCCTGGCCCATGCTAAATCACTTCTTGCCCAAACTCATCTCCTTCTGGGCTTCAACCCTACGGGCTTCATAATAGATTACTTTATCCTTCCTAATTTAGTTGCTTGAATTTCTATTTGTTTTACATTTACGTTGGGTTTATAGTTTTGGTTTTGTTGAGACTTGTTTTGGGATTCATGGGTTTCATTCTGTTATGCTTGTGGTTGGTTGCAAATTCTGATTAGGGTAATGTTATTGGGTAGTTTGGATTTTTCATGGAATGAAAACTAGTTGGTTTATACACTACACATAAGTTGTTTGATAAAATACCTCTTAGAGCATAACCATTATAATTTTCGGTATATTGTTTGGAATTATTGGATTAGATGATATTGATGAGTGTGGTTTAGCTTCTTAAGCAAGGATAATCATAATTCATTCAATGCACGTCAATGAATTAATCAATGTATGGAAGACAGTGATGTTGGTGCCAAGGTGCATTAGAATAATAATTATTGTTTGTCAATTAGTTGCTTTCCACTGCTGGATTAAGTTCAAGTTCTTATTGTCATTTAGATCTTTTTTTTTTCCAACGTACACGATGTTTGTTTCATTATCTCATACAAACAACAAAAAGAAAAATAGAATAAAAGAAAACATTTTCAGATTAAGTCAAAGAAAAAATCGGTTCTCATTGTGAATGTCATTAAGGGTAGTTATAGGATATAACCTTCTTTTATTTTTTATGGTAGTTGAATTTGAGATTTAAACTAATTGTTCCTTGAGGAGATGACTTGGGGACTTCCCTAATATTACTACATGCAACTCTTATACTTGGGAGTGATTCTCTAAATGTTTTTAGAGTGAGTCACACAACGGGGACTTGGAGTGCACCATTTCACTCGGTGTAGGCAGCTAGAAACACACCGTTTCTTCCCTAGTTTAATAAATGTTCGAAAACCTTGTATTCCTTAATTGTTATTGCCTTTCTTTCTGTTCTTTTCAGCACACATGTTTTTATTTTATTGCTTTGGTTGTTATCCCTGCGTGGATATGAAGAGGAAGGAAATGTATTATGCTAGAGTAGTATCAGACTATTATTATCTTGAGCTGGACTTTTTAGGAGGTTAAGGGATTCACTCGAAGAACCCTAATATCATTACTTTCATTTTAGAAATCCTCACTGTCAGTTTTACAAACAGCTTCCATGCATTCATCCTTTTCATCATCGAATATACAAACAATCCCCAGAATCATTCCCTATTACAATACTCAACCAACAAAACCATAACAGAGAGACCAAGAACTCAACTGAGCACTGTTTCCCCGCCAGCCACGAAACCAAACCCCACGAACCACCAGTCACGGTGTTCATCGCTGGAAGAACACGACCTCATGCTCCTCCATGCTAAACCAAGCCACAGCCACCGTGAATAAAATGGAAACACCCATGTTTCAAGCACCCAAGAACATAGCACTTTTGGACACCACCGTGCACCGGCAAGCACATAAACTGCCGAATAGACATTCCCGTGACTCTAGTTCCTCCGCCACAGCGCCACCGCTACCTTTAGGCCATGGCAGTAAGGCTAGCATCTCATCCGATCGTGACCACTAGTCACCAAGAGCCACGACGCAACAACCACACCAGCCACTTAGTCTCTGCACACACCGTGAGACACTACTCCCCGTCCATAGTGTAGTCCATGCACCACCAGGATAACGCCTCCTCTCTGTCTCTCGGTCAGCTCTCTCTCTCTCTTCCTCACGCCACTCTCTCTCTCTCTCTCATCACTCTCTCTCTCTCTCTCTC
Source organism: Juglans mandshurica (assembly GCA_022457165.1). Classification (NCBI taxonomy): domain Eukaryota; kingdom Viridiplantae; phylum Streptophyta; class Magnoliopsida; order Fagales; family Juglandaceae; genus Juglans; species Juglans mandshurica. The sequence goes on along the minus strand of CM039621.1, from coordinate 14,347,862 downwards.
TCTCAGTGACGTGCTACTGCGTTGACCACCTTCAACCGCCAGACCGTACTTCATCGCACACCTCCTTCTCTCTAGATATGGAACTCTTCTCAATATGGCATGGGTTGATTTGGATTTTGTAGTTTCAGAAGTTTTATTTTTAAATTACAGCCCTTTCCAAAGAGCCCAAACATGTTTTTGTCAATTTCTAAAATACCTTTGTCATGAGGTTGGTTCTACGTTGGCCATGATTGTTCTTTATATATTAAACTCATTTTGTGTGGGTTTTGTTTTAAATACAATAATTTATAAAGAAAATAAATAAGGATTTAAATTGTATTATTTGGTATTAAATTATTTTTAATAAATTGAGTTTCACAAGCAATAGTAAGTTTGTAGTTTTATTTTGAACACCTTAAATTTGATTATGTCTATTTTATTAAACAAAATTCTTGCTAGTACTTATATTAAGTGAATATAGATTAATTTGGAAAGTGATGATTAAAGATACGAAAATCTTAAATTTTTAGGAAAAAAATAGGTTACTCTAGTATTTTAAGCTTTAATATCAAAATGTGTCTAGTTAAGGATTAAGTAAGTTACGAGTCTATTTTATAGGTGGCGATTTAGTCGTTCAACACAGTTGTGGGACAATTCAGACAAGATAAAAAGTTTAGGTAAGCAGGATTTTTATACTAGACTTTGTATAAAAGAAATGGACTGAGGTTGATTTTGAAAAAATATGCATATATTGTTATGAAAAAAAAAATTGAAACGGCTTCAATAATTTGGTATGCATTATTCATGAAATCTTTATAAAAGAAAAAAGTATTTTTATCATGACTAGTGTAGACATAAGCTTATTTTTAGCATTCTGTTTTTGAACTGTGCAAAAAGAGCAAGTATGAAAATTTGTACTTGATTATATAAAGATGATCTGAATCTGTTATGTTTTGTGCTTTGTTTTGATAAAATGTCGCATCTAAAAACTTTTGGCATGACATTCTGATTCTATATCTGGCTTTGTTTTGACCTTACCACGGGTGTAAAACTGTGGCCTCTGTTTGAGTTTGTACCAACTTCTCTGTCTCTCTGTACACACACTTTGGAAACAAAGTAGTTTTTTCATAGTTTTTCCTGTGTGCACTCGTGGCTCAATAATAATAAGGGGAATATTCACTTCCGTCTTTGCCCGATTTGGCCATCAGGAATAGCACAACCCTACCACGAAGGTAAACATGACATCTATTCTGATGTCATATGGTGATGATACTCAATTATGATATGTCAAAAGATTTTGGAATATAGATATTTTGAACTATCGCTAAGATAATTTTCATGACATGTTTTGTTTTGCATATGGAAATTGAAAATGTTTAGTTCTGTATTATGTACTATGTAAATGCTCATGTTTGCATACTAGTATATGTTCTCTACGTACTGGATTGTTAATAATTCACTCCCTTATCTTCATAATATTTTCAGATGTTTTGGATGTTTCGGTTGAAGTTCAAGAATATGAAGTATGGGTAAGGTTATGTGATCATAGTGTATTAAGTACAAAAAGGATGCTTGGGTTATTGGAGAATTTTATTGAGTAATTTCGTTTTGCGTTGTTTACTTAGTATTTTAGAAAGTTGACATTTATTTTGAGACTTTGTGGTGTTCTTGCTTAATTATTTAGGAGTGGTTGATTTAAAACAATAAGATACGAGTAATTGAGAAATTGGAGTCTATATTTATATGGTGGGATACAATTTTAAGTGACAAGAATTAACCTTCCAACCCATTTGGGACCGGAGCGTTACAGGAGGTCAATCAATTATCCAATTATATAAATATATATATATATATATTTATATATATATATATTTGTTATGACCAATCATTCATAATAAGTCAAATGTAAAAAGATAAGTGATATGCACACAAATTAATTTTATAAAAATAAATTTCAATTGATGTAACTTTTAGTGATAAGTTGGTCGTTTGATCTATTTTATAAATTTATTTTCGTAAAAAATTGTGATTAAAATATCCATCATATAAAAATAATCTTAAGAATAAAGGTGTCACAAGGATACCAAATAATTCGGTGTCCCAAATCCTTCAAGAGGTGCAAGCTATCACGCAATGAGGCGACCGTACATCAAGAATTCAATCGTGACAACAATTATGAAAATTGCAAAGATCACGAAATAATAAATTTTGTATTTACCACAGAAAACATTTGTAGAAATATTGCATCTACTCACAATTTTCATAAAAAAATATATTTCTACACGTTGAAATAGCACGTTCGCCTTCCAAATTTTCACACAAGGATATAACATTTGGGTTTATTTGAAAATAGATCTCACCTTAAAATTCTTGTCTCATCTCTTCTCTAAACATAATTTAAATACAAACATTTTCAAATTAATAACTAAAACATTTTCAAAATAATTTAACTTTTTTAAATTTCCAAACAAAAAAATATTATAGAATTATATTCTAACAAAAAAATTTTTATTCAAAATTTTCTCTAGCATTTCCTAAAATTTAAAAAATACTCAATTCAAACTATCTCATTACTCTTCACTAACTATCTTATTATTATTTATAAAATTCTCATCTCATCTCACTCTCTAAACGAGGCTTAAAGAAGTGAGTCTCTTCGGACAGGAGTAAAATTGAAATTTACACCATGCAGTAAGACAACCACGTCAATGGTTTAACTTTGTTATCATGGGAGCAACTGCGGCAGAGTAAATAGAAAACTTATGCAAATATCTAAAACTGGACTCTCAAGCTCTCTCCTCCATCTCCTCCATCTCTCTCGAGCTCTCTCTCTCTCCTCAAGTCTGTCGGCCTCTCTCTCCTTAAGCCCAGCTCCGAAATGCTTTATGGCATCTTTTGAGCTAGTTCATAAAAGGAAAACAAAGCATTCTCACAGCTTATTAGTCTCTCTCTCTCATTTCCACCTGCAATGATTTAAAAAACTCTTGGAGTCCCACGGCATTCTCACGAAAAGAAAATGTGGTTGGGAAATGTCTCCTTTATCCATTCTAGAATTGGAGAGCACTACGACTTGCTTGCTTCGAATAAAATCTTTCCATTTTGCCTTTTAAAAATTAAAACTTAATTCTTTAATTGAAGAGTTAAATATCTTATATTTTCTTTTTAGATTAACATTCATCTGCTGTTATTAATCAAACCCAAATAATAGAAAACAAAACAGAGCAGAGGACACAAAAACTGAGGTTTCAGTCTCTGATCTCTGCCTCTCTGCCTCTCTGCCACAGAGGTATTTTTTTCGAACCCAATGTAACACATCCAATTCATTGACAGTAATTGAAAATGAAATATCTCGGGCGAGAAAACTTCCGAGATCTCGCCCTCCAAGAAATTTAGAAGGAAGAAGAAGATGGTATAAAGAAGAAGGTTTTTATTACTTTCCTGCCTAAAATCGTAGAGCCCCCAAGACCAGTACATATATCCCGGCCCGGTGTCTAACAAAGATGTCACATATATGTGCCCTAACTACTAAACATTAAAACAGTAAATGAAAGAAAAAGCACACTGAAGGGCTCGAGTTCAGAACTCTACGAGGATAGTCTGATTAAACAACAATAGATCTAACTTATAATGGAAATAACAAAATAACATGGAGTAGCCCATGGCCCAAGAAGACACGTATAAATCCAAAATAGTTACTCGGGTCTTGTACATTTTGTTGGACTGTGACACCCAAATTCTTAATTTCTTTATCAACCACTTCCTTCTAAAACTTGGAATGTCTTTTAATTTTATAAGTAAAAACTGTGTTCGATTCAATTTGTTTTAGTATATTTAGTTTTTTGGGTGATGAGGGAAGGCAAGGAGGGAGGGAGAGAACGTGAAGGTGTTTGTTGAGGAGAGGGAGAGATGAACAGGGAAACGGATTTAGGATGGAGGGAGAGAGATCGTTGAGAGTGAGGAGAGAGAGTGATGACAGATGGAGAACAATCACTATTATTTAGTCTACGATAAAGTTATAAGATTGCCGACGTGTCGCTCTTTAACTGGAGGGTGTAAATCTTAACCTTACACCACGTCCTATTTTAAGATTTTCTCTTAAGGAGAAATGATATATGCAAGTCTCAAATGCACAAATCTCGTGCAAGTTTTTTATTAAAAAGTGGACCCTATTATGAAAAAGTGTGAAAAACTTATTTTTTCTTTTAATTCAAGAAGCCCACATTTTTACAAAAAATTTGTACAAAACTTGTTTTCTACCATTACTCTAACTAGAATAAATTTTGTGAGTGGAAGTTTTTTTATGACCCAATCCTCAATGGGTTTAGACGGGCACACGCACTCACGTGTACATTATTTGCAAGTGACTCTTTTTTTTTTTCAACCCTTGAAAAGCTACTTCTCTTTTGTTTTATAAAGAGTAGTCAAGTTGCCTCACCTATTTTAAGAAATAAGTAACTTATGATTTTTATTCTTAAGAAAAGTAAAAGCTTATTTTATTATTTTAGAAATTATATGATTTCAAGTTGTCATAAATTCGAATTAGACATTTAAATCAATTATTTAAAATAATGATTTGATTTGTTGAAAGATTCCTCTCCTTATCAATAATTATTGATATAGTTTCTTCATATGCCCATTAACAGATGCTCACATTATTTTGAATAATAGTTTGTATAAGTCTCAATTATATAAGCCTCGCCTATGCTTATTATAAAAAAAAAAATGGGTCTCACCATGATAGAGATGTAAAAAAATCACTTTTTTCATGATGAAATTTACTTTTTTACAATAGATCGGGCATATGCCTTTTCTATTTATGCATGTAGCATTATTCTATTATTATTAGTGTAGGGGATTTCCTCCTGTTGGTCTGTATAACAAACTCATGAGGGGTCTCTAGGGGAGAGGGAAAGAGTTTGATCAGGCCCAACAACCCTCCTCTAAAAAGAGTCAATGAGTCTCAACAGAGTACTCGACCCATGAGGAAAACCCACCCAGGAAGTAACCCTCACGTGAGAAAAGAGGACGATAGGGGTAGATGAGACTCGCCGCCTTGACACCCAACCCTTGGGAACCTATGCAGGCATGTAGGCGAGAGATATGGGGAACCTTCAATCTCTTGACAATAAGAATTGAGGGGCTTAATAATGAATATATGTGGGATAAAGTAAGTCAAAGAGTCAAGCTGCATTAATGACGCTGCTCCTTGAACTCCATGACGCATTAATGACACCACCCCAAGAGTCACACTGCATTAAAGGATTCTGACTAGATGAACAGTTGAAGTAACATAAACTCCCTAAGGCAAGGTATGAGCTATCTTCGCCCAAAAACCTAGTATAAAAGCCAATCTCAAGGTACGAAGAACTTTCTAACTCTTGAATACTCTTACACAAACTACTAAGGAGATATACTAACTTAAGTATCGGAGACTCCCCGACCTCTACCAAGGCCCCCCACTCTTTTTGTTTTCTTAAGTGTGTAGGTGAGATGCCCAAAATCTGAGTTGCTGGAACCCGACATAAAGGTGTACAAAACACAATGTTAACAATAATTAGTATGTTAATTAATAATATATATATAGCAGAAAGTGAAAACTGCCTCAACAACAGAAATAAAAACAAATCCTCTACCTTCTTAGAAGTTCTTTTTCATTTCAAGAAAAATCATCCTCACTTTTTTGTTTAAAAAATAGAATTTCCCAGGAGGATGAAGTTTAATTTAGCATCATTCCCTTCCATTAGCCGCTGCACATGATACTATACTAGCATTAGCGGTGCCACTACCCATCTCATCTGGTAAGAGTTTTTTCTTTTTTCGTAGATATTTTATATTGAGTAATGCTAGCTACAATTTTTAAATAGAAAAGTTTTGAATCTTTCATAAAAAAAAATGTAATTCTCACTAAAAATAATAATTTTTTTTTATACTTTTTTCAAGGTGGTGTTTCTTTTTTTACAAAAAGATTGCATAAAACTTGTCTATTTGAAAGGTATACAAATAATTCTTCTTTTATATTTTTGCTCATTGGAAATCAAAATGTAGAGAGGTGGTGAGTCTCTACACCAACAAATCTAAAACAACAAATTAGCACAGCTCAAATCCTTGGTTCGCCTCTGATATGATAAAAAGTAACTTCTTTTTTTTTAAAATTTTTTTAATTCATTTATACCTTGTTTTAAATCAAATGGGAGTGTTTGTAAGACATGTTAAATTTCACCTCCACTTTTGTATCAACTTTTCTTTTATTTATACAAGTTAGTTATAAAGAGGGGGGAAAAGAAAAAGAACACAAAAATACTTATCCTCGTGGACAAAGGAATCCTTGCATGCCATGATGATCAGGAGTGAGCACTGAATCAAGTTTGGAATATTAACACTATATGTAAGGGGTTAAAATACACGAGACTCATAATGGTTCTCAAGGTCTAGCCCATCAAGGGGCCATCACTAGAAGACAAAAGAAGAAAGATGGAAAATCTGACATAGAAGGGACAAGGGAAGGCAGGAGACAAAAGGGAATGAACATAATGCAAAAAAGACAGGAGATAAAAGGGACATGGTGCCTACGACTTCAGGGACCTTTTCATTTGGGGGGTTTCTTCGACTTCTTCTTCAACCTCTAGACAGAGAGCTCCAGGGAGAACATCTTCTCCAGCAAGTAGATCTCCAGCTCCCATTGTACAGAGAGAAATAAAAGGCTATGAGAGACTGTAAACCAGCATATTATAGTGGAATCTTCATTCCCCAAACCCCCATGGACGTAGGCCCAGTGCCGAACCACATAAATCTGTGTGTCCATCCCTCTTTATTTTCTCAGCATCTAAATATTGTTTACCGACATGAACGTACACATGGACACCATACAGTCGCACCGGATCACTGCTAGGGACCCCACACCTCACCGATTGAGGCCCTACTCACCTTAGCGTGTCCAGAAATGGATCTTTCTTCCCTTCCTGGCTATGCTAGTTTTGGGCACTAACAGTGGTGTCGTCTGTGTGATCGAGATTGTTTTTGTACCGGAGGTGGAAGAACGATGATTTCTTAGCCGCTGGCGCGCAACCAACTCCTCTGCAGTCTACTCCTTAACCACGTACTCCTTGGACAGACACTCTCCCCGGCCCTGCATGCTCCTTGGTCAAGATGTTCATCAACCACTTGAGACTCATTTGCTCGGACTCACCTCCTTTGCTCAGGACTCATTTGCACGAGTTGTAAAAAAAAAAAAAAAACAAAACTACTACTAAGGAGATATACTAACTTAAGCATTGGAGACTCCAGGCCTCCACCGAGGCCTTCCACTCTCGGTGTTTTCTTAAGTGTGCAGGTGAAAGGTCCAAGACCAGAGTTGATGGAACTCAGCCCAAAAATGTACGAAACACGATGTTAACAATTAGTCTGTTAATTAATTATATATATATACTTGAAAGTGAAAACAAAACTGCCTCAACGACAAAAATAAAAACAAATCCTCAATCTTCTTAGAAGTTCTTTTTCATTTCAAGAAAAATCATCATCACTATTTTGTTAAAAAAAAATAGAAATTCTCGGGAGGATGAAGTTCAATCTAGCATCATTCCCTTCCATTAGTCGCCACACATGACACTATATTAGTATTAGCGATTCCACTATCCATCTCATCTGGTAAGAGCTTTTTCTTTTTTTAATTCATAGATATTTTATATTGAGTAATGCTAGCTATAATTTTCACTAAAAAGTTATGAATCTTTTTATAAAAAAAGAAATTCTCACTAAAAAGAATTTTTTTACTTTTTTACAAAAAGAATATTGTGTGAAATTTGTCTATTTGAAACTTATACAAATAATTATATTTCCGCTGATTGGAAATCAAGATGTAGAGAGTTGGTGAGTCTCTACACCATCAAATCCAAAACAACAAAATCAGCACAACTCAAATCCATGGTTCCTTTTTTTTTTAATAGAAACTCTGGAGTTTTTTAAGATGCTCTCACTTATGGCAAAGGAAAACCTTGGATACAAGGTCATTGACCTCAAAGAAAAGCTACAAGTGGAAAGCAAAACAACTAACCAAAAAGAAAGGCCTAAACTCACTACGGAACCTGTACATGGGTGCCCTTACATCCTATACCAGAAAAAGGAAAATTAACATCTTAACAGAGGAAGCCCCAGTTTGTCTAACTTCAGAATACCTTTGAGAGGATGAGGAAGCATGCTATAGTACAACCACGTTTTGGAGAGCATTTCAGTAGCCATACTAGCTGACCAATCGGCCCTTGCATTTCCTTCCCTTATAATATGTCTCACCACATATTGCATACTGGAAAGAATTTCATGCATCTCTTCCCATATTCCTCAAGATACCATATGCCACATCAATTTTTCTCCAGCCAGCACTATAAGAGATTGAGTTTTTTGGGACAAATCATTTATTCTAAAAAAACCCAAATTTCATCCCTAAAAGTTGTTGGAAATTAAAAAATTTCATCCATATTTTGTCTCGAAAAGCCTGTCTCAAATGGTTTTGGGAGATGAAATTTCGTCGCAAAACATTATTTTTAGAGACAAAATCGAGTAGAACCATTCAAAAGAGTTCGAATTGATTTTTATTTTTTAGAAGATCCATTTTTGTCTCAATAAACTTGTTCGAATGGATAACATTCCATTCGAACTGACAAGTGTCATTCGCAAGATAAGATAATTTGATTTGAACGACCGAATAATTTGATCTTGTTCGAACGGACAACCCGTTCAAACATATTTTATTTGTTCGAACACCTAAATTTTCATTTTACTTTTGTTCGAACATAAATTTTATTGCTCATACAGACATCATATATTCGAAAATTTTGTCCATTTGAACGGACTATATTTCTCAGTTATCGTTCGAATGAGTTATTTTCTATTGGAATGGATTTATAAATTGTAATTTAAATTTCGAACAAGATATTTCCTGTTAGAACGGTGCTCATCATATAGAACTGAATTAATAAAAATTCCATTATAATATTACTAATATGGAACAAATAGAATTTAAACATCAGAATTGTTTAAATGTCTGTCTTTTGGAACCGAATAATAAAAAGACAACTTAAAAAATAAGTTTTAAGATTGTGGTGGTGTATACAGTTTTGGGACATCACTGACTGCCACTGTTCAAACAATTTTTGGTTATTCATCTCCAGCCTCTTCTGCATGTTCTCTTCTAATCTCGCCTCTAAATCCACTACTTGATCTAATCGGGTCCGCAACTCTTTTTCCTTGGATCTCAATTGTTCTATCTCAAATCTTGTTTCCACTAATTCCTTAGTTTTGTCATTCGATCTGGCACGAGAAGAGAATGATGATGTTGAGGATGGCTTCATGCAAAGTCCTAAGCCCTTCAAATATCGAAAACGTGATCCAAGAACTTGAGAAAAGATTTGAGCATCGTTGACAGATGATTCATTAGATGGATCCGCATCAGTTTCCATAAGAGATATCATCTTGTCCTAAAAAAAATATTACAGTTAGTATAAGTAACAAAAATATTATTCGACAATGGAATTAAAGAAACTTAAACTTACATAATTTGCCTCTACTTTTGGATTGGTCTAAACACCATCAAGATTTTTATGTGCTTTAGCATACAATTGGATCAGATCATAGTTAGCAGGAATTTCTTTTTGCTGCAAAAGGAAAATCTATTTTAGAACTTAATTTAGAAAAGTGTATTATATGTTAATATTTAACGGGGATTAAAATACGTTACCATTTTTTTAGACAAATGATGAAAAGATCAAGAACCCGCATGATAGTGTATCGTTAAATTTGATCTATTTGCTTTGTTCACAGTACTCTGTTGCTAAAAAAAATATTATGTTTATATGTTTAATACATCTATCATATACTATTAAAAAAAGATAGCAGTGAAATTACCTGATAAACAGGATCTTCAAACATATCACAAACCTTCTCACATTCGTTTGGTGGCGTTGCTTGAATGGATTTTGGTGCGCCTCTGTTGTAGCATTGAAATTCTTATAGTGTGCATGGCATCGAACTTTGTACCTTCAGAATGCATTTGAGATCAGTTCCTCAACCGTTAGTCGATCCCCTCGTCGATCAAAATTAAGTTCAAACTCGTCATTTCAAAAATTATAAACAATTAGTATAAATACAAATTAAATTTTAAATTAATATGTTATACTTAGTTTCTTGGGATGTAGTTTATTACCAGACAACAATTTTTGATATGGTCTTTCATATATTGGGAAACTTTAGTCCAAAAGGATATAGTCATCGGTGCATATGTGCAAATAAGGGTACCAATTTAAGAAACAAGCCAAGTTGTCGAATCCCTGGAGCCACCGGTGTGATCATTAGAAATGTCAACTTTAATTTTACGCACTTTCCTCACTTTCTCTATGCAGACACCCCTCGTAGTGCCTCGACCTCAGCGCTAGCTTACAACAGTTATATATACAGTAATTAAAACATATATTTTAATTAAATTATTTTATTTTATAGATATATATTACTTAAATCGAGCATTAAATGTGGTATTTAATTTGATAAAATACTTTGTTCTAGATTTGGTAATGTTGGCCCTCTATTGATGGCATGTGAACCACATAGGGAGTCGGTAATGGATGGAGATAGCGCACATGTTACTTTGTGTTTGGGAGACATATCTGTTTGAAATTGTAATAAATTATTATTCGAATAAATGTTACAGATGTTTATAATAATGATACTTACACAAATATCTATTTGAAATTCATTCACTATCAGTTTTGATGGACCAATCGCCTCATCCTCACTAGACACTTCAGTTGATTCATGTTCATCCGACATTTCACCCTCAATCTGCTTTCTGAAATATCCCCCAACTATGCAATAATATCAATTCCAGACAACTTTGGCGATGATGACTTGCGCTCAACCCTTCCATCAAACATCGTTCTATTTGAACGTCATCTATGATTATATGGTAAATATCGACGGTGTCCTATGAAGCATAATTTCTTACCATTTTTCAACCACTAAGACAGTTTATCTTTATTGCAAACAAGACAAGCCATTTTACCTTTTGTGCTCCACCCAAACAAGTTTTAGTCAATTTATTGTCCACATCATTGCAGCATGCATCTTGAACTCCTACAACGAGGTCACATCATATGTACTGACACTTCGATCCCACAACTCTTTCAACTCTATAATTATTGGTTTCAGATATACATCTAATTCGTAACTTGGTGACCTTGGCCCTGGTATCAGTAGAGTCATCATAAAATACGGATAATTCATACACTTCCAAGGTGGCAAGTTATAGGGCATTAATATGACAGGCCAAGTACTATGAGAAGTGTTCATGTTGCCAAATGGATTAAAATCATCTGTTGATAAACCAAGACGTACAATGCGAGGTTCTTCGAAAAACCATGGATATTTGACGTCAAATTTCTTCTATTATAAGAAATCTACAGGATGCGAGATGAAGTTTTCATTTTGGGCGCTTTCTGTGTGATGTCAAGATATATCTTTCACAGTCAACTGGGACATAAACAATCTTTGAAGTCGATGAATCAATGAAAGATATCTTAACACATTTTGGGGTACATTAAGCTTATCGGATGTCCATCTTGACACATGACACATTAGACATGAATCAAATTCTGCATATTGCTGCCAGAAGAGAACGCAATCATTTTTACAAGCGTGGATGATATTAAAATCAAATCCTAACCCTCGCTTCAATTGCTTCGCTTCATAAAAATTACGAGATACTACGTTATCCTGAGGGTGAGGCTTCGTAAATAATTCTAGCAAATGTTGATGACCTTTGCAAAAATACGAAAAATAGACTTAATATGGAGCAGTCTCACCATGAAATACAACTTGTTATGACGAGTGCACCTCTCGTACCGTTCTCGTTTGCATCCTCCCATAGTCTTCCAAAGTTTCCATTTCCCTCAAATGATTGTGTAGATGTTCCTTCTCCATCCCTCGTAAACCAATATTATTATTATTATTATTATTATTATTATTATTATTATTATTATTATTATTATTATTATTATTATTATTATTATATAAGTATTAATTTTAATTTAAGTATTAATAATTCTTATGTTTCTTATTTTTTAAGTATTAATTATAATTTAATTTTACTAAATTTTTATTATACATTATATTTTTGTAATTAATTATCTTTTTAAGTATTATTTTTAAATTAAGTGGGAAATCATTCTTATGTTTCTTATTTTTTATTTTTTAATTATTAATTATACTTTAATTTTACTTATTTTTTAATTATACATTAGAGTTTTTAATTAATTATCTTTTAAGTTTTAATTTTAATTTAAGTATTACAACTCAGGAGTACAACCATTCGAACACTTAAAGTCTATTCGAACAAGATAATACGTTCGAACGAAGAATTATAGTGTTCAAACAGTTGCAACTCAGATTCCATATATGAAACAGAGACAAAACACAATCTCATATTACAAATCACTAATACATTGGAAAATCACATTAAAAATCTAAAATACATTACTTAACTAACAATCACCAATAATTTACCAAATCACTAAAAATAATAACATACTAGAAATTAGAAATCTTACTTCAAATTTGTGCAATCCAATCAAAGATTTCAATCCCCAATACCTACATACACGTAAAACATTATGAGAAAATACCCAAAAGTCAAAATACAAAAATAATAGCAAAAAAAAAAAAAAAAATCTTACCTCAACTACCAAACAACCTTCCCTTCTCTTCTAAACCAATAATCTTTCTCAAGAATTCCTTCTCTCTCACTTAAATCCCACCACTGCAAACTTCTCTCGATCTCACAGTCTCACTCTTTCTCACGGTCTCTGTAAGTTCTACCTCCCAAATGTCCAATACGTTTGTAGTTTTGGACGTCTTATTTCTTATTTGAGCATTCAAACGAAATTTACTAACAGTTCGTATGCGAAAACAGTGAAGCAAAAAACATTTCCCGCCTAGAACAATTCAACTCCCACAAGTTCGAACGTCAATTATATACATTCAAACTGCTTTTTGCTATTGTAGTTTGGCGCGAATTGATCTTGCCACTACTTATCATTGGCGCCAACATATTTATACTTTCAAATGTTGTAAATGTCCACTCAAACACATAATTCAACCATTTGAACTCTTATAAAATTTTGTTAGAATGTACATAATATATATATAATTTTATAAGTATATATATATATATATAAAAGTATAGGTATATATAAGTATCATCTTCAAGTTAAGAATATATTTAAGTATAAATATATAATTATATCATATATATAGTAGAATATAAGGATATAGTCGTATACAAGTATATATAATTATATCGTAATATATTTGTAGCACCCAAGTCCACCACCAAGCCGCTTTCTAATTCTTTTTTAAAGGATTTTATAAGTATGAAGAACCCAATTAATTTTAATAGGGGTGGGCAGCGGGGCCCCTCGCCCGCTGCCCCGCCCCGCCCCGCCGCCCCCGCATGGCTGGGCGGGGCGGGTGACGGGGAGGGCCCAACCCCGCCCCGCCCCGCCCCCGTCCCCATATATTTATATATATATATATATATATTATATACATATATATTATATACATATATATAAACATAAATATATATTTATATTTTACAAATTTTCTATATATAAATATATATTACAATTTGTTAAACTTGTTCATAAAAAAAACCCTGACAAATTTAAAAACTACATAGTTTAAAAACTAATATACTACAATTTACACAAAATATGCACTAGTAAATTTTAAAATTACATAGTTTTAAAATTATAGTCGTATTTAAAAAATTTTAATTTATAATTTGGACTTAAAAATTTATTTTTAATTATTTTTACACTTACAAATAATTTTTAAATAAAATAAAATGTAGTATTTTTTTTAAATGAAAATAGGCGGGGGGATTGGGAATCCGCCCCGTACCCCGCCCCTGCATCCCGGGGGTTGGGTACCCTGCCCCATGCGGGGCGGGGAAGGGCTGTCCCCGCCCCATAGGGGGCGGGTAGCACCCCTAAATTTTAGAGTATTTTTTTTTTATTTCGAGTCTAAATTATATTTTGGCGGATATCAAATATTTTGTTTAATGGGCTTGCCATTTTAGTAATTTCTTTTAATATTTTTGGATCGGATAGAAAATCTTTTATGGGCCAAAAAAATTTATGGAACAAGTATATTTTTTTAAGGATGAGTCGAAGCTCAAAATTCAGGAAAGAGCCCATTTATTAATTTTTGTTCACTACGAGATGTGGGCGCAAAAAGACCAAGCCGTGGGAACCAATGATCGGACTCCATGACATGCGCGTCTCATGCACATCTCTCCCTTTCCTTTCTCTAGGAGTTTACCATCATCACTATGTATACACATTATTTCTCTCCTGCACATAGAAACTATCCAACCCACGTCGATCTTCCACAAGTTGCACCGTGAGCCGTCTCACTTCCGTCCAACAAAACCACGTTTGCTCCCCAACCCCATGAAGACCACGCCGCAGTACCTGGTCAGTCCACATCCCATGCAGAAGCAAGCATAGCTCTTCTCTCCACCATGGACATAACCCAGTTGAGGCCATGCCAAGGAGAAGCATGATTTTACAACCAGTGCCTCTAGGTCCTCTCCAACGAGCGTAGATGCAGCATTGGGGTCGCCGCTTTCCTCAGCCAGAAAGCCACCATGCAATGTCGACAGCCGCCACCACGCCGCCCTGCACCTCCATGCCCAGCCACCGATAAGCTTGGACTTGAAGGGCTCTGTTTCTATACATCGAAACAGAGTGATTGTTTTGCGCACCATGAGTGACCAAGCCACCCTCACTTCTCCTCGCCTTAGCCATGAGCCACCCAGTTGCACCACCTCTCCGGAATCAACAATAGGAAGCAATGCCAGAAGCCTCCCACCAGCCCAAGTCCGCCACATGGTAGGCCCGAGTTTCTCTCCGTCCCTCTCTCCCTGACGGTTGCTCTCTATCTCTCATCACTCCCTCTCTCTCTCTCTCTCTCTCTCTCTCTCTCTCTCTCTCTCTCTCCCTCTCAGTGTTCAGTTGCCACTTCGCAGACGTAATCTCCGCCACCTCCCAGTTCTTCGCGCCGCTCCTCCACTCTCAAAGACTATGGACGTCTCCGTTGCATGTGGTTGGTCTCAATTTTTCTTTCCCTTTTTGTGTATGTTTTCCCAAACAACCCATAATTATGAATTTATTTTCCAAAATGCCCTCTTATCCAAGATAGTTCAATGGGCATAAGTTTTTTTAAAACTTGCGATATAACAATATATATAGAAAATATTTATATTTTTAAAGCAACTTATTTGAGTAGAGAATAATAAGATTTTAATTTTATTTCAAATACTTTAAAACTAAATAAGTCTATTTTAATTAAATGATATTTTTGTTTTTTCTACTTTAATAGATTTTGATATAATTATGCTATCCAATTTTATATTGTATAGTTGGACCTCAATTGTAAATAAGTTAGAATTTAATGTTTTAGTTGGAAAAAATAAATGTATATTGGTGGATTTGGAAACTGATGGTATTTTAGGAATTATGAGAATTTCTGGTTTTGAGGAATTAAAATAGGTTATTTTAGTATCTTAGGCTTAAATATCGAAATACATGGTTGACTGAAAATTTACGGAGGTACGTGACTATTTTTATAGGTGACGATTGTTTTCATTCAGTACTATTGTGGAGAATTTCTGAAAAACTAAGAAGTTCAGGTAAACGAGATTCCTATACTAGTGGATATGGCCCAATCACGGGTGATAATAGTGGATACGACCCAACCACGGGTGATAATACTGGATACGGCCCAACCACGGGTTATAATAGTGGATACGGCCCTTTCACGAGTTATAATAGTGGTTTATAACCCTATCACAAAGGTTAAACATTGTATATGTTTCGATGTGATACTACGGTATGATAAAGATGAGGTTTTAGATTTGATATGCCAAATGAGTTTTGAATAAAAATGTTTTCTGAAAGTTTCGCTCTGATATTTTTGGTAACATGTTTTTATTTTGCATTCTGAAAGCAAATGTTTCTGATTCTGCATTCTGAAAGTAAATATTTTGTTCTGCATTCTGAATTCTGAAAATGCTCATGTTTACATACTAGTATATATTCTCTACTTACTGAGTTGTTGATAACTCACCCCTTATCTTCACAATATTTTTCAGATAATTTTGATGCCTTAGGTGGAAGTCAAGAGTAAAAAGTGTTAGCAAGGTTTGATGATCATAGAGGAATAAGCGGCAGAGGGTACAAGTTTTTATTGGAGAGCTTTCTTTTAGTAGGTTTATGATTTTATATTATTTGGTATTTTGAGTCATGGATATTTCTGAATCTTTATGGAGTTTTTAAACTATTTCATTGAAGTAATTATTTGGTGTCCTAGTAGAGGAACATAGATACTTGGTTTGAATAAATCTATTTGTATTTTGATGGAGAATTTGGAGTATACAGATCTGTTATGAGAGATAGTTTTAAGTTACAAAAGCTAACTCTTCGGACTTTCGGGAACGAGGCCTTGCAATATTATATATAACTATATTATATGATAGTTATAAATATATAAGCATATTATATATAAGTATAATATATAATAGTATATAAGTATATGTAAGTATAATATAAGTTAACAAATATATATAAGTACAACTATATAAGTATATTATAAGTAGTATATAAGTATTAGTATAAATATAAGTATATAATTAAGTATAGGTATTATATAGGTAGTATAAGTATAATTAGTATATAATATAGTAGTATTATATAATATTCTTATTAGTATAAGTATTGGACATGATATCTATCAATGAACTATTACACTAATTAGCAGAGCAATAGAATTTGCTGATAAATTACTGGATGAAATAAAAGATAAGCAACAACTACAAAGATTTTTGGGAAGTCTCAATTATGTTGCAGATTTTTATCAGTTGTCTGTTTCGTCTTTAATAACTATTGTTGAACAATCTCCTTGTTCTTTATTATGAGAATTATTTATGTTTTTATTTATTTTTAATAATATAATTTCTTGTAGTAAATAGCTACTAATAGTAGCTTAATAATAATAATAGGCGGTATAACCAGTCATATGCATGAAAGCATGTAAAACAGGCGGTATAACCAACCATATGCATGAGAAAGTAAATAAAATAGAAAAGATATACCAAGTTAACTTCATTAAAGACATAATAATTATAAGGAAATTAATTCTCGGAAGAGTTAGAAGCAAAAGACATGAAGAAAGAACGTTGGTTTACAAAATATAAATTTTGGAGAGTGAGAAAGACTAGAGAAAAGTTTGGATGAGAGAAGATGAGGCTTCAGATGAGAGTTTCTGAATGCCCTTACTTCTTTACAGATTCCTTTATATAGACACTAGAACAATACAAAACAATAATTCTAATAATACATTAACAATATCAACACGTGAAGGTGAACAATCTGTACAAAGTCATTTGTCTTTTTTCTAGACAATAATCTTGGGTAGCGACAATAATCTGACATGAATAGTGTAAACAATAATCTGATGGGTGAATAGTATAGATGAAGTTCTTTGTCTTTATTATTCTAAGGAGATAATATTTTTTACGACTTTCATCTGTTATGTTGATTAATGTACTAATAATCTTCTGGAATTACAAAATTTGAGGGTCATAATTTGCTAATTCCAGATCGAATGAGTCTTGGAAATTCATCAGATGTACTGGATGGTCGGGTGAGTAATCTTGAGAAGCAGAGGCGGCCGAGTTGCCCTGAGAATGAGAGGCCTATTGAGAGGGAGAGGTCTGATGGACCGATGATAATGTAGGTTGCTGTAATTGAAATAATCTGGCTGGATGTTATGCATCTTCTTCATCATTACTATCTGAAACTTGTGACATTGTTTCGGCTAATTTTTTCAAATCTTTCTTGCTTGTAATGGATGTTAATTGTGCCTAAAATCTACTCCGTTGGACTAGAACTTCTGGAGCTTTGGTAATTTTTGAAAACATTTTTAAGACATGATCATAATTGTATTTTTCCCACCATTTGGCGAAAACTTGGCAAGGTTAAAACATAATGTCTTTTGGAGAGGGATAAGGTTTGATAACGTATTCCCATTTGATAATTCAATTTAATTTTGTCTTGAAGAAGAAAAGAAGAAGTGGTGGATAATGTTTTAATGAGATTGGATAATCATTTTGTGAAGAAAAAATCTGAAAGCTTTCTTGGATAGGGAGAGGAAGGAGATGAGGTTCGGGTCCATAATAATCCACTATAGTAAAAACCATTTTGGGAGTATCTTTATTTCTTGTAATTTGTCAAAGTGAAGGAAACACGAATAACGCAAATTTTAATTTTGTTTTAAAAGCAATTATGTCCATGCCTACTGGTAATCGTAATAATTATATTACGACGAATCATAAGGATGAGAAAACTTTCTTGTTAAATGGGGATTTTTTTTTCTATTGTTCCAAAGTGAGAACCTGTTTAACAGTAACTTTATGAAAGTCAATAATTGGAGATGCAGGTGGAAAATACTGAGTTTGAATGGAACAAGGGATCTCAGAGAAGATAATTGAATCAATATTTACTAATATGACTTCATAAAAATATTGGGTTTTCTTAATATTTTGTGGGATATAATGTCAATCTGATAAAAGAAAAGCATTAAGTAATTTTTGGGGGTCAGGTAGGTGTTGAATTTCAGACTCGATAGGGAAGACTAGGTACTAGTAAGATTTAATGATAATAGGAGATGTAGAAGACTGAGATAGTAATGGAGGATTAACAATTTGAGAATTAGAAGAGGAAGAATGGGAGACAGCTTTGGAGTATGTTGGAAATTTTGGAGAAGTTAATGATGAGAATGAATTGTAAGATGGTATAATATTTTGTGGTAATAACCCCGATACCGTATATGGTCTTGGAGTTATAGAAGAACAAGGTGAAGGATAAGGTGGAGATGATGGTCGTGCATAAGAAGATTTAGATTTTACTTATGACTTTGAGGATGACATGATTTTCTTTGTAAAAATTCTCGGGATAGAAAATCAGGAAGAAAATTAGATTCTCATTTAATATGTTCAATATCAAAATAAAAAATACTTAATATAATTTGTCATCTAGCAAATATTTGTTTACCAGCCAGGTTTTTCATATCTTTAATCTAAATTTTCTTGGCCGATTTACAATCTATTCTAAATAAAAACTTTTTATTCAACAAATCATTCTAAAATTTAGAAATACATAATACAATAGCTAAAATTTCTTTTCTAATAATACTATAATTCTTTTCGGAAGGATTCCAACATCCTGAGTAGAATCAAACAATCTGTTCCGAATCAGTTGATAATTTTTGTATCATAATTCTTCCATAACCAAGATCAGAGGCATATGCTTCAACAATTTTTAAAGTATGAGGAGATGAGAGTCCTATGCATGGCAATTTTTTAACGTGAGCTTTAATTTGTTTTATAATATTTGTATGTTTTTTTGTCCATAGATGTGGATTCTTTTTTAATTTTTTAAATAATGGTTTGCATAATGGCTTAATAGATTGATAAAAATCTGCAACATAATTAAGACTTCCCAAAAATCTTTGTAGTTGCTGCTTATCTTTTATTTCATCCAGAAATTTATTAGCAAATTCTATTGCTCTGCTAATTGGTGTAATAGTTACTTAATAGATATCATGTCCAAGAAATCTAATTTTCTTATGAAATAATTTTATTCTTAGTAATGAAACAACTAATCCATTTTGTTTAATAATTTGGACAAAAATATTTAGATGTTTTCAACGTTGTTCAATAGATGAGGAAAATATTAATACATCATCTATGTAAACTATCGAAAAATGAGTGAAATGAGTAAATATTTTATTCATAATATTTTGAAATTCACTAGAAGCATTTTTTTTATAACGGAACTGTGAATGTTGTTTTATAATGGTATTTTTCAATAATTTGGATTTGGCAAAATCCACTCTTCATGTCAAATTTTGAAAATATCATAGCATTATATAGTCAGGGTAATAAATATTTTTTTATTAGGAATTGGGTATCTAATCCATTATAATACCTTATTTAAAGATTTATAATTGATAACTAGCCGAGTGACTCATTTTTTTAATTCTGCCTGTTTTTTAACATAAAAGGCAGCACAACTCTATGGTGACTGACTTTTTCTAATCAATCATTTTGTTAATAAATCATTAATTTCCTTTTTGCAGAATTCTAATAATTCATTTGGATTGGTCTAGCCTTAGTCGGAATATTTTTTTCAGAAAATGCTTTTCATAAGGTAATTCGACTATATGTTGTTTTCTATTTCAAAAAGCATTAGGCAGGTTAAAACATACTTCTTTTTCAATTATAGTTTAAAAATTATCAATTTTTTGAATTAGTAATTGATCTTTTAATTGTTCTTGAATTCTTTTATATTTTAATTCTTGTTTTAAGAATTTTATTTGTTTTTCTTTTCTTTTAATCCTACTTTTTGTTAAAAAAATAATTTATCTTGTTAATGAAACTTCCTTTAAGGAGTTAATTTCTTTTTATATTTGAGGAAAAAAGAAATTAAATTGAATTTATTGTCAAAGTATTTTAGTAGAAATTATTTTTTTCTGTTACAGAGAAAGGGTAAATTAATACAAAGAATGGATTTCCTAATATTACTTTGGTGTTAATATTTTTTATTAAAATAAATGTTGTTTTAAAACAAATTTCATTATTACAAATATGTGCATTAGATAATTTATAATTTATATTTAATTTTGTTCCAATAGCTTGGGATAATGTCTCTTTTATTTTTTCAAAATATTTAGAAGGTATTAATCATTCTTTTATACAATTTAAATCTGCTCCTATGTCCTATAAGATGATTGTAGTAAAAGAAAATTTTTTATTAATAAAGACTGTTACTTCAGCATACCATTTTTGAGAATTTATCCTATCGATGATATTAATGAAGTTGTATGTTTCATCTTTAATAACTATTGTTGAAGAGTCTCTTTATTCTTTATTATGAGAATTATTTACGTTTTTATCTATTTTTAATAATATAATTTCTTATACTAATTGTTCATTTGAAACTTCTATTTTAAGATTAGATGTTTTCTAATTTCTAATCCCTTGTTTTTTTTTCATTAGTTTCTTGTTGTAGATCTTGTATTATAATTTTTTGTTTTTCTATTTTAAATCTTCCTATTATTTCTGAAAAATTATAAGGTGCTGAAAAGGTTACTGAAGTGTTTTGACTATTAAAAGTATCTTTTAATTTTTCTAAGTAATCTTTTATTTCTTGGGGATCACTAATTTTGTTTATTAATTCTAATATAATATCTTCTTGTTTTGAAAGTACATTAATGATTTTATTACAAATACAATTATTTTTATCTAAACAACTGCAGACTTGTACCTCATCTTCTTCAGATTCACTATAAGAAAATTTCTCTGAAATGCTTGATTCTTTTAATTGATAGATTTATTCTTCTTCTAAAGAGCATTCATTCTCTTCACTTGAATGTATTATAAAATTGTTTAATAATTTTCCTTCTAATGTTTCAAATATATCTAGTTCATTAATTTTTTGTTTGATTTTACAATTTGATTTATAATGTCTATTTTTTTCGCATTTATAACAAACAATTTATTTTTTCTTTTTATTAGTCTTTTTAGGATTTTTTTTATTGGTTTATTATATATTTGTTTATCTTTTATTCTTTTATAGGGTTTTTTATATTTTCGTTTTTTGTTAGAATAATTCCTCTAAATTCTTTTTCCCTTTTTGTGCATTCTTGAAGGGACTACTAATGGAGTATAACCAAATTGTTCACAAAAAGTACCTAATTCATTTTTAGCAAATTTATTTTCATTATCCATCTGCTTTTCTAATCTTAAATCATTACACATAATTAAACATGTTCTATTAATGGTAGTTATTATATCACCATATGTGAGATTAATCAAATCAATAGTACTATTTATCTTTACTAATGATTCTCATGCCTTTTGGGCGAAGTAATATGGAAGATTTATTCTTCTTCTAAAAAGCATTCCTTCTCTTCACTTGACTGTATTATAAAAATGTTTAATAATTTTCCTTTTAATGTTTCAAATATATCTAGTTCATTAATTTTTTGTTTGATTTTACAATTTGATTTATAATGTCTATTTTTTTCGCGTTTATAACAAACAATTTATTTTTTCTTTTTATTAGTCTCTTTAGGATTTTTTATTGGTTTATTATATATTTTTTTTTATCTTTTATCCTTTTATAGGGTTTTTTATATTTTCGTTTTTTGTTAGAATAATTCCTCTAAATTCTTTTTCCATTTTTGTGTCTTCTTGAAGTGGCTACTAATAGAGTATAACCAAATTGTTCACAAAAAGTACCTAATTCATTTTTAGCAAATTTATTTTCATTATCCATCTGCTTTTCTAATCTTAAATCATTACACATAATTAAACATGTTCTATTAATGGTAGTTATTATATCATCATATGTGAGATTAATAAAATCAATAATACCATCTGTCTTTACTAATGATTCACGTGCATTTTGGGCAAAGTAATATGGAAGTCCGGCTATGAACTTTTTCTTCTAGTATGGTTGTTAACAGTCATTTCTGATTATAACTTTAGTTAGAAATACATCTTTATACCAACGGAAATCAGAAAATAGAAGACATCTTAAATTAATTAGCAAATCACTGGTTCATTTTTTAAATTGAACAGGATCACCAACGAAGTGTTTGGTTAATACATATATTAAAGTATTACAGCATCTTCTAACGGTAAAACATTTTCTGTTTTAATTATTTGCATGTTTTCATCATGTTCGTATGTAGTTAATATTTGTGTCTTTTGTTCATTTGAAAGGTAATGATCTCACAATCCTTTTAATTGGCCAGTAAAACCTGTAACAATAATATGTGCTACTTGGTGGTCAGTTTTTTTATTACTTTTATAGACGTTAGCTACCATAATCATTTCTTGGAAATGGTTTAATATTTCATACTCAGATAATCCATCTATATTCCATTCATATAATATATCTAGTGCAAAATCAGATCTTACTATATGTTCTCTTTCTTTGAATTGCATATCCGGTAGAGTAGGCATCGGATACCAATTACGAGTAATAGAAACATGATGTTTAGAAGCCCTAGCTGAAAAACTATTAATATGATCTCCTCTAATCTTATTTATTTATAAATCTAAATTTTTAAATTAGTTTTCAATATTACTAATTACAAAATAAGATAATACAGACGAGTCTGATATACCTAATACATTAATATGGAGTTGTTTTGAGGTAGATGCGGTATTGCTAATAGTTAATTTTTCTAATTTATTAGAGATTTGTTCTAATAAATCATTTTTGTTTTTAGAAAAAATAGTTTTTAGATGAGATGAGATTTCATGAGGAACAAATAAAGAGGTTTCTTTTGCTTCTTTAATGGTACGATTAATAAGAGATATTTGGGTTTCAATTCTTTCTAATTATTTACTCATTGGTTTTAGATATAAATTGGTGTAATTTGAGTATTTCTTTGATTGAACTTAATAGCTTCAAAATGAGGTATTCTTCATAAATAATTTGATTATTTTCTTTTTTAATCCATTGATCAGTAGTCCCGTTTATGGTTGATAATTGATTTGATTTATAAATTTCGAACCATGTAAAGAAATGTATATTAATTTGTATTCCTTCTAAATACTCTAATATTTTTATTGAATATAATCTCTTTCTATTTTTGTAAAAGTCAAGAAAAATGTTACTTTTTTTATTATTTTCTTCCTTCATATACTCTTGTTTGAGATATTATTTATTAATTTTAAATTCTTCTTTATTTAGGGTGTATATTTGGGCATCATCTTCAATCTCATGTGAATATGTTGGAAAAGAAGGTTCATTTTCAGGATTATGAGAGGTGGATACCTTATCCGGATGATTAACAGTATAAACTGGTGTATCAAAAATATTTCTGGAAATAATTTCTCAAATCTATGTCTTGACTCTGGGATCTAATGTCAAAATTTTGTGATCTATTTCAAGAAATTGATGTAAGAATAGATCTGAGTGTATAATAACTAGAAGGTGCTGGAGAAGAATAATGTGATAAAAATCTTCTAAAATGTTGAAAAAGTATTTGGACTGTTCCATCCATTTTTTTATCTATATATTCAATATATCTTTAGAATTATTTTCTATCTTAGGTAATGGAGTAATGTTCTCTAATTGTCATTCATTAGGTAGAGTAATTTGATTCCAATTAATTTCTTTAAGAATTTGTACACTAGAATTTTGTGTACTAGATTGTAATAATAATGTATATCCTTTTGGACTGATAATAAAAGCTTGTGGTTCTAATGTTGTTTTCATCAGTTTATAATGGATCCTATATACTACTGTTAAAGGATGTGATCCTTTTATTATATGATAACCGTTTGCTTTAATATTTAATGTTAAAGTATGTAAGATATTAATATCGAATAATGAAATAAAATAATTGAGATAACAATTAAAATAAACTGAACCTTGGAACAAGCTTGATTCTACCATTCCAAATAATGAATCATTAAAATTATAGTGTCTTCTGTATTTTAAACAGAGTAATACTGAGGTGTTTGATCTATTTCTAGTGAGTGATTTATAGCTACTTGTACTAGTCCAATATGTATGAAAGAATATTTTTGTTCATTATGATATTTAATAGTTTCATTTGTTAATAGTTGTAACGATTCATAATCATTATTTAAATTAATGGTTTTTTCTATTGTTTTAATAGTATAATTTGTAAAAAATGATAATTTAGAAGAAAAAGTAGAATGTTTGTGTATTTGATTTTTTGGAACATTAGGAATTCTCCAATGTTGTAAATTTATTTATATATATCTATTATACTGTAATCTTCTTAGTTGATGTTATAAGATTCTATGGGGATACTTGTAATGGATTCATTAGTTTTATATAAAGAATTCATTGATTCAAGATTCAAAACAAAGATTTCCTATATCCAAAGAGAAATAAGTAGATTAAGGACTTGAGGGAACACCACCGGGACCATCCTTAAAGCTTTTCATCATGAATGGGCTGACCAACAGATTTTTCATGACTTACCAACACAAGCTTCCCAATATACTTCATTCTCTTAAGAAGTTGCAATGATCTTCTTATTTTTCTATTGCCGCTTGTCTACTTTGATATATATGATATTTAGACATCATTAGTGTATAGTCTTGTCTCATTAATTGTTGTTTTCTCTTAATATCTTTTATATAATTCATCAGATTTTCTAATTCAAGTCTTAAATTATATTCTAGACATTTTAAATCATAAAGATCACGAGAACTAACATTATGAGCATAATAGTAATCCATTATAAAATATATCATTCAAAATAAAACAGCAAAATAAATAGCAATAAAAATAAAACAGCAATAAAATACAACAATATAAATATATTATATATAAGTATATTATATGATAGTTATAAATATAAGTATATAATAATTAAGTATAAGTATTATATAAGTAGTATAAGTATATATATATATAAGTAGTATAAGTATATGTAGTATAAATACTATATTATATAACAAATCTAATAATAACCAACGCAATATTTTTTACCTTTGGAATGGTATTCGTAAGACGTTCGGATGGATAAAATATTTATGGAAAATATTCGAATGTAATAGCTACCCGTTCAAACGGTCGAACAGTAAAAAATAAATATTAGGCATTGAGTCCAGACCTAACTAGCACTGTTAGAACGTTCAAAACAATCTCTCCGCCGCATCGAATCCAAACGCTACCACATGCTGCCGTCAAAGCCACCGTCCACCACCACTCTCCAACCCGCAACATGTATGTGATCTCCCCAACGTTTTCTCCGATTATTTTCTCCTAGAACGTGTTTTACATGGGTTGAAAATGGAGTTTTGAAAAAAAACCTCATTTCAAACTTGTAGATGGCTGGAAATGGAGGACGGGATGGCTCTATGGTCATCCCAGCCTCTCATTGTTATTGTTTGTGGAAAACTGAAAGGAATCCACCTGTTCCTTTCGGTTTTGGAAATGACTGAGTCAACTTAGCCATATGAATGGTTAACGTTTGAATCAATATTATACTAAATGACAACCTATTATCGTTCAAACCCACTATGTAACCGTTTGAACTTGTAGTTAAGCATTCAAATGGTACATTTCTTATTTTAATTTCTTTATAGAGTTGAATAGATAATGTAACATATATTATATTTTTAGATATAGTCACCTTGATCTAATTATAATTATGATTTTTTGTAATCATTATCCTTAATTTTATAAATTAAATTTAATAACATTATAATGGCTTCTCGGGAAAAGAAGCGGGCCGCATCAGGGCAACCCTCTAGCTTAGAAGTTCGAGAGAGGACTGTTTTGTTGGAACGGCAGGAGAAGATCGATGATTTTAAGGATCTTCTGTAGGAGAGACATTCTTTGGCATCTGTCTTTTTCGATTGTCGTTGACATTGATCATTGACCAGAAGGACGAAGGGACGAACAAGATCGTTGCCTACATCAATATTAAGGGTGAAAACCGACATCTTTAGTGTAATTTTTGGGCAAAACCAACGTTGACCGACATCTAAAAAAATGGAGGAGCAACCGACCATAATTGGTCGATGGGGAGGAGGAAAACCAGCCGACAGTTCTCTGGTGATGCTCGATTGGTGTTCGGTTCCCTTACGACGAGCTTCTACTGAGAGAATGGAGAGAGACAGTTGTAAATGAGAGAGAGACAGTTGCAAAGGAGGGAAATTAATCGGGGAAGAAGACGACCCCATCTCGAAACGACGCCATTTCACTTAAGTTCAAGTGGAACGACGTCATTCCATACATATTTTTTTATACATTTTGAATAAATTTTCCATTATGTTTTGACAGTTGTGTATACTTATAGTGTAAAACGACGCCATGTGGAAATGCATCGTTTTGATTAGGGTATATTAAAAAATATATATTTTTATGTTATCGGTGGGTCTAGCTTCAAACCGAGACCAAACCGTTGAACGTCGGTTCCTTCAAATTTCCACCACACACTGGTCTGTTCTCCATCGGTTTCAGTCGATTCCAGATGCGGCCGATCGGTTCCCGTCGGTGGCAGTCGGTTGCGTTGGTTTCTGTTCACCCCGAATCAATATTGTATTCTAGTTCTATAGAGAACTTGGTGGTACCAGCCATGATGATCACACATACACCTTCTCTGTCCGGGGTGTCTCAATACGATTTTCAGTTGATGTAGTAGCCGATTTTCTTGGTATCCCTCAACTACCCACTGCATATCCTAGCGTGGTGCTTAGGGAGTCTACACCTGCAGGCGATGGAGAAACTACTGAGGAAGAGGATACTATAGAGGTAGATGAGATCGAAGTCCTCGTTGATCGTGAGGTTCTTCAATTGGTTGTGGGTCCAGATGCTCATTCCTATGATGGGAGCAAAGGCATCAAACAGGCGGACTTATCCAATTTTTCCAAGATCATAAACATTATAATAACCAACAACATCGATCTATGATTGCACAAGACTGAGGTTAGCATAGACCGACCATGATTTATGTTACGGGTCGCTCGTGAGGTGTCTATTGACCTAGCGAGATATATATTCGCTAGGATTCGATCATAGGCCACCTATATTACGATAGATATATTGTTGTTTGGAGTCCTGCTCATAGGATTTTTTTAGTGAAGGGAGTCAAGCCAGATGCGTTTGAGCATGTTCGGGAGCTGATTAGACTGATCAACTCCACGACCTTGTCTCATAGCATGGGACACTCCAGGTTTCGTATTTGTGTATCCACTACAGAGATGATCGACACTCAGGGAGATGCACAGGGCGTATAAGGTGAGGCCTCTACGCAGGGTGCATCATGCACTGCTACTCATGAGGATATTGCAGATATCATGCGTGCAGAGAAGTGCGCACAGACATCAGAGATCATTGATGCAGTCGGGTTCGCCCATGTAGAGACTTAGTCAAAGCACATGTCTCAAGTGACAGATATTGAGACACACCTTGCTGGAGTCGAGGCGATGCTACGAGATTCGGGCCAGTAGTGTATATCTTTTATTTGCATATTTTTTATTTTTTGTATGAACAATCATAACTATTTGTATTTTGTATAATTAATTTAAATATTCATCGTCTTTTCATTTTCTAAATTAGTTATGATATTGAGTTTCTTTCTAAGTTACTTATTGAATTCCTTTATTTATTTATATTATTTAAATTCTATATTTATTATATAATATAAATATTTACCTAAATTAATAAGGAAATTTTTGAAAATTAAAAATGGAAGAAATTCAATCACTGTTCGAACGGATAGATAGAAGGCCTTCGAATATGTTTTCTATTCTCGCCATACTTTTATTCATCTAACCTACCAAAATTTTCATTTGAACCATTAAATGACGTTCGAACTGTAACTTCAAATATCCAAATTAACTGTTCGAAAAGTTACTCAAATTCTCGCTATAATTTTATAACTTAACCTGCCAATTTAACGTTGGACGGTTACAAATAACCGTTCAAAGGTTCACATTATTTTGGTTCGAACTATCAAGTACCCGTTCAAACGATATTTCAAACAAGGATAAATGTGTTCGTCCCAATATATTCAATTCAAACGGAAAATGATATACTCAAACGGATGATGACATCTATCACCTTTTTGGGACAAAATCTGATTTTCATCCTTAAAAAACATCTTCTGGGACGATTTTCATTTCATCCCAAAAAAATTTGGTCCC
This sequence comes from Juglans mandshurica, assembly GCA_022457165.1. Lineage (NCBI taxonomy): Eukaryota > Viridiplantae > Streptophyta > Magnoliopsida > Fagales > Juglandaceae > Juglans > Juglans mandshurica. The sequence continues at coordinate 14,319,064 of CM039621.1, read as the reverse complement.
AAAAGGCCAAAATATCTTGTAGTGCGGTGAACAATTAACGAGTAGTCCAACTAGTCCAACTCCACTTCTACCTTCATAATTCCAAGCTCTCGGCAGTAGCGCAATCCCTGGTTTCCGGTTGGATAAAAAGTAACTTTTTTTTAAAAAAATTTTTTTAACTCATTTATACCTTGTGTTAAATCAAATGGGAGTGAAAAGTTAGGACGTTGCTGAGTATCCTCTCTGGCTCTCGAGCAGAGGTGGAGTTTTGGGGGGAAAGTTTGTTGTGAGGTAGTTACGTCTGTCTGAAAGGGAATCTTGCCGGTACACGACGGCTGAGAGGGGCGGAGGCATGGAGGGACTGGAGGATATGTATGAGAATCTCCGTCTGACGGAGGAGGAGAGCTCTCTGATAGAGCTTGGAGGAATGGAGAAAGGGATGAGTGAAAAAGGAGAAAAGAGCCTTGTTGGGAAAATCTGGTTGGATAGGCGGATTGGGAAAGATTTTGTGGAGTCTACGATGGCAAAAGTTTGGAGGGTGAGCAAACCGGCAAAGTTCCAGGAGATCGGGGTCAATACATTTATCATTTCCTTCTCAAACCACGCAGATAAGGTTAGAGTGTTAGAAGGGCGCCCATGGTTATTTGATAACCATCTCTTCGCACTCAAGTTGTTTGATGGACTGGCGCAAGCACAATCCCTTGAGTTTGAGACAGAGGTGTTTTGGGTACAAATGTTGAACTTACCATTGGGAAGTATGAGTAAAGAATGTGGAACGAAGATAGGAAGCTCGGTTGGAAGGGTGCTGGAGGTCGACGTACCGGAAGATGGTATTGGCTGGGGAAGCTCATTGAGGGTGAGGATCGAGATCCCAATCAAACAAGCCATTACTAGAGGCCTAATGGTTGCTGTGGAAGGTAAGAAAGTCTGGGTTAATTTTAAATATGAAAAGTTACCTCGATTGTGTTTTGATTGTGGGTGTTTGATTCATGGTGATTCTGGTTGTGGTATGAATGGGGAGGGAATGGAGAAGGGGTCTCAATATGGGGCATGGTTGCGAGCTGAAAGATTTCCTAAGGGAGGTACCTGGAGGACTGACTCCTCTCTTGGGAACAGATCTGGGGAAAAACATTTTGATAGAGGAAATGTAGGGGAGAATAGCAGAAAGGGGAAGGGGGAGGGAGTAGTCATTGAGAGGGTAGGGGAAATACAATCCTCAAAAGAGGGGGGAGGGCTAGAGAGTGGGGGAACGGTAAATGAAGAAAATTCAATAGTAAAAAAAGAGAAGATGAGGGGGAGAGAGAGGTGATGAGTTCTTTACTTCCTGGGGAGTATATGGAGAAGCAGAAAGAAGGTGATGAGGGCATGGATGGGGAAGAGGGGTCTGCCCAACTTATGAAGGAAATTGTAAAAGACGAAGAAAAGAATAGTTATGGGGGTAGATGGAAGAGGAGGGCAAGGGAAAGAAGTGTGAATGTTATGGCTGGATTACAAAAGGTGACAAAGAGAAAGTTGCTAGGAGAGGGTCTGAAAGAGGAAGTGAAAAAAATAAAAGTAGATAAGGGTGGGAGTCAGGTGGAAAATACTCAAGTGGAAGCAACCTATGTATTGGCGGAGGCTGTGAGGCAGCCCCGCCAGCAGCCATGAAAATCTTAAGCTGGAACTGTCGGGGGCTTGGCAACCCCCGAACAGTTCAATCCCTTTATGTAACAGTAAGGGATATGCGGCCAGACATTATTTTTTTAATGGAAACTAGAATGACAGTGAATAAAGGTGCTTTGGCACTGAGAAAGTTGGGATTTGAAGGATGTGTGGGGGTGGACTCGAGGGGTAAAAGTGGAGGTCTTCTTCTATTGTGGAGGTTAGAGGAGATGGTTAGTTTGATTAATTTTTCTTGCAGGCATATTAATAGTTGGATTGATGAAGGGAAGGGGGGAAATAAATGGTTACTCACAGCTTTTTATGGCCATCCGGATTCAAACAAAAGAAAAAGCTCATGGGATTTACTCTCATCTTTTAATCCTGGTAGGCATAAGGGGTGGTTGGTGATTGGGGACTTTAATGAAATAGTGAGCAACAATGAGAAAGAAGGGGGTAGAGACAGAAGGGAGGACCAAATGGAGGGTTTCAGAAGGGTACTTGAAGATGGTTGTTTGACAGATTTGGGTTGGAGGGGCAGTAAATACACTTGGTGCAATGGGCAAGAAAGGGAGTCCCTCATTAGAGAAAGGCTGGATAGAGCTGTAGTAAACCACTGTTGGAGAAATAATAATGTTCAAGCCAGGGTGGACATTCTGCCTGCTGTGTGCTCAGATCACAGCCCCTTATTTTTGTCTTTCAACAGAAATGTTAAAAAAGAAGCCTATCGAAGGGGCAACTGCTTCAAGTATGAGTTAAGTTGGGATTTGGTGGAGGGCTGCAGAGAGGTTATCAAAGAAGTATGGGAGAGGGAAAGAGGACAGATGAGACCACAAGAGATTTTCCTCAACAAACTATCAAGGTGCAGGGGGGCTCTGAGTCAGTGGAGGAAAGGGAAGCTGAAGGAGAGTACTCAAGAGCTAAAAGTAAAAATGGAAGAATTAAAAAAGTTACAGGAGAGTGAAGGCCCTTTACAGATGGCTCTAATAAAAGCTAAAGGGAAGGAAGTAGAAAGCTTGTTAGAACAAGACAATCTGAAATGGAAGGTTAGAGCAAAGAAACATTGGCTGCAACAGGGAGATAGGAACACTAGGTATTTTCATACCTGTGCTTCTCAGAGGAGAAGAAAAAATGCAATAGTGAAAATTAAAGATGAGGAAGGGAGAGAGGTACACGGTGAGGAGCTGATTGAAGGGGTCCTAAGTGGTTATTTCCGAGGGGTTTATACTTCCTCAAATCCCACTAGTGAGCAGGTGGAAAAATGCGTGAAGGGGTTAGAGCAAAAAAATTGATGAGGGTAAAAGGAGGAAGATGGAAAAACAGTTTCTACCAGAAGAGGTGGAAAGGGCCTTGAAACAGATGTCAGCATTAAAGTCGCCAGGTGCAGATGGGTTTGGAGTGGGCTTCTACAATAACCATTGGGAGGTGGTGGGGGAGGAGACTTGTGCAGCTGTGTTAGAGTTTTTAAATGGAGGGAAAATGAGTGTGGGGTTTAATCATACACTAATTGCTCTAGTCCCTAAGGTTAAAACACCCAGCTCAGTAAAGGAATATAGACCAATAAGCCTATGTAATGTCTCTTATAAGCTTATTTCTAAGGTGCTAGCAAACAGGATTAAAGAGGTACTGCAAGGGTGTATTTCTCTTAATCAGAGTGCGTTCATCCCTGGAAGATTAATCTCTGATAATATATTAATTGCTTATGAGCTGCTGCACTCTATGAAAACAAGGAAAAAAGGAAGAGTAGGATGTATGGCAGTGAAATTGGATATGGCAAAGGCCTATGACAGAGTGGAGTGGGATTTTCTAAGAGCTATGCTGTTGAAGCTGGGGTTTGGAGAGAGGATGACAAATCTGTTAATGGATTGTGTTAATTTAGTTACCTATCAAGTCCTCCTTAATGGGAAACCTGGCCAGATGATAAAACCTTCTCGGGGACTTAGGCAAGGGGACCCTTTGTCCCCTTACCTGTTTTTGATTTGTGCTGAGGGACTAAGCCATATGTTGAATAAAGCAGCTCAAGAGGGGCAGATAAAAGGAGTTACAGCAAGTAGAGGGGGAACAAAGGTCAATCATCTCATGTTTGCGGATGATTGTGTAATCTTTTGTGGGCTTTAACAGAAGAATGGAGAAGAGTTGACTACATACTGGGCAGCTATGAAATGGCATCAGGTCAGACCCTCAATAAACAGAAAACTACCATCTTGTTCAGCTCAAATACCAAGAAACCAATAAAGGAGGAGGTGGTTAAGGAGATAGGCGCAAGGGGATGTGATAATTATGAAAGATACATTGGACTTCCAGCAATGGTTGGCAGAGCCAAGTATAAAACCTTCCAAAGTATAAAGGAAAGAGTTTGGCAAAAGATACAAAATTGGAAAAATATTTTGTTATCCAATGCTGGAAAGGAGATAATGATTAAAGCAGTTCTTCAAGCTATCCCAACATACTCAATGAGTGTGTTTAGACTGCCAAAAAAGCTTTTTATGACATTGAAGCTATTATGGCAAGATTCTGGTGGAAACAAGGGAATAAAGACTCGGGTATTCATTGGAAGAGCTGGGAAAAGTTGGGAGAGTCAAAAACAGTGGGTGGTCTTGGTTTCAGGGATATGGAGGTTTTTAATATAGCTATGTTGGCTAAGCAGGGATGGAGACTCATGAAGATGGAGAACTCTCTTGTATCAAAATTTTTTAAAGAAAAGTACTTTAAGGATTCTAAGTATACAGATGCAAAGTTGGGGTTGATGCCTTCCTATATATGGAGAAGTTTGTGGTCAGTGCAGGAGGTAGTGAAGAATGGGGTGAGATGGAGGGTAGGAGATGGGAAGGATATAAGGATTAGGGGTCAAAAGTGGTTGCCTAGGCAAATTTCTTTTTCTATCCAGTCTCCTATAAGCTTGCTTAGATCAGATGCAAAGGTGAGAGAACTGATTGATGAGGAAAAGATGGAGTGGAAGGCTGAGCTGATTCATGAAATCTTTAATGAAGAAGAGGCAGCAGTAATTTGTGCAATACCTCTTAGTAAAAGGGGAGGAGGTGATAAACAGATTTGGGGTCTAACAAAGGATGACAAGTACTCAGTTAAGAGCACTTACCATAATGAGATTCAGAAGTGCAAAGAAAGGAAAGGGCAAGCCTCATGTTCTCAAGGGAAGAAGGATATATGGAGGAATGTATGGCAGCTGTCAGTGCCAGGGGGCTGGAAGCATATGATTTGGAAGGCTTTGCATAACATTTTGCCCACTAAACTGAACCTCTACAAGAAAAGAGTTATTAATGATCCAAGGTGTCCAATTTGCTTGCAAGGAGAAGAATCTGTAGTCCATGTTTTATGGACCTGTCCTGCCTCTTCAGATGTATGGGCAGAAAGGGGGAGCTCTTTGCACAAATGGAACTCAGAAGGGGATGATTTTGTGGAGCTTTGGTTGAAAATGGTTAAGGGGCTGCCTCAATCTGAGCTGGAAAGAGGAGTGGCCATAATGCACTTGATTTGGACTAGAAGAAACAAATGGGTGTTTGACAGCTGCTTTTCTAGCCCTTTTAGTGTTATGAGAAAGGCTCAAGTCTGCTTAGATGAATTCCAAGAAGCACAAAGAGAGAGTATATCAGTTGGGAGGAAGATGGAAAAACCTCAGCAGAGAAGATTTTGGCAAAAACCTGAAGAATTAAGTGTCAAAGTGAATTTTGATGCGGCTTTGGACCAAAATAAAAAGCTTTTGGGAGTAGGGGTGGTAATAAGGGACTGGAGGGGGGATGTCCTGGTATCCTTATGTGCTCAGTTCAGGCATGTTACTTCTCCTTTCATAGCAGAATGTAAAGCACTGGGTATGGCGGTAGAGCTGTGTAAGGAGTTGGGTTTCTATAATGTTTGGTTTGAAGGGGATGCAAAGAGGGTGGTGGACGGGGTGAATAAGGAAGAGGAGCATGGGAGGGTCAAGCGGTGGGGGATCTACAGAAGGAACTTAGAGGTTGCAGAGGGTGGAAACTGACTTTTATTCATAGAGATTGTAATGAAGTGGCACACTGTCTCGCTAAAATAGGACTTTCTATAGAGATGGAAAGGGTGTGGATGGAATGTGTCCCACCTGAGGTTGTTCAAAAAGTTGTAAATGACAAACATTGTAATCAGTTGAATACTTAATGGAAAAGGAAACATACAGAGGTTTATTTCAAAAAAATCAAATGGGAGTGTTTGCAAGACATTTTCAATTTCACCTCTATTTTATCAACTTTACTTTTATTTATACAACTTAGTTATTACGAGGGGGGAAAAGATCAAAAAGATGAAAAGAAAAAGAACACAAAGATACTTGTCCTCGTGGACAAAGGAATCCTTGCGTGCCATGATGATCAGAAGCGAGCAGTACCGAATCAAGTTTAGAATATTAACACTACCTATACATGATTTGTTTGCTGTTCCAACATCTTTTCCAAAAGCTAGAGAATACATATCAATTGGAAGCTGTTCCCTTTCTCAAACAATAAACTAGTCTTGATCACGCATACTGCAAAGAAATGGACGAAGACGCCGTTTCCGTCTCATCAACTTCAACTTTCAGGCTCCGGTGGGACGTGTTCCTGAGCTTCAGAGGCGAAGACACCCGCCACACCTTCGCTAACACCCTCTACCGGTCGCTCGAGAAAAGCGGCGCTCGAGTCTTCTTCGACGACGAGGGTTTGCGCGGCGGGGACGAGATCAAGCCGGGTCTTTTCGAGGCCATCGAGGACTCGGCCGCTTCCATTGCCATCATATCCCCGAACTACGCGTCGTCGCACTGGTGCCTGGAGGAACTTTCCAAGATATGTGAGTATCGGAGGCTCCTTCTTCCCGTTTTCTACCGAGTCAACCCGTCCGACGTTCGGCGACAGAAGGGACCTTTCGAAGAACACTTTAGAAACCATGAAAAGACGTATGAGGAGGACAAGGTTAGGTGCTGGAGGAGAGCTATGGAAAAAGCTGGTGCAATTGTTGGCTGGCCCTTCGATAAGAGGTGGTATATATAACTAACTATCCTCTTTGCTTTGTATTTTTCACAATTTTGGAACTCATTAATATTGGCTTTGTTCTTGCTAGTTAAGCACTTAGCTACATGATAAAAAGATGAGAAAAAGAAAATAATACAATATTCCTTTTGTTTGCAATTGTTGATTGAAATTAAAGGGTTTTTCTTCAAGAGGGGCCAGTCCAGCTTTTCCCTTTATCTTTTCTCCTCGGAGCCTGAGAGGGATGTTAGACTGTACGTAAAATATGTTTATGTAAAAAGTTTTGAAAATGGTTATGTATAGCAATATCATTACTCAAGTTTATAATGGAGTGGCATGATTATATTAACTGATTCAAAATAAGTTGTAGTGTATCATTACTCAATTTCCGGCATCGATTTGACCCTCATTTGAATCATTAATTTCGGAATTTGTCACCCTACTACGAAACTTCAAAAGCAATGTGCACCGTTTTATCAGCTGTGGCCGCTAAAAATGATCTCTTGCCGCAGAAATGCATTTTTAGGTCTTAAACATCAAATTACCGATAATATCAGTTATTACTTTCTTACTGTTTGAAATAAGAACAATTTGATGACATCCTTACTCTCTTAAGTCTTATAATTGACATCCTTAGTTTCTCATTTCTCAATTCTTATTAGTGAAAGCGATGCTGAGGCGAAAGAGCGGTTGATTGAATCTTTAGTCAAAAGGGTGTTGACTGAACTTGCCAAAACTCCAGTGGGTCTGGCTACATATACAGTTGGACTTGGTCCTCGTCTTGAAAAACTTATGAGTCTGTTGGATGCTAAATCCAATGGCGTTCGAGTTCTTGGATTATATGGGATGGGTGGGGTTGGTAAGACAACCCTTGCTAAGGCTCTTTGTAATAAAATTGTTGGTCGTTTTGACTGCCTTAGTTTCATTTCGAAAGTAAGAGAGAATTCTGCAAAAGATGCAGATTTAGTATCCCTTCAGAACAAACTTATCCATGACCTTTCCTCGGGTAAGTCTCCTGTGTATTCTGTAGCTGCAATCAAAGAGGTACTTCAGGAGAAGCGAGTTCTTGTTGTTTTGGATGATGTTGGCAATGTAAGTCAGCTTGAAGCACTCATTGGTAGAAGAGAATGGTTTTCTGAAGGAAGTAGAATCATAATTACCACAAGAGACACACAAGTTCTACCCGAGCATCTTGTCACTGCGTTTTATGAGGTCAGAGAGTTGGATTCTGACGACGCACTAAAACTTTTTAGCTACCATGCACTGAGAAGAGAGAAACCCATTGACAGATTTTTTAGTCTGTCCGAGGAAATCGTGTCACTTACCGGAGGTCTGCCATTGGCTCTGGAAGTATTTGGTTCTTATTTGGTGGATAAGAGGAGAAAAGAGGAATGGGAAGATGCTCTGCAAAAGTTGAAACGGATTCGTCCACGCCATCTGCAGGATGTGTTGAAGATCAGTTTTGATGATTTAGATGCAGAAGAGAAGCGTATATTCCTTGACATTTCATGTTTACTCATAAAGATGGAAATGAAGAGAGAGGATGCAATTGATGTATTGAAAGGTTGCGGTTTTAGGGCTGAGATAGCAGTCACAGTCCTCATAACAAGGTCGCTCATCAAGATTACAGAGGACAACACTTTGTGGATGCATGATCAAGTTAGAGAAATGGGAAGACAGATTGTTGTAGATGCTAACCCTCTATATCCCAATATTCCAAGTAGACTGTGGGATCGTGAAGAAATCATGACCGTCTTGAAGGGTGGGAAGGTAGGGCCTCTTCTTAATGATTTCTTTTCTAGTTGGTGAAGATTGATGGTAGAATGATAAACTTTGGGAGACGAAAAAAAAAATTCTCAAGCTTAAATCTTCACACTGTATTCACAGTACCATTAATAAGGAAAAGAGTTTACAGTTTATGTAGACTGCTGAAAATTTAATATAAAAAGCTGTTCCTTACTTCTTAATGACTTTTTTGCAAGATAAAAAGATCGATGTTGTCAGTTTTCTGTCTTTCAGTTGAGTCTTGTTTGAAGAAGTTTCCTTTTGATAACAGGGAACAAGATGTATAGAAGGGATCGTGCTAGACTTTAAAATGAGGCCCTTTGTAAAGGATCCAAGCGGTGACAGAATTTCTTGGGAAAATTTTAAAAGGTCGCCCAATTTTACCTCTGCGTTGACATACTTGGAAGAAAGGCATAAGAAGTGTCTTGAAACTAAAGCAGAGAGGGAGAGGGAGGTAATACTATACACGAATTCTTTTGAATCTATGTCTAATCTAAGACTTCTGCAAATCAATTATACAAGATTGGTAGGAAGGTATAAGTATATTCCTGCACAACTGAAGTGGCTACAATGGAAAGGATGTCCTCTTAAAAGTCTTCCTTCAGATTTTTGTCCTCGGGAACTTGCTGTCCTTGACCTATCAGAAAGTAAAATTGAACAAGTGTGGCGCAGGTACATTAACCAGGTATGCTTCACTCGTCTGCTGCACAAATTTGGTTTTCAAGCAAGACTTGGATGTTTAGGGTGTTTTGTGCTTGCACTTTTTGTCATAGTTCTTTGTGATTGTCACTTTTATACTTCTTGTTGGCCAGGTGGCTGAGAAATTGATGGTTATGAATCTCCGTGGCTGCCATAATCTTGTTGCTACTCCAGATTTCTCTGGACATAAAAAATTGGAAAAGCTTGATCTTGAGCATTGTCACAGCCTAATTAAGATTCATGAATCAATTGGAAACGTGAGTACATTACTTCATTTGAACCTGAGCAGTTGCTGGAACCTTGTTGAATTTCCTGCTGAAGTCTCTGGCCTAAAAAATCTAGAGAACCTTATCCTCTCCGGCTGCTCAAAATTGAAAAAGTTACCAATGGACATAGGTGACATGAGATCACTGAAAGAACTTCATGTTGATAACACTGCTATACAAGAGATACCTGAATCAATTTTCCACCTTACAAAGCTCGAAAAGCTTAAACTAAACGGTTGCCGGTTCTTAACAAAACTTCCCAACTGCATTGGGAAGCTGTCCTCCCTGAAGGAACTCTCTCTTAATGATACTGCTGTAGAAGAAATACCTGATTCTGTTGGATCTTTGCTAAACCTTGAGATACTAAGTCTAATTAGGTGTAAATCACTCACTTCTATTCCAGATTCTGTTGGCAATCTTATATCATTGGCAAAATTTCTAATACATGGTAGTGCAATCAAAGAACTGCCTGCTTCTATTGGTTCCTTACAATATTTGAAGGACTTGTCAGCCGGGAACTGTCTGTCTTTGAGCAAGTTGCCTGATTCAATTCAAGGATTAGCTTCTGTTGTTGAGCTTCAGTTAGACCAGACACCAATTACAAATCTGCCGGATCAGGTAGGTGCCCTGAAAATGCTGAGGAAGCTTGAGATGAGGAATTGTAAAGATCTTAAATCTTTACCAGAATCAATTGGAAGCATGTTCGCTCTTACTTCTCTGAACATATCTAACTCCAATATTTCTGAATTGCCGGAATCAATTGGGATGCTGGAAAATCTTGTAATATTCAGGTTGAATAAATGTACACAGCTCCGTAAACTTCCTGATTCAATAGGAAATTTGAAGTCTTTGCACCACTTGCTGATGGAAGAAACTGCAGTCACGGAGTTGCCTGAAAGCTTTGGGATGCTTTCAAGCTTAATGATATTAAAAATGGCTAAGAAGCCTCATTTCTTGTCAGCTGGAAACAGGATACCTGAAGAGGATTTGGTTGCAGCTGAACAAGAGAAACATAATCGACCTTTCAGACTTCCATCTTCTTTCTCTAATTTATGCTCGCTTGAAGAACTGGATGCTCGTGCTTGGAATCTATGTGGTAAGATTCCCGATGATTTTGATAGGCTGTCGTCGTTGGAGATTTTGAATCTAAGTCATAACAACATTTTCAGCCTTCCGTCCAGCTTGAGGGGTGTTCCGTTTCTGAAAAAGCTTTTATTAACCTACTGCGAGCAGCTGAAATCTCTTCCTCCACTTCCCTCAAGTTTGGTGGAGGTGAATGTTGCAAACTGTACTGCATTGGAAAGGGTGTCTGATATCTCAAAGTTGGAAAGCTTGCGCGAGCTGAACCTCACAAACTGTGAGAAGGTGGAGGATATTCCGGGTCTCGAATGCTTGAAGTCGTTGACAAGGTTGTTTATGAGTGGTTGCAAAGCATGCTCATCTGTGGTAAAAAGAAGGCTTTCTAAGGTTTTCTTCGTCTCCCTTCTGTCTATGTTTAAGCGCATGGACAATCCTGAACTAAGAAGTTGCTCTTTTTACATTATTCTTCATACTAGGAACTATCGTGGATCAATAAGCTAGCTGTTGTTCTTTTTTGTCAGGTTTCTTTGAGGAATTTAAGGTCTCTTAGTATGCCTGGAAACGAGATTCCAACTTGGTTTTCTCAAGAGGTTAGATTCTCAGAACGCAAAAATCATGATATCAAAGGTGTGATAATAGGCGTTGTCGTCTCCCTCAACCCTCAAATACCTGATGACTTAAGAGATCAACTTCCTGCACTACCATGTGTACGAGCAAATATTGTCAAACTGAATAAACTTTTGTTCAGTACAATGCCGGAGTTGAAGGGAGTTCCAAAGACGAATGAAGATCACATTTACTTGTTTCGATATCCAGATTGTCATCCGTTAGTTTCAAAGTTGAGAGATGGTTATGACATAAACGTGAGAGAGCAAGAGCCACCGTACATCAAGGGAATTGAGGTGAAAAAGTGTGGGCTTTATTTGATCTTCGAAGGTGATGATGATTACGAGGGAGACGAAGAATCGTTGGACAAGAGCCAGTTATCCATTTCTGAAAAACTGGCAAAGTTTTTTAGCTCTGCTGAGGATGAAGATCACACCTCTAAATCTGGTATTGAAGTCGAGAGCCAGATCATCGTGCAAGAAGAGATGAAGGAAGAGAAAGAGTGGGGAGGCTTTTGGAGGCTTGTTCGTGGGTGCTCTCGCTTTTAGAAAAGAAGATGCGTACCTGCAGTGCAACACGGTTCGGATATATAGCAACCGGATAGTGATAGGGTACTTACTTCCCATTTACTTTATGTATTTGAAGTTTTTTATTTTTATTTATCATTCTTTTTAAATAATTTTTTAACATATTTAATCATTAAAAATAATTAAAAAATATATAATTTTACTAATAATCACTTCCTTATTTATTAAGTAAAATAAAAAAAAATCAAATACAAAAAAAATAGTAAATAGATAGTAGAAAGATAATAACCCTATCATTTTTCACAGCAATCGTATGTCCTATCTATTTCAATTTCGTTGCATTTGTCCTCGTAAATTAATAATGTAATGTAACTTGATACAGTAAGTTCTTTATTCAGTAAAATAAATATCACATTATATCAAGCCATACTAATTTATAAATTTTTTTTAATAAATTTAGCACTATTTTATTACAGAATCTTGTTTTCTATTTAAATATCTATATATTTGTTTCCTCTCTATTATTTTTAAAGAGGAACAGCACCCAATTTTGTTGATCGAAAAAATTCCTAATACCATAAGGAAAAACCTTGTGGGAGTAATTAAAAACTAGTTGTATAAATCCTAAAACCAAGATTTTAGTAATTAAAAACTATATATATAACCTTATACAATTTATGCATTATGAGACCATACAAGAACGAAAGCATGACTAGGCCGCTAAAACAAAGCAATCAAATTATATGCCTTAATTTTGTTAAGGAAAATGCTAAATGTATTTAAAATTTTTTTATAAAAAACTTATTCTTCCACATGTCAATTATTGATACGTTAAAAATTATGAAATTTGAAATTTAAATTAAAAAAAAAATTAACAAAATAAGTCTTTTAAATAAAAGTTTAAGTATTCGTAGCACTAATCGATTCGCAAACCAGCTAAATCCATCTTATTTTCTCCCCATATACTGCCTTCGAGAGATGAGATATTGGCAGACAAGATATGTTCAAATTAACTACCAGCTTCAGCTAGATTTTTTTTTTTATTATTTTAAAGAAGAAAGAAGAAAGACGATAGATTCAAATTTATTAATAATCCTCACTTTACAAGAATACCAAGTACAAACATAAGAACATGGGATACAAAAATCTCAACTCAAATACTAAAACCAGGTGGAAGAAAACTTAGTACTACCATTTAACTATCTACGCAACACTAAGATAAACTATATTAACAGTGTCGGACCGTCCTTGTCCTTGCCCTTGTGGGGCCTCCCCCAAACATTTTGAAAATTCTTCATAATTTTATAATATAGAAAATTGCCCTCCAAACAATTTCTAATCTCCGTATATATGCTTTCGAGAGGTGCTACATGCGGGATTCTCCCCCTTCCTACACCCCACCACTGCATTGGAAGGGTTTGCCCCCGGGATATGGTGGCCCCCATCCGTGTACCAAAGTGCAGGGGTGATCCTTCGTCCGTCTGCCCCACCATCCACCTCGAGAATGGAAAAAACATCAAACAAAAGTATAATAAAATACAAAATAAAACAAAAACCACAACAATAAATAAAATACAAATCAAATCAACAACACAATACACATCTAATGATTTGAATCGGAAACAAAAAGAAAAAACAAAAAACCTAAACTACTAAAAAAACTCACGGACTCGGAGAGGAGCCAAGGAGGAGTATGATCAGTGGTAGAGGATGTCGACTACAAGAGAAAGGAGAGAGAGAAAGAGAAGAGAGTTTCTGCATGAGGGAATTTAGGGTTAACTTAACTCCAAAACGATACCGTTTCGACGTTCATTTAAAAAAAAAAAAGAATTTCTTCTAAATCTTTTTTTACATATATGTACGTGTGTGTGTATATATATATATACACGTTTTGGGCTGGACCTAAACCCAGCCCAGGGGTGGGGGGCCTGCCCCCGTCCTTGTCAAGGATGTGGCCCAATCATTTTCCCATAGTCCCTAAATTTTGTATAATTTATATATATGATCTATTTTCAAGAATGTGGTCTCACCAAAATTAAATTATAACTAAATTTAGGAGAAATAATAAATTTATTAATATGGATCTCAAAATTTTTTATTATACAACATTGGGCTTCTTAATATGGAATCCAAAGTAAAAATGCAAGAAAAATAATTTAAGGTTGATAATCTATATGAAAAATAATTGAGAGGTTTTATCCTTTAGACATTATTAAGCAAGAATATGTTTATTTAAGGTCTCATTAATTATAGCATTTTATGTTTAATGTGACATAAAAATATCTAAATTTTACATAAAACTTGGTAAACTAGAAAACTTGGTAAACTAACTTACATACTAGAATGAAAGATGACATTTTAAAAGATCACTTGGTAGTTTCTATGAAGAAAATAAATTCTAAATATTTCGATACAAAAATAAAAATTGATGAATATTATTCCATGAAACATTATGATTAGAAATCTGAAACATATATGAAGTTGTGTTTTTAGAATTTTATTTCTTTCTGTATGTAGCAAATTATTGAGATTTAGTTTTATATAAAGTTATGTTTATATGATTTTTTTAATCTCTTTTTATTTTACATATATAAATGTGTCACACGGTAAAAAAAAAATTACCCAATCAAAAAAATTACAGGTTCGGCCACTGTATATTAATAAAACTATACAATGTAAAAATGAGTAAGAACTACAATCTATGCCTAGACTTCGGCAATCTAGTTAAAATTAACTCCAGTTTGAATTTCCCCAACAAATGAGAAGATAGAAAAAGAAAGCTTCAGACAAACTTTTAAGGCCAAATTTGGCCGGACTGATGCAATTATATTATTGCTATATTGTGGAATGCATAAACTTCGTGTAATTTTTTTGAAAAAAAATGTAGTTCATTATTAAAAGATTAATCTTTTTATGTAGGTTTCACATTTTCTAATTTTTTTTAAAAAATTACACGGTAGTTGTAAATATCATTTCTCGCCGAGAGAGAGCAAGTAATTATACAACCATGCCAAGCAAAAGAAGAAAAAATAAAGGTAATTATTCTTACATCTATAAACAAGGAAAGTGATAAAGTGTCAAAAACTACATGATTAAGCTGCTGAAGTGAATGATTTGTTTAACCAAAATATGAATAAAACACTTAATTATGTACTAATTTTTAGTTCTTGACTCAATATTAAAATTTGATATTTTGCACTTGAAATGAGTTGTATTGCAGTTAGTTCACACCAAAATTAATACTCCAAAATTTTACTCCTCATATTTTATTTATGTTGTAGGGCATTATGGGAAATATGTTGAAACACGTGGGTATTCTTGGAATTACCCAACTGACACGGCAACTCAAAAGAAAGCTCTAGAAACTCACGCAGAACACTAGTGGCTTGAGGGGCAGACATGCGGATAGTGGCTTCAAACCGTGGCAGGAGATGCAGCACGCAAGATGAACCTGGGCAATATCGAGCGGCTCAAGGTGCATTGTAGAGGCTGGATCGTGGCCTCACTGCGAGCAGCTCGCACGGGCTGACCCACTCACGCGAGTAGGAGCTGGAGACGAGCGCACTGCAGAGGTGAAACACATACGGTGCTGCGCTGAGACTCAAAACGCAGGGGTTGGAGACGCAAAACGGCATGAAGGCACACACTGCAGAGAGCTAGAAGACGCACACGGGGCTGAGGCTCAACATGCAGAAAGGGGCTGGGCAAAACGCAGAGAGGGACAGAGAGTATAAAAAGAAATATTTTTGGCCGTGCACCGGCACTCTCATTTTTCCTGGGAATTTATTTTATCTTCGTCTGTTTTTCTTCTTCGTTTTTTCGCTTCAGCAAATTTTGGGTTACATTATTTTTCTTTTTCTGCAATTTTCGTTTAGTGCAGTAGTTAAAGATGTTTGAATTTAATCTTTTTGGACATTTTGTTAATCTAGAGATGATAGGCTAGATTTTTACCTTGAGATTCAATGAGTAACCCATAACTGATTTGGGTTGGATTTTCTTTGATATTTAGTGCTTTTGATGATTAACTTGATGGATTATATTTCAATTTGCATCTAGAAAAGATTGGAGTTATTTGTTCTTGGTTTAGATCAGTTGTAGACGTAAAGGCACAATTGATACTTGAACAAGTAACATGACTTTGATGGTTTTCTTTCACTATTTTATGGTTGTCATATAATTTGTCAAGTAGTTTTATTAGAATAAAAATTATGGTTCATTGCTATATTATCCGACCATGATTTCTAGGGATGAGAAAATGGTTGAGAGAAGATGAAAAGAGAAGTAAATCCATAACCAAATCAGTGGGTGAAAATTGCATCCCAAGTGTTTGTTTTATTGCTTCTTACAAGTTTAGGTCAACTTCTATACATTTCCTTTAAATCTATTGATTCTTAGTAATTTTAGAAAAATAGATTCACTTTTATTTTCAGCTCTTCTTGTGCTTGAACTTCCCAACAATTTCACTCTTAATTCATTTCACACTCCCTTAGTAAATAGCCCCATTTAGGTGTCAATATTGTTAGTGGTTAAGTTTTGAAATTTATTTCTCATTTCATATTTTTTTGTTCATTACTAGCTTATTTAGTTTACTGTTTTCTTATCATTTTAAAATTTCGTGTCACCACAAACGGTAATATGTTGTCTTGCGAATATGAAGTATTTGCTAAATTCTCATTGTCCCTGTAAATTCGATCTTGGGATTTACCCTTATATTACTTTGACAGCTTCTACGCTTGGAAGTCGAAATTAAAAGCTTATCAAGTTTTTAGCACCGTTGCCGGGGACAACTGGTGTTTAGCATAACATTCTCATATTGTTGAGAAGACGTTTGTAGCGATGTGAACCTCTTCACAGCTTGGGTGACATTTTTCTTTATTTTATTTTACTTTTTTTTTTGTTTATCTGGCATATTCTTTTATTTTCTGTTCTTGTTTGTATGACTGGTTAGACTAGGGACCAAACTTCTCAGTTGGTTAGGACAGAATCACAAGCATCTTTTACCTCAGCATCACTTTCTCTTGAGTCATCTTCTAACACTAATAGTACTATGGCTGAAAATGAGAATCATGATCGGGAAATAGTGAATCAGAATAGGACACTTAAAGATTATTTACAACCTGTCAGAACTAGCACACTCTCATGCATAATCCAACCTTTGAATGCAAATGTCTTTAATTTCAAACCTGGAATGATTCCATTAATTCCATATTTTCATGGCATGGATTCCGAGAATCCGTACCTTCATATCAAAGAATTTGAAGAGGTTTGTTCTACAGTCATGGACCGGACATGCACTGAGGAGGTTATTAGACTAAAGTTGTTTCCATTTTCCTTGAAAGATAAGGCTAAAACGTGGCTAAATGCATTAAGACCTAGATCCATAGGCACATGGCAGGAAATGCAAATTGAATTTTTGAAGAAATTTTTTCCAATACATACGACAAATGTACTTAAAAGACAAATCATAAACTTTACCAAAAAAGATTCTGAAACTTTTTATCAAAGTTGGGAAAGGTTCAAGGATCTTTTAAATGCTTGTCCTCATCATGGTTATGAAAATTTGCATTTGATAAGTTTTTTTTATAAAAGTTTGACACCTAAAATGAGACAATTTGTACAAACCATGTGTAATGGAGAATTTTTTGACAAAGAGCCTGAGGAAGCACTTGAATATTTTGATTACCTTGCTGAAAATGCTCAATCTTTGGACACAACTGATGTGCATGATAGGTCTAGGCAAGTTAAGTCTGGTCATGGAAAATATACTTTAAAAGAAGATGATGATTTGCATGCTAAATTAACCTTGTTGTCTAGAAAAATCGAAGCTATGGAATTGAAAAAGGTAAATGAAGTGCATGCTGTCCATAAAAATTCAGAGAAGTGTAGCATATGTGAGGATCATGGGCATTCAACTAATGAGTGTCCCACGATCCCGGGACCCTCTCAACTCACAATTCAGGCACCTTCAATGCAAAAGAAGAGACTTGAGGAGACGGTACATCAATTGTCAAACACCTTGCAGCAGTTTATGCAAGGTCAAGCAACAATCAACAATCAAAACTCTCAAGCGATAAATGACATTCGGAGCACACTTACAAAGATGACTACGGCATGGAGCTCTCAAGTGAAAGGAAAACTTCCTGCACAACCTCAACCCAATCCACAAAGTTAGCTACCACAAGGAGCGGTTGAGAGTTCAAATGTAAGGCAAGTGAAGGCGGTCACTAGTTTGAGAAATGGTAGGGTGGTGAACATTCCAGCTCAATGTTCAGACAAGGCTAGTAGGTCTCTAAACCTATACAAAATGAGGCTGAAAATGGTGAGTTTGAACAAAATGAAACTGAATCTGAAAAGATTTCGTGTCCTGTGCCTGCTCCTTTTCCTCAAAGATTGGTTCCTCTGCACAAAGACAAACACCAATCCGAAATTTTAGAAATATTCAAGCAAGTTAGGACTAATATCCCTTTGTTGGATGCTATTCAACAAATTCCTACATATGCTAAGTTTTTAAAAAATTTGTGTATGTTAAAAGAAAATTAAATGTGCAAAAGAAAGCTTTTCTTACTGAGCAGGTCAGTGCCATAATTCAGAGCAATACCCCACCAAAATATAAAGACCCCGGTTCACCAACAATTGCTTGTGTTATAGGAAGTTCAAAAATTGGTCAAGTATTGTTAGATCTAGGTTCAAGTGGATAAATTCTTTTATCCCGTAGATTTTGTTGTGTTGGATGTTCACTTGACACCAAAATCTTCTTTTCAAGCACCTGTGATTCTTGGGAGACCTTTTCTTGCTACTTCAAATGCATTAATAAATCGTAGGAGTGGTGTTTTAAAGCTGAGTTTTGGGAACATGACCCTTGAACTAAACATTTTCAATATTTGTAGGCAATCTCAAGACTTGGAAGATGTACAATAAGTGAATTTGTTGGAAAGCATCATTGAGGAAGAGACTTATTTGGCATACCAGCCCACTAACCTGATGTTTGAGTTAGAAAATATTTGTGAACTCCTCATTAATGACACCCCCATCGATGTTTCTCCTGTTTTTAATGCAGAAAATAAATTTGAGACTAAATGGAGGCCAAAGATTGAGCAACTCCCACCGTTGACAGCAAGTTTGAACCCTTCAGCAAATGAAATCCCAACACTAGAGCTGAAGCCATTGCCGAACGACCTAAAATATGCATTTCTGGGACCGGACAGCACCTTCCCAATGGTGATTTCAACCCAACTCTCTCATCATCAAGAAGGGAAATTGATGGAAGTCTTAAAGCAGCACAAATGTGCCATTGGGTGGACAATCGCAGATATAAAAGGTATAAATCCTCTTGTGTGCACTCATAGGATTTATTTAGAAGAAAATGCTAAAGTCTATAGGGAGATGCAAAGGAGATTAAATCCTACCATGAAAGAGGTGGTAAAAACAGAGGTCTTGAAACTACTTGACGTGGGAATCATCTACCCTATTGCGGACAGCAAGTGGGTAAGTCCCATTCATGTAATTCCAAAAATATATGGGCTTACCATTGTGAAAAATGAGAAAGATGAACTGATTCCTACTAGGATTTCAACTGGTTGGCGAATGTGTATAGATTATAGGAAGTTGAATGCCGCCACTAGGAAAGATCATTTCCCTTTGCCATTTCTTGATCAAGTGTTAGAAAAAGTTACGGGCCATGATTTCTATTGCTTTTTTGATTGATATTCTGGTTTGTACCAAATAGAAATAGCACCTGAAGATCAAGAGAAAACAACTTTTATTTGCCCGTTTGGCACTTTTGCATTTAGAAGAATACCTTTTGGACTATGTAATGGACCAGCTACTTTCCAAAGATGTATGCTTAGTATTTTCAACGACATGATTGAAAACTGTTTGGAAGTATTCATGGATGATTTTTCAGTGTTTGGTGGTTCTTTTGATGCATGTTTTACTAACTTACAAGCTGTTTTAGCCAGGTGTGAAGAGAAGCATTTGCTTCTCAATTGGGAAAAGTGTCATTTTATGGTTCAACAAGGCATAGTTCTTGGTCACATAGTCTCATCACGAGGTATTGAGGTTGATAAAGCTAAGATCGAACTTATCTCCAAGCTTCCTATACCCAAAACAGTAAAAAAAATCAGATCATTTCTTGGGCATGCTGGGTTTTATAGGAGATTCATTCAAAATTTTAGTTCTATCTCTAAGCCCTTGTGTGAGTTACTTATACATGATGTTGTTTTTGAATAGACCTTTTCTTGTCAAGATGCTTTTGATAAGCTGAAAATTTTACTCACTACAGCCCCTATCATGCAACCCCCTGTTTGGTCTATTCATTTTGAGATAATGTGTGATGCTAGCAATGTTGCCATAGGAGTTGTTCTTGGACAGCGTAAAAATAAGTTCCCACATGTCATTTCTTATGCAAGTAGAATTCTAAATGGAGCCCAAAGAAATTATTCTACCACAGAAAAGGAATTGTTTGCTGTAGTTTTTGCATTAGACAAGTTTCGAAGTTATATTCTTGGTTCTCCTGTGGTTGTTTTCACTGACCATGCAGCGTTAAAGTACTTATTGTCGAAGAAGGATGTTAAACTACGTTTAATCCGATGGATTCTTCTTCTCCAAGAATTCGACCTTATCATCAAAGACAAGAAGGGTGCTGAAAACGTAGTTACCGACCACTTGTCTCGGCTTACATTTGCTAAAAATGAACACACTATCCCTATCCTTGACTCTTTTCCTGATGAACAATTAATGTCAGTTGAAAATTTGCCTTGGTTTGCTGACATAGTTACTTTTTTTGGTGACAGGACAAACTCCACCCCATTGGAGTGCTCAAGACATACGAAAATTCAAGCATGAGGTAAAATCATTCTTCTATGATGATCCTTGTTTAAATATTGTTCTAACCAAATCATAAGTAAATGTGTGCCTGATCATGAGATACAAGTTGTTCTTTCTTTTTGTCATAATGAGGCTTGTGGAGGGCATTTTTCTGCAAATAAAACCGTTGCAAGAATTTTACAAAGTGGGTTTTATTGGCCGCATATGTTTAAGGATGCATATAATTTTTGCAAAACTTATGAGCCATGTCAAAAACTAGGCACAATCACTAAGAGAAACATGATGCCTTTAAAACCCATTTTGGTCATTGAGATTTTTTATTGTTGGAGGATTGATTTTATGGGGCCATTTCTATCTTCTTTTGGTTATTTGTATATCCTCGTGGCTGTTGATTATGTTTCTAAGTGGGTTGAAGCCATTCCATGTAAGACAAATGACCATAAGATTGTGCTTAAGTTCTTAAAAGAAAACATTTTTGCTAGATTTGGTATGCCTAGAGCTATCATTAGTGATAATGGAACCTATTTTTGCAACAAACCATTTGCTGCCCTCATGAAAAAATATGGTATGCACCATAAGGTTTCCACTCCATATCACCCGCAAACAAATGGGCAAGCTGAATTAGCTAAAAGGGAACTTAAGCACATCTTAGAAAAAACAGTCAACCTCAACAAAAAACATTGGTCTTTAAGGCTTACTGATGCACTTTGGGCTTATAGGACAGCCTTTAAAGCCTCTCTTAACATGTCCCCTTATCGCTTGGTATATGGAAAGGCATGTCATCTTCCCGTTGAGTTTGAACATAAGGCATATTGGGCTGTTAAATAATTTAATTTTTCTATTGACCATGCTGGTTCTGTGAGAAAATTTCAGATTTCAGAATTGGATTAGCTTAGGCGAGATGCATATGAAAATTCCAAATTGTCAAAGGAGCACATGAAGGTGTTACATGACAAGCACATCCAAAGAAAGAATTTTGAGCCCAATGAACAAGTCTTACTTTATAATTCCCGCCTCCATCTATTTCCAGGCAAATTAAGATCGAGGTGGAGTGGTCCTTATGTAGTTAAGGCTGTGTTTCCATATGGAGCTGTTGAGATTACTAACCCTCAAAATGGAAATACTTTCAAAGTCAATGGCCAACGACTTAAACATTTTTTGGCAAAACTTTCACATGAGGATACTTCCATTCCTTTGGAAGATCCTACTTATTCTCATGGTCCTTAGCTCATTTTTGTTTTGCTTTAATTTTTTTTTCTTTTATTTGTTCCAGTTCTATGTTTTGTTCTTTCCTTTTATTCTTTTTCTTTAGTATATCTTTTCAGGTTCAGCACTGTTTATTCATTTCTAGTTTCATTTTTACGTTCACAATCCTTTCAGCCATCTCAGGTATTTTCCTTCGGCCCTATTTTCTTTCATGCCTTGTTTTATTCATGATTTGCATTGAGGACACTGCCCATTTTTAGTTGGGTGAAGGAGAGACTTCTACCAGTCTCTCAGGATTAATAATTGTGGGGTCTGAATTTTTTCTTACTACCAAGCTACTATTTTCACACTTCTCTACTTAAGATCAGATAGTTGCAGTTTTGGGCTACACTAATTCCCATTAGTTTAGGTTTAAGTTTGACACTTGACCTTATGATAAGTCTTAGCAACTCAAACTTGGGAAATTTACTTCAAAGCTATTGGTTGATAACCTTAATTGACACAAGCAGATACTTTTTGTGGTTTGTTTGATGACAACCAGTGGTTTCTTCTGTGCAACTCAAGAACTACAAAGAACCATATCTTAATGGCCTAGGAAAAGTGTGATTAAAAAAATAAAAAATTAAAAAATTTAAAAGTACATGAGAAAAGGGGCAGGCTAGAGATCATGCACAAAAAAAAATGGTGCAAGTACATTGGAAAAGGCAACCTATCATCAGGATCTGTTAAAAAAAATGGGTCTTTCAAAGTGTGATAGCGTGAAAGCCGCCAACGTAATGGTTTTGAATTGGAGTGAACACCTTTTGGTTTTTCTTGAAAAAGTTGCTAGGCTGAAACTATAGTGAGAAATCTTGAAACTAACAAATGAAAATATGTTCACACACTTGATGCACTCAAAGATCTTCAGCTTAAGTACATTTCCCTTGTTTGAGCTCTTGACAATTTTATAAGCTTTGTGTTGAGCGAAAACCTGACTTGACTACATTCTAATG
Organism: Juglans mandshurica; assembly: GCA_022457165.1. Lineage (NCBI taxonomy): Eukaryota > Viridiplantae > Streptophyta > Magnoliopsida > Fagales > Juglandaceae > Juglans > Juglans mandshurica. Next base: position 14,296,475 of record CM039621.1, on the reverse strand, counting down.
CCCAGGATTTCAATATGATTGATCTTTTGTAGAGATTTTTGAGTTTAGTAGCTCATTCTTGGATCCTACAATATTTTTATCGTATTATTTGCTAGAGACTAGCAAAAAGCTAGTTGAGGGGTGTGATTAAGTGTCGAAAACTACAAGATTAAGCTGCTAAAATGAAGGATTTGTTTAACCAAAATATGAATGAAGCACTTAATTATGTAGTAATTTTAAGTTCTTGACTCAATATTAAATTTTGATATTTTGCACTTGAAAGGAGTTGTATTGCAGTTAGTTCACACCAAAATTAATACTACAAAATTTTACTCCTCATATTTAATTTATGTTGCAGGGCATTATGGGAAATATGTTGAAACACATGGGTATTCTTGGAATTACCCAACTGACACGGCAACTCCAAAGAAAGCTCTGGAAACTCACGCAGAACACTAGTGGCTTGAGGGGCAGACATGCGGATAATGGCTTCAAAGCATGGCAGGAGACACTGCACGCAGGATGAACCTGGGCTAGATCGAGCGGCTCAAGGTGCGCTGCAGAGGCTGGATCGTGGCCTCACTGCGAGCAGCTCGTACGGGCAGACCCACTCACGCGAGCAGGAGCAGGAGACAAGCGCACTGCAGAGGTGAAACGCATACGGTGTTGGGCTAAGATTCAAAACGCAGGGGCTGGAGATGCAAAACGGCATGAAGGCACGCACTGTAAAGAGCTAGAAGACGCGCACAGGGCTGAGGCTCAAAACGCAGAAAGGGGCTGGGCAAAACACAGAGAGGGACAAAGAGTATAAAAAGAAATATTTTTGGCCGTGCGCCGACACTCTCGTTTTTCCTGGGAATTTATTTTATCTTCGTCTGTTTTTCTTCTTCGTTTTTTCGCTTCAGCAAATTTTGGGTTACAGTATTTTGCTTTTTCTGCAATTTTCATTTAGTGCAGTAGTTAAAGATGTTTGAATTTAATCTTTTTGAACATTTTGTTAATCTAGAGATGATAGACTAGATTTTTAGCTTGGGATTCAATGAGTAACCCATAATTGATTTGGGTTGGATTTTCTTTGATATTTAGTGCGTTTGATGATTAACTTGATGGATTATATTTCAATTTGTATCTAGAAAAAATTGGATTTATTTGTTCTTGGTTTAGATCAGTTGTAGACGTAAAGACACAATTGATACTTGAACAAGTAACATGACTTTGATGGTTTTCTTTCACTATTTTATGGTTGTCATATAATTTGTCAAGTAGGTTTATTAGAATAAAAATTATGGTTCATTGCTATATTATCCGACCATGATTTCTAAGGATGAGAATTGCAGAAAACACCAAATCAGTGGGTGAAAATTGCATCCCAAGTATTTGTTTTATTGCTTCCTACAAGTTTAAGTCAACTTCTATACATTTCCTTTAAATCTATTGATTCTTAGTAATTTTAGAAAAATAGATTCACTTTTATTTTCAGCTTTACTTGTGCGTGAACTTCCCAACAATTTCACTCTTAATTCATTCCATACTCCCTTAGTAAATAGCCCCATTTAGGTGTCAATATTGTTAGTGGTTAAGTTTTGAAATTTATTTCTCATTTCATATTTTTTTGTTCATTGCTAGCTCATTTAGTTTACTGTTTTCTTATCATTTTAAAATTTCGTGTCACCACAAACGGTAATATGTTGTCTTGCGAATATGAAGTATTTGCTAAATTCTCATTATCCCTGTGAATTCGATCTTAGAATTTACCCTTATATTACTTTAATAGCTTCTATGCTTGGAAGACGAAATTAAAAGCTTATCAGAAAGCACAACAAAAGAAAATAATAACGAAGGGAGAACCAAAAAAAGAAAAGAGAAGTAAAGAAGCGAATAAAAGGACACTGACAGGACGACAAAACTGGGGATAAAAGGGATCCAAAATCTGACGTGAGTTCTTTTTTTTTTTTTTTTTCTTTTTTCATATCACATTTGGCGACTTCATCCTTTCCCACGTCAGTCCTCCAAATCCAGATCCAGTGTGTCCCGTTCTTTGTTGAGCCCATTCCGTTTAATTCATTTTCCTGTCATTTGATCTTCTTCGTCCCCTTCCATCGGCCTGTAAGCCACATTTTTCTTTTTTCTGCTTTTCCACTTCCACTTTCATCGTCGTCCCCTATTTTTATTTTCTGCTTTTCCATTTAGCATATAGTTGTCTTCATGTTTTTCCCACATTACAGAGGTTGTGTTTTCTTTTGAATTAAATATACTTCCAGTTGAATGAATTTGAATATTTACCTACTTCGGATTGAAGGATACTCCTAGTTGTAAGGACAGCAAGAAACGAAGATTGAAACGGGGAGCTATAAAGAAAGTCTTCAAATGGGTAGTGTTTACTGGTTGTTGCTTTTGCTGGGAGACAAATCCAACACACAAAACTCACTGAAGTGGTGTCTACTGTAATTCTAAGGGCTATGATCATCAAACAGTGTACTTCTTGAAATGACGCCATCTTTATGGTGATGGTTTCCATGTGAGTGATGTTGAGAAAGTGTCAAGAGACACAACCTTTTGATATAGTCAAAAGGTTGTGTCACTTGTTAATGGTCGTGTCATTTGTCAATCATTGTATTACTAATAGTTGTGCCCCTGCCAACCATTGTCTCATGGCCTATAAATATGGGTCATTGGTGCACAATAAAGGCATTCAATTCCATTTGTCCATCACTAACTTGTGAGACAAATACCTTCATGAGAGTGTCATCATATTGTCGAATTTACATTCGATTTTCGTACTTTTTTGTTCTTCATTTTTCTACAGTGGCATCAAAAGCCAAGTCATGACAGATGGAATATTTTTGCACATTGAGAAGACGATCAATAGACAAGTGTTTGGTTGTATTGATCAAGTGTTTGGTTTGGCAACCACACTTGCATATTATAATCATCTTTGAAGGCTTTCAAATCCAAGAGAAAAACTCTTCCAAATTACAGTGGGAGGCCTAGAGTATACTGGAAATATTCAAAATCTTGTAAATTGTTATTATTTTGAATAAAATTATTGGCACATTCTTACAGAAAGAAATATGCATTGTGCAATTTTTCTACACCGACTGTTACTGTTCCGGCCGGTCGCGGGAGCCCATCATTACTACTGGAGTTTCTCTTTTTACATTATTCTTCATACTAGGAATTCGTATGTGCTACAGTGCTTGCCCATTTCTCATTTGCACCGTCCACTGCCATTCTCTTCGCCACTGCTCTCTGGTCGCTGCCTTCAGTCCGACGCCGACGCCAATGCCGAAGCAAGCATCTCAATCCGACGCCGACGCTGACTCAACCATCTCAGTCCGACGCCGACGTTGACATAGCTCAAATCGCACCCTTCTCTTCCTTGCTGTCCCTCCCTTCCTTCTCATTTGCACTGCCCCTCACTTCCCCTCTCTTCCTCGCTACCTCTGTTTGCACCGCCCGAATCTCAGTCCCACGTCGACACCGACGCAACCAGTTGTCCAATCAATTTCTGGTTTCTTGCATACCAGATGAGGAGAGGTTTGCCAATTAATTTCAATTTCACTTTCTTAGACAGACAAATCAGGTGGTTCATTTCTTACAGCCACAATCAATTTTATACAAAAATGGCATACCAGAAATTGAAAAGCGATGGAGGTCGAGCTGAGCTTCAAGGGGCTACAACGGGGCTGAGAGGCGACGAAGGTCGGGTTGAGCTTCAAGGGGGTGCGCGTCGGGTTGAGCTTCAAGGGGGTGCGAGGGGGCTAAGAGGCGACGAAGGTCGGGTTGAGCTCCAAGGGGGTGCGAGGTGGCTGAGAGGCAACGCAAACCGCTTCGGATTGAGCTTCAAAGGGGCTGAGACGCGACTAAAAGGGCTTGCTCGGGTGCGACGCCGACGTTGTTCAGGTGCAATTCGTGGGGCTCAAATTGGGATAAGGGAGATGCAGGGATTTCTGCACTCTAATGCATCGCGAAGGGAGATGCACAATTCTGATGTATTGCTGGTCCAGGATAAGTATGATAGAGGCACTAGGTGTTGGCATGTGATTGGCGGGCTGTTATTTGCCTAAAACCAGCTCGATCGGTCCTAAGGTATTCTCTTAATAATATGATGTAGCTTGATACATTAAGTTCTTTTTTCAGTAATATAAATATCACATTATATCAAGACATGCTAAATTATAAGTTTCTTTTTCTAATATTTTTTGTTTTATAAATTTAGCACTATTTTATTAAAAAAATCTTGGTTTCTATTTAAATACCTATATATTTGTTTCCTCTCTGTTAGTTTTAAATAGGAACAACACCCAATTTTATTGATAGAAAAAAATTCCTAATACCAAAATAAGGAAAAACCTTGTGGGAGTAATTAAAAACTAGCTATATAAATCCTAAATGTTGGAAATATTTTCAAAATAAATTGTATATTATATATATTACTTATAATATTTTAAGATTTATTTTTAGAAGTTATGAATTATTTTGAAAATAGAGAAATTAAGGAAAGTTTATAAGTTATAATTATAATATTTTGGGTTTACGTGCATACCATAAGTCTCTAAATGGCTAGGGTTCATGAAAAGGAATGATTTTTAATTATTTGTAGAAAGGATGGCCCCCTACACGACCTGGGCGTGTGCGGCCCAACCAGCACGAGGTGCATAGCGCATAGGAAGTAGTTGGCCGAATAAAATACAAAGAGCTGTGCTACTCTGCCGCCTAAGTAGCACTGGTTGTAAAAGCAACTTTTTTTTTTAATTTTTCTATTCATATTTTTCTAATATATTTAAATATTTTTTTAAAAAATAAAAAATTACACCAATACATTTAAAATCACTTTTTTCATCATTAAGGTAAAAATAAAATAAAATCACTGAGCAGTCAAATGAAGTGGTAAAGATTGGGCGGCATAGTAGTTTTTTCCAAATACAAAAGTCGCACTTCTTGGGTTTCGAACCCGTGCGACTTTGTTGGTAGGGAAGCAGCGTGACCGTTGGACCAAGTCCAACTTTCGTCTGACTTGGTAACATGTACAATAAATATACTTGTTCAGTTCAGATTTCAGAAAATTGAAAAGTTACAATTTTTCATTCACATCTTTAGTTATCTATAAATAGATCCATTGACCTACGAATTTAATCACATAATGGCAAAAGACATTTTTCATTTCTTCAAAACTTGTTATTAGGATCTGTTCATTCTGTAGAGAACAAATTTCTAATGTCTTGGTTGAATAGTAAAATTAGAGGGTTTTCGGGGTCTAATTCCTTGTGTGCATAACTCAGTTATACAAACAAACTTATTCTAGACTTCATTATATATTGGAGGTAAATTTGTTTGTAACCTTTGTGCATATTGTTATTGGTGGGAGCGAATATTTTCTTAAGGAAAGTGACATTATAACGAGCCTTGAAGCAAACTTTTCTCTTACTATTTTTTGGTTGGCAGCCCATTTTGCATCCAACACTAAAACCAAGATTTTAGTAATTAAAAACTATATAACCTTGTATATACAATTCTTCATGCATTATGAAACCATACAAGAACGAAAGCATGACTAGGATAAAACAAAGCAATCGAATTATATGCCTGAACTTTGCAAACCAGCTAAATCCATCTTATTTTTTCCCCATGCTGCCTTCGAGAGATGAGAGAGTAGACAAGATGTGTTCGAATTGATCACTACCTTCAGCTACAATTTTTTATTTTAAGAAAGAAAGACGATACCTCCAAATCTATTAATAGTCATCACTTTCGACACGGAAGAATACCATGTACAAAGATAAGAAGGTGGGATTACAAAAATCACAACCAAAATCCTAAAACCAGATGGAAGAAAACTATAGTACCATTTAACTATCCATACAACACTAAAAGGTAAACTATATTATTATTAATAAAAATTATACAATGTAGAATATGAGTAAGAACTACAACGAGGCAATTCAACCAGAAGCTTCTTGGAGAAAACACCAACGCAGTCCTGAATGAAGTTGTTGAGGTTGAGGCTCATGTAATGCCGGAGGAAGGGGTAATGGTAGACTTAAATGTTACTCCTGAGGCACCAAAATTGCTGAGCTCCTTTCAATCCAAAGAGGTGGAGGGCCAGTTCAAGGTTATTTCTGAAGATGATGAGGAACAACAAACCCTGTTGTGCAACTCTTTTGCATCCTTACAGACTTGGAATGGGTGCTTACTGCTCTAATGAGGATGCTCAAGGGAAGATTTGGGTATTATGGAGTGAGGAGATTGGTTTTCATGTGGTGCAGGTTTCTTCTCAAGCCATATCTGGGCTTGTGAGGTTTCCGAATAATGATCATTTTCTTGTTATCAATTGTTTATGCGAGATGTCGCTACTTGAACAGGAGAGAGCTATGGTCTGAGTTGTCTAATTTACAAAGCCCAGGCAAAAATTGGATAGTTAGTGTAAAACCCAGGCCCCTGGAACCCAAGACCAAACAGTATGGAAGCCCAACCTTTTATGAGGGAATGACGCCGTTTTAGTAAGATCTTCCCCCTCACATTTCGGTTTCTTTCCCCGATTTCTTCTCTTTCATTTCTGTTTTCTTTACTCCCGAAGTTTACTCCACCCTGGTTTCCAAAACATCCACATCTCTACGGTTTTTCTTCTACTCCTTATCCTCATATCACAACTCCCCTCTACAGAACATGCTCTCTCCCTCTGATAGCCACCGTGAAACGTCAACTTTCTTCTCACCGCTGCCATCTTGCACTAACGATGTGCAGACACCCGAAAACCACCATGCATCACCCAGTATAAGCCGCCATCTTCTCCTCCTTTCACGTTGTGGTCACCTGCCCTCTGCTTTATACCCCAACCGAAGCTTCTCGCTCCGCCGTTGACCACCATGGCAATAGCCCAAGCGCACGGCTCAATTCCCGCACAAGGACCTCTGTTTAGGTCAAGCCGAAACAGAGCACCCACTCTCTCAAACTTTTCCCCCTTTGTGTTCGGTTCTCTCTACTGTCGCTGCCCTTACACGCCAGATGACTGCAGGTCACCGCTGTTGCTCAACCACCATGCTGCGCCCATTACCGAACTACCGCAACAACCCTTGCCCTACACCACAAAAAAAAAAAAAAAAAAAAAAAATACATAGCATGGTTCCGTTAAACACAGCTTCCATGATAGCTACACGGTCACTTGTCGTTCGTGTGCTGTAGCCCAGCCGTGAACCTGCAAGTGGAGCTACCGCATATCGACTCCATGGTCCGAGTACAGCCCCTCGTTGCATGGTCCGTAACTCCCTCTCCCTCTTTCTCTTGGATTCTATCTCTCTCTCACTCTCGCAGTCAGTGCACTTCAACGAAGCCGTACACTATAGATCTAGTCCAACCGCCGCTTTCATCGTCCCTGGCCACCCCTCTCGGTGAATATGGACTGATCCTTGCGCACAATTTGAATCTGGAAGTTATAATCTCATAGTTCTTTCTTTGTTGTGACCATGCATGCTTTACCCAAAGAGCCCATGTATATATTTTTATTTCCCTATACACCCGTGTCATCAGATGGTCCAAAAGGCATATTTTTGTAGAAAATATTTAAAGACTTTAATTATATTATCGGGTATTAGTTTTATGGTTTGATTTTGGTAGAAAATTGCAAATGTTTAAAATTATTTTTTTTAAAACACTTGAAGCCTATCATATGAAATAAATCTTGGATAGTTTTAAATTAGATATGATGAGTAATTTACGATGATTTTTAATATAAGTATTATTAAGAATATTTTATGAATTAATATTGCTTAAGAAATTTATGACTTCCTACTAGATTATATGTTGGCAGTATTAAATTAGTGTTTTAATAATAGTTTATTGAGATATTAGTTTTAATTATGATTATGTTAATTTTCGAAATGAGTTTAAGTTGTTTCGCCATACTTGATAAAATTATATTATAATAAGTTAAGATTATTTTTAATGATAATATATCTATTATATTTATGATAACTATACAGTTATCAACGGCAATTCTGTAGTATGAATTTAAGTAGATAGAGAATTTTAGCAGTTCTTTTAGAAGTTTAGTAACGTTTAGTATTCCGTATAGGTGACGATTAGTATTCATTCAGCATGATTGTGGAAAGATTCAGAAAAGTTAAAAAGTCTAGGTAAGTGGGGTTCCTAAGCTAGATTTGCATAAAACGAAATGAACTGGGGATGGCTTGTAAAAATGTGCATGTTATTTTAAAAAGAAAACGTGAAAAACAATCTCAATATATGTTTTGCATTCACTCATGAGATATGTATGAAAGAAAAAAGAAATGTTTTTGACATGAATAGTGTAGACATGAGCAATATTTGATATGTTTCTAAAATGTGCAAAAGAGCGAATACGATATCTATGAATTTTTGTACATATGATATGACAATGATTTGAGTTTGTTTATGATCAAATGAAAATGATATGAATATGTTCAGCACGTGGTTTGATATGATATGGATATGAAAAACCTTTGGCATACTTATCTGTTTTGATTACGATTATGAATATGGTTCTGATATGATGATACTGGTTCATGTGATATGATTGGTATCAACATGATATGATATGATATGAGTGCACCCACTTTGGAAAAAAAGTGGTCTTTTATGTGTTCTTTCCTGTGTGCACACTCGGGACTCCGAGATTGAAAAATGGAAAGTTTCACAATATAATACTACCTGGTTTAGCCACCAGGGATAGCACAACCTTACCACGGGGGTTAAACATGATATATGATTTGATATGATACAATACGATATGATATGATAAGATGAAAATGTTCAATTATGTTATGTCAAAGCGTTTTTTAATATGAAAAGTGTCTTTAAATATGAACAGTTGGTTTTTTAGTATGAAAAGATTGAAAAGTTGTTCTGATTTTCTGATAACACGTTTTTGAAATCTGCATATGAAAATAACATGCGTTGTTTCTGCATACTAAACTTTCTGAAAAGGCTCATGTTTACATACTAGTATATATTCTCTGCTTACTGAGTTGTTGATAACTCACCCCTTATCTCCATAACATTTTTCAGATATTTTGATGGTATAACTGGAGATCAAGACTAGAAATATTGTATAAGGCTGCGTGAGCATAGTGGAATAAGCACAAAGATGGTACTTTGGTTATCTGAGCATTTTATTCAATAGTTCTATTTTTGCTTTGTCGATTGGGTTTTTTGGAAGGTTGGGGTTTATTTTGAAATTTAAATTATTCATATTGGAGTAGTTGATTTGAAACAATAAGTTGTGTGTGTCATTGAAAACTTTGGAGTCTAAGACTATATGATTGAAACATGATTTTGAGTGACTTGTAGTAACTCTCCGACACATCCGGGACCGGGGCGTTACAGTTAGTGGAGATTTCAACAACCGACTGGAAAAAAAAAATTGGGGGCATTCTGAAACCTAGAGTTGCTATAAGTGACTTTAATGAATTTATTCAAAATGGCGGATTAATGGATCTCTTTTTTTATGGTCAAAGTTTTCTTAGTGTAATGGTAGAGAAGGGGCTCGGATATTGGTGAGACTATACAGAATTCTTGCTAGCCTCGATATGGTTGTTGCGAACAAGTTAAAAGCGAAATATCTTCCAAAAATATGCTCGGATCATAGCCCTATGATAATTTACTCAAATGATGCTTTTCCCCCATATGGCCTTTCTCCCTTCAGATTCCCTAGGGTAGTGAGGGAAAGTTGGACTCAACCATGTTGGAGCATAGCATCCAAGATTGAACAAATGGAATTGAAGTCCAAAACAACACGTGTTAAAATGAAAGAAGAAAAGAGTCAGTTAGTCAGTTAGTTAGTTTATCTTTTTCTTGTATATAAATACAGAGTCCTCATTTGTAATTAATAACAGAGTAAATTTCATAAAAGAAATTTTTTCTCAGTTTCCAAGTCTCTCTGCTCCATCTCGTGTTTCTTTTTACAAGCTTGATTCATGTCTTCATCTAAAACTTAACATGGTATCAGATTGAGAACATTCTATGCTTCCGCAACTTCACATCCTTGCTACGATTACAAAGTTCTTTGCTCTGAAATCTTTGTAATCTCCTGAAACATTTTCTTACATTTCTTGGAATTTTCCATAAATGAGTTATTCTGATGATGATCTCTATGTTCACTCCTCTACTTATCGACGAAATCCTTTGGACGATTCTTCTAGTCCGTACTATTTGCATCCAAGTGATAATCCTGGTACGCTGCTTGTTTCAAAAATATTTGCTGGTGATAATTACATTGGATGGAGTCTTTCGATTACCATTGCGTTAACAGTCAAGAACAAAGTCGCATTCATCAATGGATCGATTCTTGCTCCTCCTGCAGATCAATGCGTTCTACACACTGCTTGGCTGCGAGCCAATAATTTGGTACTTTCATGGCTAATGAACTCTATCTTGAAAGAAATAAGAAATAGTTTGCTTTATGTTGCCTCTGCTATCGATCTATGGAATGAATTGAAAACCAGATATTTGAGAAGTGACGGTCCTAGAGTTTTTCATCTTGAAAAATCTCTAATCTCCATTACTCAAGGTTCTTTGACAATCACTAAATATTTCAGTTCATTCACGACGCTATGGGATGAATATCTTAATTACAGACCATTTCCAACTTATAGTTGCGGGAAGATGGCCTCATGTACCTGCAACCTGTTTGATTTTTTGCTAATGAGACAACAGTCTGATTATGTCTTGAAATTCTTGGTTGGTTTAAATGACTCTTATGCTTCAATCCGGAGTCAATTACTTCCATGTTCTCCATTGCCAAGCATGACAAAAGTATTTTCCTTGTTGATTCAAGAAGAGAGTCAACGACAATTGCATAACTCTGTTGAACATGAAACTCATGCTTTGTTGGCCAAGCAAACTAGTCAACAACCTAAATTCTTGAAAGAAAAGCAGAAGAAATCTTCCCTGTACTACATTCACTGTGGATACAACGGACACACTGTGGAGAAATTTTTTCAACTGCATGGCTATCCCCCTGGTTCGACTGGACCTAAAGGAAAGCGCCATCCACCAACTGCCAATGCAGCAATTTCTAATGAAGAGGTCTACACTTCCAACAGTAACGAGAACCACAAGTTTTCTTTAACTCATCAAGAATTTAACAAGCTTTTAGCACTTGCTAATTCAAATACTATACCCACTCAAACAAATTCTACACTAGCTGTGAATCTTGTCACTTCTCACTTCTCTGGTAACCTTCTAAGACTGAAGAGCATATACCAGCATATACTAGCTGGTATATGCTCTTCAGTCTTAGAGCATGAAATTTCATGGATATTAGACACTGGTGCAACAGATCATATGATCTGTTCACCTCTTCTGTATTCCTTTACACCTAAACCTATTGATACTCTCATTAACCTACCTAATGGTCATTCAATTCCTACCAATTACATTGGTACCATTTGTCTTTCAGACACATTATCTTTGGATAATGTGTTTTGTGTTCCTAGCTTTTCTTTCAATTTACTTTCTGTTTCAAAACTAACCAAAGATGCTAATATCTCTGTTTCCTTCTTTGACTCTTACTACCTTTTACAGGATCAATCAGCAAAGAGGATGATTGGGATTGCTAATGAAAAACATGGACTTTACCACTTCAAACAAGCTACTATCTGCAACAAAAATCAGTTTGATTCTTTACCTTTTGCTTCAGCTATTTCACAAAATCATTTAGATATCTGGCATAACAGATTAGGTCATATTTCTTCTTCAAGATTACCTTTTCTTAGACAATTAGAGCCTTCCATATCTCTTTATTCAAATAATGTTTGTGATACATGTCATTTTGCAAAGCAAAAAAAAGCTTTCTTTTCCAGTTTGCAAGACAAATTCAAATAATATGTTTGATTTGATACATTGTGATATATGGGGCCCTTTTGGTGTTGTGTCATATTCTGGTTTTAGATTTTTTCTTACAATAGTTTATGATTTCACACATTGTGTTTGGGTATATATGCTCAAAGCAAAGTCTGAAGTTTCCTCTATCTTAAAAATGTTCTGTAAAATGGTGGAAACACAATTTAGTGTTTCTGTCAAAATTATTAGGTCAGACAATGGGTCTGAATTTCTTCTTAATCAATTCTATCATGATAATGGCATAATACAACAAAAAAGTTGTGTGGAAACTCCACAACAAAATGGTGTTGTGGAGAGGAAACATCAACACCTATTAAACACTGCTCAAGCCCTAACGTTTCAAGCAAACATTCCTTTAACTTTTTGGAGTGATTGTGTGTTGACAGCAGCACACATCATAAACAGAATACCTATTCCTCTCCTTAAAAATAAAACACATTTCGAGATGCTATTCCATAAAGCTCCTAATCTTTCTCATCTTAAAGTATTTGGATGTCTTTGCTTTGCATCAACACTTTTAAATCACAGACATAAATTTGATTCAAGAGCTTCAAAGTACTTGTTCTTAGGTTATCCTCCTGATATCAAAGGATATAAATTGCTATATCTAAACACAAACATAATATTCATTTCAAGAAATGTAATCTTCTATGAAAGCAATTTTCCTTTTAAGGCCCTTCCGTCTAATTCTGAAGCTAATTCTTTTTTATTTCCACCATATACTTCTGCTTTAGAATTTTCTTTTCATTTTTCTGAAAATCTTTCAAATCCATCTTCCAGTGAATCAAATCCTCAGATTGAACAAATGACAAACATCGAAACACAGGATGAACCAAATACTCGAAATGTTATGCCAGAACCAAACTCATCTTCCATTGAATCAGTTTTAAATACTGAATCATCTAATGACCAACATCCTCAAAATGTTGATCATTCTTAGCAGCTCAGAAGATCATCAAGAATTAACCAAACACCTATATACTTGCAGGATTATTTTTGTGGTTCTGTCCAAAATATTACAAATGCAATCTCTTCATCTCCTTATGCTGATTGTCCTTATAACAAAGGTATTCTCTATCCCATCTCTGACTTTATATCTGCAAATAGATTGTCTTCATCTCATAGAGCCTTTTTAGCATCAATTCAGCCTCTCAAGAACCCAAAACCTTTAAACAAGCTGTCCAAATACATGAATGGCAAGTTGCTATGTAGAATGAAATAAATGCCTTAGAGTTAAATAAGACTTGGGAACTTGTTACTCTCCCTAAACACAAACAGACCATAGGCTGCAAGTGGGTATTTCAAATTAAATATAAAACAGATGGAACTATCGAAAGACACAAGGCTAGGTTGGTAGCTAAAGGCTACACTCAACAAGAGGGATTGGATTTTTTCGACACTTTTTCTCTAGTAGCAAAGGTTACTTCCATACGATTGATCCTAGCCATAGCTGCCATTAGAAACTGGCATTTTCACCAACTAAATGTAAATAACGCTTTTTTACATGGTGACTTACATGAGGAAGTTTATATGGAATTACCTCCTGGTATGGCTGCAAAGGGAGAATACAAAGTTTGCAAACTTCTTAAAAGTCTTTATGGCTTAAAAGAAGCAAGTTGACAATGGTTTGAAACTGTCAAAGGCCTTGCTTCAATATGGTTTTGTTCAAGGAAATTCATATTCTTCCTTGTTCATCAAGAGGTCTGAATCATCTTTCATAGCTATACTGGTTTATGTAGATGATGTTCTATTGGCTAGTGACAGTTTGATAGAAATTCAATTGCTTAAGGATTTTTTACACGAGAAGTTCACAATTAAAGACTTGGGAGAACTCAAATATTTCCTCGGATTGGAAGTGGCAAGGTCCAAAAATAGAATCTCAATATGTCAAAGGAAATATGCTCTTGACATACTTCAAGATGCTAGGGTACTTGTTGCCAAGCCTACTGCATTTCCAATGGAGTCCACCCTTAAGCTCACTGGAACAGATTCTGCCTTGTATGATGATCCATCAGCTTACAGAAGAATGATTGGAAGATTGCTATATTTAGGAGAGGTTTGGATTGGGAGATGAGTTGAGATGGTTTGTGAATAGTAGAATAAAAGTTGAATTATTTATTATATTTTGTGTGGGAATTTGAAAAAGTTGTTTTGAGATTTGAAAAAGTTGAATTGTTTATTATATTTTGTGTGAGAATTTGAAAAAATTGTAATGATGAAATGAGATGAGTTGAGGTGAGTTTTGAATCCAAACCTCTCCTTAATCATCACTAGACCTGACCTTGCCTATTCAGTTCAGGTTTTAAGTCAATTCCTTGCCAAGCCAGCAGTCAGTCATTATCAAGCAATCACTCGAGTTCTTAGGTATCTGAAGGCAACACCAGGACAGGGATTATTTTTTCCCTCATCATCAGAATTGCAATTAAAGGCTTTTTCCAATAGCGACTGGGCATGGTGCATTGACACTCGAAAAAGTGTCACAGGGTTTGCTATTTTCCTAGGCAACTCACTGGTTTCATGGAGAAGTAAGAAGTAGACCACAATAAGTAGGTCCTCTGCAGAAGCAGAGTACATGGCCATTGCATCAACAACATGTGAAATCCAATGGCTTCTTTATGCCTTGCAAGACTTAGGCATTAATCACCAGCAACCAACTATGCTTTATACAGACAGCAAAGCAGCCTTATCAATAGCAACAAACCATGTTCAGCACGAGAGGACAAAACATATTGAAATAGACTTTCATCTCATCAGAGAAAAATTGCAGCAAAAGGTCATCAAGTTATTTCACATTCCTTCAAGATTGCAGCTAGCAGATATACTAACAAAACCCCTTGGTTCTCTCCCATTTCACCATATTTTACGCAAGATGAACATCATTAATATACATGTTCATCTTGGGGCGGGGGGTGTTGGAGCATAGCATCCAAGATTAAACAAATGGAATTGAAGTCCAAAGCAGCACGTGTTAAAATGAAAAAAGAAAAGAGTCAGTTAGTCAGTTAGTTAGTTTATCTTTTTCTTGTATATAAATACAGAGTCCTCATTTGTAATTAATAACTGAGTAAATTTCATAAAAGGAATTTTTTCTCAGTTTCCAAGTCTCTCTGCTCCATCTAGTGTTTCTTTTTACAAGCTTGATTCATGTCTTCATCTGAAACTTAACAAACCAGCCCATGGGACCGGAGGGTCTTGTTAAATTTGCTGCCAGCCAAGCTGAAAAGACTTGAGCCAATCCTACGTAAGTGGAACAAAGAGGTGTTTGGAAGAGTAGAAACAAGATTAATTACAGGTCTTGGAAGATGAAATTCTGGCACTTGAAGTTGTATTGCCGACGAGTTTCTCAGCTGAAGTAGAGCGGCAGCTAGTAACCAGGAAGGCTGAACTGGAACCGTGCCTACTTCAACTGGAAATTTTATTAAAGTAAAAATCCAGAGTTAAATGGTTGAAGGAAGGGGACTCTAATTCCAAATTTTTCCACTCTATTATTCAGCAAATCCATGATTAACAGGATGAACCTCGAAAGTGGGGAGATACTTGACTCACCTCAACTTATTCATAATGTTGTTGTTGATTATTTTCAAGAGGCCGCCTTCTCCTCGTCTGGTATCCAATCACCCATGAATTTGGGTTCAATCTAGGAACCTGTTGTTTTGGAGGAGGATAATCGAAGTCTTTGCAGGCCTCCATCCTTGGAAGAACTTAGAGAGGCACTAGATGGTATTCCATTGGACAGCTATCCCGGTCCGGATGGCTATGGGTTCGAGTTTTTTCGTGCACTGCTGGGATATAATTGGCATGGATCTATTGGAATCTGCCATAGAATTCTTCCAAGGAGTTCCCCTGCCACCATGATGCTACACTTTGTCATTTATTGTGACTATTTCCTAAGAAGAAAATAAGTTTGGATTAAGATAAGATGAATTAAAATAAAAGTTGAAAGTTGAATAAAATATTATTATAATATATTTTTTTAATATTATTTTTATTTTAGAATTTAAAAAAATTGAATTATTTATTTTATTTTATATAAAATTTTGTGAAAATTATAATAATTAGATGAAACGAGATGAGTTGAAAAGTTTCTGAAAATAAACGAGTCTTAAGTTTTTGTTAGTGACTTATAAGATGTTATCTAAAGTTTTGGTAAATCGTCTCTCTCCCATCCTTCCAAAAATCATTTCCAAGGAGCAAGTAGCTTTTCTAAAGCAATTCCAATGGATTATTTATTTATTTTTTAAAATACATCATCAAAATTTACTTTTTCTATTTTATATATTGATTTTTATAATATATTATCCATCAGTTTATCTATTTTTTCTTTATATCATTTAAATATTCTTTTTATTCTTTTTAAATATTTCATTTCTACCAATAAATTTATAATATCCATATATTTTTTTATATTTGCAATTTATTTTTATGTACAATGTAAAATAATTCAGTACTATATACGTAAAACAAAAATATATAAGCCAAATAAAAATTAAAAATAAAATCAAATATGAAAAAATGGTTTAAAAATAATTCCAATATATTTTTTAGAATAAAATGAAATGTATGTTTTTTAAATGATGAACAATAAAAAGAATTTGCTTATATGATAAAAATCAAAATAAATAAAAATAGAGGAGTAAATGAAATATTAATAATAAAAAAAATTTTACAGGATGATCAGTACCCGCTACATGTTGCATGGTACTGGAACTAAATATATTTTAGAATTCATTTTACATAATCTAAACAATTTTTTAAATTATTTAATTTTTTATATAATACAAAATTCATGTAGAGTGCTCTAAATGGACGAAGTATACGTGAGAATATCACTCTTGCTCAAGAGATGATGCAAACCTGCCGGATCAGGTAGGTGCCCTGAAAATGCTGAGGAAGCTTGAAATGAGATTTTGTAAAGATCTTAGATCTTTTCCAGATTCAATTGGAAGCATGTTCGCTCTTACTTCTCTGACTATATCTAATTCCAATATTTCTGAATTGTCGGGATGTAATACCCAGGCCAACACAAGCCCAGGCCCTGGCGAACAGACACTATCTCTCTCTAAGTGCAGATCGCCCTCTCTTCCTCTACTGCGAGTTTCTGAGTGTGGGTGCTACGGTGCGTGGGTTTCCTTGGATTTGGTGTTTCCGTCGAGTTCCTCACCGGAAGTGTGAAACGCCGGTGAGCCCACAATTTCTCTCACTTCCTCTCTGTTCTTGTTCACCCACGCACACACTGACTCTCACTCACTCCCGATCTCACTCATCCCAGATTTGTAAGAGCACTCCCAATAGCTTATTCATCTTATCCTTTAAAATACATCATCAAAATTCATTTTTTTTATTTTACATACTAATTTTTACAATATACCATACATCAGTTTATCTATTTTTTCTTCATATCATTTAAATATTATATGATTAGAGAGAGAGTTTGAAAAGAAAAGAAAATAAATATAGAAGAATATGAAAACAAGGATAAAGAGGGAAAATAAATTAATTAAAAAAGTTTACATGCATGAATAGGATTCTATAAATATAGAGAGATCACTGTATCAAAATGTAAAATATTTGTAAAATATAAAATCTGATGGAGTCCTCTTTTAACATCATTTCTTTATATTCTAAAGAAAACTCTATTTTAAAAGTGCTATTGGAGGGCTCTAACACACTCAATTTTCCCCCACCACGCCGTACGCCACCGCCCCTGTTTGTGGGCTCCATTGTCGACGCCACCACACAATCAACACTGGTAAGTCTCTCTCTTTCCCCTCCTCTTATCCAGATTCCTCTTTTATTTTTATTCGCTATTCTTGTAAAGCACAAATAATTTAAAACCGTATTAGTGCGTACGGTGTAAATTTAAACGAGAAACTGGAAAAGGTCCCATTTTGAACTGGTCTTGTTTGAAACCGGTTCTTGTTTTATACAAACGGGCTTGACTTGGTTTATCGGTTTTATAGTTTCTGGAATGGGACCGGACGAGACCGGTTAGAAGAAAAAAATATATAAAAATTAATATTATATATATACATATAAGTTTTATACAAAATTAATATTATACAAAATATTTTTTATATATAAGTTTTATATATAATATATAATTATATATGAAATTTTTATATTATAAATTATAATATTAAATATTAATCTTAAATATGAACATTTGTAATTTATTTGATCATATGTTATTAATATAATTATATATAATATAATATTATTATAATTTATAAAATAAAAGTTTAATCTTAAAGATGAAAGTTTAATTGATCATATGCTTTAAATATAATATATATATATATATATTAAATTATTAATAACATTTTATATATAGCTATACTAATATATTACTAATACTAATATATTATATATATCTAAATAATCACTATATTAAATAATCACATATAAAATAATAATATAGTAATACTAATACTATCACTATAATACAATCAATAATATAGTTATAATAAATTAAACTCACTATAACAATTAACAAATACTAATATAACAATTAACAAACTCACTATAGCTATAGTTATACTTATAGTCTAATATAGACTATAGTTATACTTATATTATATAGCTATATTAATAGTCTAATATTAATACTATTATATAGTCTAACTAATACTAATAGTCGAATATAGACTATAGTTATGCTAAATTACTATAACTAATACTAATATATTGCTATACTAATAGTCTAATATTAATACTATCATATAGTCTAATATATTATATAGTTATACTAATATATAACTAATACTAGGAGTGTGCAAAATTCCGACTCCGTCTGACTTCCGCTCCGACTCCGACTTCGACGGACGGACTCGGAGTCATCGGAATTCGGAGTATTCGGAGTCAGAATCAGAGCTCCAAGAAGCTCCGATTTCAACTCCGAATTTTTTTTAAAAAAACCCAACTGTAAAACGACGTCGTTTTATAGCTGGGTTTTAAAAAAAAAATTATGAACGACACCGTTCCACTTAATATGGAACGGCGTCGTTCCATATTAGAAGAGGTCCAAAACGCGTCACCCCCCTTCGTCTTCCTTCTTCTTCTCCCTTTTCTCTCGCGTCTCACTGAACCAGTGAAGCCGTCTCGCGCCTCACGTCTTTCTTGCCAGCGTGCCGCCGTTCTTCGTTGCTCCTCTGTTCAGCTTCCACCTACGGTGAGATTAAGGTTCTGAGCCCTAAATTTAATTCAAGTAATTTAATTCAAGCATGTCTCTTATGAATTGGAGCCAGCAGTTGTGATTCTTGTGAATTGGTTGTATTGTACATTGTATTGAATCACTGTTGAGCGAGGTATTGAATCACGGCGCTCAAAACCCTGAATTTTACATTGTATTGAACACTTGCGCTCGAGCGAGGTGTCGAGCGCAAGTCGAGCGCACGTTGTATTGAAGATTGGCTCGAGCGACATGTAGAGCGGAAGTCGAGCGAACCTCTCTGGAAGAGTTCTGCTCGAGCGACATGTCGAGCGCACATCGAACGAATCTCTCTGGATGGGTTCTGCTCGAGCGCCACTTCGAGCGCTCGTCGAGCGAACCTCTCTGGATGGGTTCTGCTCGAGTGCCACTTCGAGCGCATGTCGAGCGAAGCTCTCTGGATTGGTTCTGCTCGAGCGCCACTTCGAGCGCTCGTCGAGCGAACCTCTCTGGATGGGTTCTACTCGAGCGCCACTTCGAGCGCACGTCGAGCGAAGCTCTCTGGATTGGTTCTGCTCGAGCGCCACTTCGAGCGCACGTCGAGCGAAGCTCTCTAGATGGGTTCCGCTAAGTCGAGCGCACATCAAACGCATCTCGATGTAATAATACATGGATACAATAATACATTATGATACAATAATACATGCCTATACAATAATACAATAGCCTAGTTTATTTTTAAACTAATTTTTTGCTTCTAATTTTATTTTTCAGCTTCATTAATTGTGATATGGATCCTAGACATAGTAGAGATGATTGTCCACAAGGGGATGCGGCGGATGCCAATGCTACAACTCTTACACCGGTGGGTACTTCCACCCCTAGAGCCACATCTAGGGCAGCTACATCTTGTGCGAGTAGTCGACTCCCACTCCCAGTTGATATAGAGGATGAGGATATGTTCAACGAAGAGGAGGAGATGCCCATTGAGCAAGATCAACCACCACGGCCTTCTAAAAAGAGGTCGTGGACATGGGAGCATTTCACCAAAATTCCTAGTGATATTGCGAACCCGGTAGCAAGATGCCATTATTGTGGATCACTTTGTGGATGCCATTCGAAGAAACAAGGTACCAGTGTGTTAATAGCACATCTAAATGGTTGCCAACGATATAAGATAGCGAAAGGATTGCAAGCCACTGATCAGACCAACCTCAGTTACCAAACTTCTACAGCCACTGATGGTACACAGACTAAGAAATTGGTCATCCCTCAATACAGTGAGAAGATGTTGAGGGACATGCTTGCAGAGATGATAATTACTGATGAGATGCCCTTTACCACAGTTGAGAAAAGATGCTTTCGAAAGTTTCTAAATTTTGTTGAGCCACGATTTCCCATTTCATCACGGTATACGGTGATGCGAGATTGTATGAAGAGGCATACGAAAGACAAGGCGGAGATGAGGAAGATGTTTATTACCACTGGCCAGAGAGTGTCATTTACAACTGACACATGGACTTCCATACAGAACGTCTGTTACATGTGTTTCACAGCACACTACATTGACAGTGAGTGGATTTTGCATAAAAAAATTATTGATTTTAAAGATACTGTGGATCATAAAGGTCCATCCATTGGGGCCCAGATGGATGATTGTTTAAAGGACTGGGGAATTCGAAAAGTGTTATGTATTACAGTTGACAATGCCAGTGCCAATGAAATAGCAATTAATTGGTTTAAACGGAACACGACGGTGAGAGATGATGTCATTCGGGCCCACGAGTTTGTTCACGTTCGATGCTGTGCTCATATCATCAACCTCATAGTTGTTGAGGGGTTAAAAGTGGTTGATGATTCCGTAACCCGAGTCCGCAACATTGTACGATATGTGAGGGGTTCCCCTCAAAGGCTTGCCAAGTTTAAGGCAATAGCAGTGGATCTTAAGATTGAATGTTCTAGTATGTTGTACTTGGACGTTCCGACTCGATGGAACTCTACATACATGGTGTTAGATGTGGCACAGAAGTACCAAAAAGCATTCGAGCGGATGGAGGTCGAGGATGGGGCCTGAGGTATGCTTTGTTGGAGCCAGCAGGACAGGGGCTCGGTGCGCCGGACGCACATGATTGGACTAGTGTGAGCTACTTTGTTGAGTTTTTAAGAATTTTTTATGACATAACCATGCGGCTATCTGGATCCAAATATACGACTGAGAACTCATTCTTCAGCGAACTCTCGGAGCTTCACTTTCAATTGGAAAATAGTTGTACTGACTCTAGTGGATTGTTATATGCTATGGCTACGAGGATGAAGATCAAATATGATAAATATTGGGGGAATATTGAGAAGATAAATAGATTTTTATTTGTGGCTGTGATCCTTGACCCCCGAGTTAAGTTGGTCGTTTTAGAATTTTGGGTAAATTCCGTCCCAGGGGCAGTGAAGGCTGCAGAGTTTATTAGATTGCTAAAAATGATGTTGATGACTTATATAATCACTACAGTAATAGTTGTCAGCCTTCATCCGCAGCTGGTAGCTTCTCACATTCGAGGCCGACGGGATCGTCAGTTTCCTCAGGTGATACTGACCCATCTGTACGGGTTAGAGACAATCGTATTATACAGCAGTATCATCAACTCATGTCAACAAGGAATATTATGCATTGTACATCTGAGGTTGAACGATATTTTATGGAAGCTGTCGAGGCACCTAGTGATGTATTTCAGCTATTAATTTAGTGGAAAGTTAATTCCACTAAGTATCCAGTCCTTTCTTGTGTAACCAGAGATGTGCTAGCCATTCCTGTCACTACAGTTGCCTCAGAGTCGGCATTTAGCACTGGAGGTCGCGTGTTGGATGCTTATCGGAGTTCATTGTCACCGACAACCGTGGAGGCCCTCGTTTGCACACAGAATTAGATAAGTGAAACACCCATTAGACTACATACCGTTGGCGTTGATGCCGAGAGTTATAGGCTTGAATCGAGTAAGTTTATATGCTTTTATAGATCTAAATATTGGTTTTAATGTTTCTAACTTCTACTTTTTATGATTTTATAGATCTAATTGTGAACCCTAACATAATTGCCAATGATTGAGAGTCTGGAACGGACGCCGCTTGAGAGTCTTGGTAAGAATCAGTTTGACTAGTTGCTGATTTTTGTTTTAGTTCATTTTTTATACACTATGATTGAGATCTAATTTGAGCCTTTTGTTATTTGAAGTTTGAATTGTTAGTACAGGTATAAACCACATAATGGTCGTGCATTATGTGTATGTGTTTGTCAAATCAGATATGTGCGTGCGGAGGATTGATGCTTTCAACATACAGAAAATGAAGATTGGGCGCGCATTATGTGTATATGTGTTTGTGAAATCAGTTATAAACCAAATATGTAATATGATATGTAAAGTGTAATATAATATTTTCTTAAAGGTGGTCTGTTTCTATACAGCCAACTCACATGCATGCATGGCCCCCAAACAAATATTTGCTATTGTAAAACTAAACAACTAATTGATGTTGTCACGTAGGGTTGAAATTGTGTTTGTGTAAAGAAGTTTGGATTGAAAATTTTAAAAAACCAACGCATTCAGAATTTTGCTGTCTAAATACATTTCGATCTGTCAGAAATGCAGAGAAATAAACGATCCGAATCCGAACAGAATTCGGAGCTCCGATCGGTAGTCGGAGTTCCTATGGGAGTTCGACTTCGATCGGAGGTCGGAGCTCCGATAAGAGGTCGGAACTCCGATCTCCGATCGGAGTCGGACTCCGACTCCAGTTCGGAGTCAGAGTCAGAGGAAAATTTTGACTCCGACTCTTGTTGGAGTCGGAGGTCGGAAACGAGCACTCCGACTCCGTCGGAGTTGGAGTCGGAGCCCAGCCCTAACTAATACTAATAGTCTAATATAAACTATAGTTATACTAATTAGTAATCACTATAACTAAATCACTATTAATCACTATAACCAAATCACTATAGTCTATAACTATTACTATGTATTAAATGTATTACAAATATATATAATATAATTATCAATTTCCCAAACCATCATAAAAAAATTTTAATGATCATTAAAAAAAAAAAAAGGATCAAAACAATTGAAAGTTGAAACCAAAGGAAATGGTGCCGTTTCTCTCACAATTCCACTTTATACTATAAACCCTAAAACAATTTCAAACGGTGCCCCTCTCCTCACTCTCATATCTGTCTCTCAACCTCCCCTTACCGCCGTCGCATATACCTTGAGCTCACGGCATCACTGTCGTCATCGAACCTCCCCTCACCGACTTAAGGCTTTTCCTCACTCTTGTCTCTCGTCTCCGCCTCTCTAGTCTCTACCTCTACTCTGCCCTCTCGTCTCCGTCTATCTACCTCCCTCTCCATCTCTCTACCTTCCCTCACCGATCATCACACATATCGTGAGCTCATGGAATCACTATCGTCGTCAAACCTCCCTCACGGACTTATGGCCTCACCTCAAGTCTCTCTGTCTTCGATTCCTCACGGTAATTTTTCTCTATTATGTTTTTTCGTTTCACTTATTTAAGTTATTTGAAATTAATTCAAGTTATATGAATCATTAGGGTTTTGTGATCGTGTTTGTGTTATTAGGGTTTTGTGATTGTGATTGTGATTGTGATTGTGAAATTACCTAAAAGTGCATTTTATTGTTGATGGGAAGCTTCTGTAATTTCCCCCTCCATATGTGTTAACTTGAGTCTGCAAGTTGCCAATGGCTAGAAGTCTGTGTTTGTGTATATGGATTAACTATTTTGAATTTATGTGTTTTTGTGTGTCTTTGTGTGTCTGTGTGTGTTTGTTTATATGTATATGTCTTTGTGTGTGTGTGTGTGTCAGTGTATAGGAACATTTGAAACTTTTGAAGATAACTGAACATTTGAATTTATATGTGTTTGTGTGTCAGTGTATATGTCAGTGTGTGTGTGTTTGATAGTTTGTGTATATGGGTTTGTTTAGTAAAAAACAGAAAACTGGATCGAACCGGAAACTGGTAAAACCGGAGATACCGGTTTGGGAGGGTAACTAGTGCATAATCGGTTTTAAAAAATGCAAAACCGGTACATACCGGTTCGGTCCTAAATTTTGTCCAAAACCAGATCGGACTAGACCGATTACATCCCTATTAGTGCCTCTAAGGAAAGACTCAAGAAACTTTTTGAACTCGGATTTGTATTTTGGTGTAATAGGGTATCTCATACGTTCTTAGGTTGCTTTGTTGCCCAAATTCGACTAACGGTTTTAGGTATGGTAAGCTAAGCGTTGATCTCACTTTTAACCAATTTAATTTGTGGTATGTATGGTTGTATCATTGTATGTGCTGAATTTTTAATGGATGATATTGGAAAGGAGTTGCTGGATTTGTTATTTTCTTTTATAATTGTTGATGTGTGGCAGTTTGAGGATTTGTGTGTGGCGGTTTGAGTTGATTTCTGACTGTTGGGGTTAAGCGGTGTAGTTGTTTCAGGGTTGTTTACGGTGGTGGTGGGATTATGGGTATTAGGCTGCTTGTGTTGGACATGTGGTGGGTGGTGTAGATGCTCGAGGTTGACGTGTTGGATGTTTTGAACTATATGTTGGTTGTGTTGGGGCTTTTTATATTGATGGTTTGAGTTGACGTGGCTGTTTGAGTTATGTATTAGCCGTTAGAGTTGACGTTGGTTTGTTTTGAATCTATATTTTTGCTATTGGGTTGATGGTGGTTATGAGATATTTGATGGTGGGGCTGACTATGTTGGACACACTGTGAAGGTGCAATGTGAGAGTTTAATAAACAGTTTAGGAACTGAGGTTGGTTTGGAAAATATATGCATGCTTGCTTTTAATCAACCTTAGATTTGTGTTCTGGATATGCATGAAATATGTATAAGAGAGTTTTTTTTTTTGTTCTTTTTTTTATTTTTTTTATATCATGATTGGTGTAGACATAAGCTTTATTTTAGCATTCCGTTTTTCTGAACTACAAAAAGAGCGAATCTGAGTGGCTAGTTGAGATCCATGGCTAATCCGAGTGCTAAGATGCAGTGAGTGGCAGATCTGAGTGTTGAACTGCAGTGGCTTCAAATTCGCCGCATCTAAGGTGTGGTGGAAGAGATTGGGAGGTGATGGCCTTCGTTCGGCGACATATCACTTTTGGATGCTCTTCACAAAGATCATCTACATTAGAGAAGTGAGAGAGAGAGAGAGAGAGAGAGAGAGAGAGAGAATGTTATAACCAAACCCTTTGGATCATAACAGAGAACTACCAAAAGAGGCATAGGGCAACAGATTTGGGAAAAATTGACGGTGATTTGGAGTGAGTGAAAAGGATGCCGTGTGACAGCAAATCTGAGTGCTAAGTTGCAGTGGGTCCAAATCGGCCGCATATAAGGCGTAGTGGAGGAGATGAGATTGGGAGGCGTTGGCCTTCGTTAGACGAAATTGGCTGTAGAGAAGAAGAGAGGGATCGGGATAGGGTGTCCGAAATCCTTCAAGAGGTTCAAGCAATAAAGTGATGAGGCAACCATACGTAAAGAATTTAATCGTGACAACCCAATTATGCAAAGATCACGAAAACATAAATTTTGTATTAACCACAGAAAAAATTTGGATAAATATTGCGTCTACTCACAATTTTCACAAAAAATATTTCTACATGCTGAAATAGTGCATTAGCCTTTGAAATTTTCACATGAGGACATAACATTAAGAGAAATGATATATGCAATTCCCAAATGTACAAGTTTGATGTATGCTCTTTATTAAAAAAGTGGACCCTACTATGGAAAAGTGTAAAAAACTCAATATTTTTCTTGATGAGGCCCACATTTTTACTAAAGATTTGTACATTTGAAACTTGTACCTAACATTACTCTAATTGTCAGTGTGTATAGTAAATTTTGTAAATTTTATGAGTGGAGGTAGTCTTTTTATGATCTAATCCTTATGGGTTTAGACGTGCACACACACTCATATGTACATTATATGCAAGTGACTTTTTTTATGATCCAATTCTCTTTTGTTTAATTGTGACGCCCCCAGCCCCTGGTTGGGATTAGATAGTAACTGAAGTGTTGGGACATGTAACTCAAGACAAAATACCCTTGTATATGATAGTTAAAATGCATGCTCCTAGAATATTTCTAGCAATATGCAATATATCGCAGTAGAAATTCATATGAATCTATGTAAGATTAATAGCAATTTCAAAAGCATCATGGTACCATTTAAAACCATAAATCCCAAAACAATTTATGTGTTCAAATTCTCCAAAATACAATAGGGTTTTAAAACCATATCCCTCCGATAATCGTTTTCTTTCTAAGGTTTCTCTTTCTTGAGCTTACATTGTTTCGTCCTTATTGATAATTTTCTTCAAATCCTCGAAAGGCTTCAATACTTCACTTATGAAGTGGTCGGCCGCTTCGAGCCTAACTTCTATGGATGGCTCTGCCAAGCGTTCAGGGCTCTTCAAGGCCTCCTTCACGGGTGGGGAATCCACTCTCTTGCATTTTTCCATGGTCTGTATCTACACTTGTCACAATTTCTACATTCTGAGTTGGGAATGGTAGTGGAAACTACCACGATGAGATTTCTCAATAAGTAAATAAACAACATATAAACAGACAACATTAGCATATAAAGGCAAACCATGAGATGAATACATGGACATGTACTAGAGTTGAAACTTAACTCATGCAATTTTGACTTCGCAGAAACATATGACAGAGATCTTTTGACATTTCGATTAAACATCCTTTTTTTCACATTGAACAGTTCATTACACATCTTTTACTTATTGCCTTTCCACTTCTTGTAACATATAATCAAATAACTCATGACTCTCCTATAGGAGTGACAGGAACAGGCCGGACCGATTGTCGCTGGCGGAGACTGGCCGTCGGAGTTAGGAACCACCGGAAATCGGTGGAGAATCGATCAGCCGGCTGTAGAAAATACTCTGAACCGTTGTTGGCCAGTTTGGTCCCAGTCTGAACAGCCGAACCGGCCAATATTATTTATTATATATTTTTTAATATATATATATATGATACAAAACGACACCATTTCACTTGAAACAACGTTGTTTTGCTTTAAAACTTAAAAAAATAATAATAATAAAAAAAAAAAAGAACAACGTCGTTTGGTTGAGACCGAACGGCATCGTTCTGGGCTAGGGTTAAGGATCGAATGACCCCCACCCCCCTTTCTTCTTTTTCACTGCCGCCATGTACATCTCTCTCAGACTCTCTCTACCCCATAAGGATAAGGGTAGGTCG
Organism: Juglans mandshurica; assembly: GCA_022457165.1. Taxonomy (NCBI): domain Eukaryota; kingdom Viridiplantae; phylum Streptophyta; class Magnoliopsida; order Fagales; family Juglandaceae; genus Juglans; species Juglans mandshurica. The sequence goes on along the minus strand of CM039621.1, from coordinate 14,269,186 downwards.
TGTATGGGATCTCACATTGCTTGGGAAAGAGAATTTCTTGCTCTTTATAAGGTTCCAATGGGGCTCCAATTGTATTATTCACTAGTTCTTTTGGAGTATAGGCCATGTGGTTTGGGCCTTCCATTGGGGTGTTACAAATGGTATTAGAGCATATTTCAACCAGAAAAGTGGGACTTGAGCCGTGCCACCTACGATGGATTGGCCCGACGAGGATGTCGAGAATTTAAGGAGGGAGATTGTGACACCCCATATGATAAGGATAAGGGTAGGTGGTGTATGGGATCCCACATTGTTTGGGAAGGAAAATTTATTGCTCTTTATAAGGTTTCAATGAAGCTTCAATTGTATCATTGATTAGTCATTTTGGAGTATAGGTCATGTGGTTTGGGCTGTTCATTAGGACTTTACAAGCCACCTCCTCCTCCTCTCTCAATCTCTCTTGCCGACAAACGACAACGCCCCACGACGCCAACACCTATCTCCTCTCTCAGACTCCCATTTCTCAAGTTCTTTCATCTCTTTTCCTCTCCTCCATATCTCACGTCACACGACATCTTCGGTGAGTAGTGGCCTATTTTTTTTGCCCGGTTGAATGATAATTGAAAAATTATCATTTAAGTATTTTTTTTCTTTTAGCATTGTTCGATCCCTGTGTTGCTGACTTGCTATGATGAAATTATCTAATGAAAATGAAATTGTTTGTGATTGGTTTAGATTTTTCTGTTGGTTCATGTTCACCTAGCTTCCAGATTTTTCAATTTATTAGAATCTAATGAGTTGTTGTGATCAGTGATGCATTTAAGTGTCTTGTGACATTTTGTTGCTATGATTGTTGTTGTTTATAAAATCTAAGTTGTTTTGAGCCTGTGATTGTTTATGATATTCTAATTATGTTTTAAAAATATTTTAATATAAATTGAGGAAAGATGAATGAACTAAAACCTAGATTAGAGTCTTAGATTTGTGATGTTTGCCATGTTGCAAACTAGCTTTTGTTTATCCTTTTGTAGTAGAATCGAGTAATGTTTTCATTGTAATTTAATTTTAGTATTTTTCATAACCAAAATTCACCAACATTTGATATTTTATTCTTAATTCTTATTATTAATTATTTCATATTTATTAATGTTTGTATATAGAGTTGGGCACACAATCAAACGTGACAACTATTGAAAATTGAAGGTTGAAGGCTTGAAGCAGCAAACATGAAGATTGAAGATCACTCCAAATTTGTTGTCATTTATCTATGTTATATTTTTTTTTTCATTGTTATTTGTTGCTATGTTTAAGACAATTTTTCTTTTTTTGTAATATGTAATACTAAACATCTAGTGAAGTTATGTTTATTTTATTTTTTTTAATTATGTAGTAAGCAGTAAGTAATATAGTTAGTATTAGTATTATAATTTATAGTTATAGCCTGTAGTATTAGTATTATAAATTTATAGTTATAGTGCTAATTTAGTAATTTATTTATTTATTTTATACATAACATTACAAATACAAATGATATTAAAATAAAAATGAATCTAAAATATAGAAATAATGATCTAGAAATAGTTTAAAGTAAATTATGAGTTTAAAATAATCCCAAAAGGCCCAAAGTATATTAGAAAGTGTGTAACAAATAGACCTAAATTTAGGCTAAAAAAAAACCCAAACTGATAGCTAGATCGATGGACCGGTGAATAACTGGCTGCCTCCCTATGGTCGGCCGGTTCCGTTGGTTTCCACCATGTGAAAAATCTATGTCAGTTCAGTTTTCAGCCCTACTCCCCTGTGTACCATGGGCTCCCTGCTAGTTACCGCATCGCCTAACCGGCCCACTTGGTCGAGGTGACTACGTCAGAATCTTTTTCTTATTCGGTAGTTCGCCTTTTTCATCTTCACCGCATATAACACATGACACCCACTAGCTTTATGTGCTACCCCGCTCCGGAACACTTTAGAAGGAACCACTCAAAGTTCGCCGATTGTACTTCATCGACCCAGGAGTTTTCACTCCAATTTATGCACTCAAGAGTGCACAGGGAAGTTTCATCGGGGCATTCCCCCATCCTAGGTTTTGAAGTCATGATAAAATGTGTACAAACTCTTTTCTTTGAAAAAATAGCACACAACCCAAAATGCATGTGACATGAACTTGTAACTCTTTTTCTTTTCATGGACCGTATGAACATGCAATGCCAAGGACTATGTAATCATGTGACAACACATTGAACATTTTACGTTACATCTTGAAAATATTAGAACATGTAGTTCACTTAATACAAAAGCATAATCAATAGCATTCAACATACCAAGGCAGGAGGCATTTTCTTAAACCCAATAACTACTCATAACCTATTTATCAAGATCATATAAACATGTCCAATATCATGCCAAAACCGATTACATAACATGATACACAAGAATACAATCTCTCAATGTCTATGTCTAAGTATGGCCAAATCATTCAAGAACACATAAGCATGATTCACAAGAAACGATTTTTGAATCTTTATCTCTAAGCATGTCTGAATTATCAAGAACACTTTAGAATGGCAATTCATCATGTGAAACTAATTACAAGACATCATATGGTAAGAGATTTTCAACCAACAAAACTAATTCACACGTTAACATACAATAATACAAAGCTTACACGATATATACGAATATCATCCGAGGGTAGGTTGAGAGTCCACTTACAAAAATCCAAAACAATATGACACAATCAAACAAGTTATAAAAAAGTTTGTTTAACTAATTAGAATGAAGAAAACATAACCCTAATCTGGCGTATGTGAAGGTGCTAGGGTTTTTCTTGCTCACAGAGGCACTCCAAGCATTCGAGGCATGTGAGTGTGTGCATGGCATAGGTATGATGTGCATGTGGTGCATCATGGTTGAGATCCCTTGGAAACAAGATAAAGATTACAACTTCTAGTTTTCGGCCTCCTTCTTTGAAAAACCCTAGTTTCTTCCAAGAAAACCTCTACGAGTAAGATCAAACGTTTGTGCATGTGGTGGCGGTATCTCCCTTGATACCGGGCACTTAAGACCCCATCACCCCTTGTGTTTGAGCGTTTGTGTGTGTGGGTAATGGGAGTTAGGGTTGTACCGTGCGGCTCATCCCTTGATGACGTGGCTCCTAGCTTCTTTGCTGTCATGAGGGGGTTGAAAGAGCCTGACTGCCATGTGCTACTTGGCAATCATAGCGATGCATGGACATATGGTGCTATTGACCCCAACAGTGGAACTGCAGCTTGACACTGCTCATCAATATGCTCTTTTGATGCGTTTGGGCTGGCAACCTAGAAGGACAATAATTCTTTGTTGGTGGGATTCAGAAGAGTTTGAGATGGTAGTTAGGTAATATTAAATTTTCATTGTTCATTGATGTTTACCTACGGAAAAAAAAATCAATGGTCATTGATGTGTACCCTAGGGTTGGGGTTGGACCGTTGGAGGGGAAAATGAGCATCCGTCTTGTTGTTGTTACTTGAATTTCGATTTTCAAAATGGACGAGCATAACATTATCTGTGATAGCACATCATTTAACCAGATTGTATCAAGAATAGATGTCTGATAATATCTAATTGCTCATACACGCATTTCTCACTGATAATATTAAAATTGTCTAATATTTATCGAGACAACATTTCAAACTATTTAAAACTAAAATGACCAAATTAATAATTATGTAATAAGTAATTAATAATTATATTAATTACAGGAGCAAAACTCCTACTTCAATAGTATATATGTTACTTGCTCAAAAAAAAAAAAAAAAAGTATCTATGTTACAAATTAGGAAAGAGAAATTATATTCGTAATAATTAGTCTTTAATCTCATTCTTTTACCATTCAGTGATGTAGCATAAAACGACATGCATGATAGAAAAACTCATTGATTATTTTTTACTTACCTCTACTAATTATTGGATATCAGATCAGGAGATGGATGAAGAATGATGATTAAGAGGTTTACTAATATTATTTCTAATTAGAAAAACTTTTAATATTTAGTTGGAAGTTTCTTTGTTATATTTACACTTTGAAATGAGCATGTAACATTTATATAATAATAATAATAATAATATATAGTGGTAATACACGTATAAGCCTTTTTACAATCGTTTATACAACCATCTACCAGTAACCATGCATTAGGATGGGTTAATTCGTGGTTTCTATAACGTTCATTCTATTCTTAAGCCATTGTCTCTGATGATTGTGTGTGTTTATTATTTGGTCTTAGATGTAGGAGTGGGTTACCATGTGTTTTATATGCTAACTTTCTTAATTACTTGATGAGCATAAATGTTTTCAGACTCTTGCAAGAGTTTTCATATAATTAAATTCTAGTTCTCTTTCATAAAGAGAAGACTTCTGTAATAATTTTTTTTTAACTCTTTTGCTTAAAATAAGAAAATGAAAAATTTACGTGAAAAGTGCTTCATTTGTATTGTTGAAGCATTGGATTATTGCAACACTGAGGGACTATACCATGATTTGAATGTTTTTTTGTTTTTTATTTTTTGCTTTTAGTTTTTAGTTTTTAGTTTTTAGTTTTTTTTTTTTCATGTACTAATGCTGTTTATTATTCAATAATGTTTGGCGTTTCCAATGATGATCAATGGAGGCTGGATAATTGAGAACATAAAGACAAAAAGCTTTAATCCATTAAAAAATAAGGAAAAAGGACTGAAAACTTGAAGAACCTAAGAGAAAAGAACTGGTTGCTGAAGTTTTAACCTTATGTGAATATTAAATATGATAATTTGGAGTGGATTTCACTGCTTTATGGTGAACAAAAGAAAAAGTGGATAATAAAAATTGATCTATGGTTGTGATTTTGTGGAGCCATAATTGTAATTTATAAAGTTTTGTGATTGTGTTGTGTACATGTATAAATGATATGGACATATTTTATGTATTGAATATATAGGTTTCAATAAACTATAAAGAATTGATATAGTGATTGAAAACTTGTCATCAAGAGTGTTAATTCCTAAATTCGCACAACAGATCAGAAGGGAGAAAATAATGATTCCCGGCCCACGTTGGTGACTTAGGCTTCAATACGATGCTCTTCACGTTCATCCATATGATAAATAATAAATAAACAAATTAAAATAAATAAAGAGAGGCACAAAAATTTACGTGGTTCGGCATAATGCCTACGTCCACGGGTTGTTTGGAGGCAAAATCTACTATAATTAGTGATTTTACAATCTCTCATGACCTTCCATATCTCACAATACAATGGAGTAATTTAGTCTAAGCATAAACAAGTTGTGGTGAGTCTGAATGTAGGGAGCTTCTGTGGAGAGATCTTGTGGAGAGAGGTTTATAGAGGTTTATAAACCTCTAGTTTATAAAGAGGTTTATAGAGCTTCGTAGGGGATCTACTCCTTATATAGAGGTTTATTTCTTTGAAGTGATTGAGTCCAACTTGCCTTGTGAAACCCTTGCCTTGTGAAACCTTTTCCTTTTAAAAGTCGGAGTCTCTTTCCTTTTAGGAGTTTAAATCTCTTTTCTTTTAAGAGTCTGAGTCTCTTTCCTTTTACAAGTCTGAGTCTCTTTCCTTTTAGAAGTCTGAGTCACTTTCCTTATATCTTCTTAGTCTTATCTCTTAGCTTTACTTTCGGCTTTATCTCGAGGCTAACTTTTAGGCTGTTGATTTGATCCCTACAAAGAGTATGTGTGTTTGTTGGGATTGTGATTTTGAAATGAGTATGTATTACCTTATAGATTGAAAAGAATGTTCATAAATGTTTATATTGACAGGCTATATATTGAGTATTGGATGTGCTATGCATGAACAATGGTTGTGTGACCAACCGCTTCTTTTCCTCTCAATTGGTCACGAGTCTCGCCTTTATATTTTAAATCTTGAATTTTTGTTTTAAATTTAGTAGATGATTTTTAAAGCGAGCCGAGTATTTTAAAATTCTCGAAATATTTTAAATGTCCAAAATAATTTTAAATTGGGTGTTTTTAGTATTATTGAACCAACCCCATATTTCAAGTAAACCTTTTTATATTTTGGAGCCCTAAAAATAATATAGTTTTAGCATATCATTTTAATTAACTAATTTTATTTCTTTATGAATATTATATAATATTCACCATTTTAATTTATGTTAAAAACTCTACTTATTTAGATGATTTTATTTCTCTTAAAAATATTTAGTAAATTTTATTATTTTATTTTATGATGAAAAATATCAGTTTGGAATTTAGAAAACAGAGTTGAATTTATTTTATTTCTCATTCCATTTTACTTTCATTTCTTTACTTATTTTTTTAGTTTAGTTTGATTCTCTGTCTTCAGTTTCAACCGTTGGATCTAGGTTAGGAACTCCTAGATGTAGGGCCTACATTAATTATCCCAAAAGTCCTAATTTCCTCTCTTCTCTCTCTCACCTCCCTCCAGCCCCCCCCCCCCCCCCAAAAGCAGAAACTCCCCAGCACGCCTCCACCACAACCCAGCCACGCTGCCATCAACTACATTGTATACTCCGTCGCACGTCGTCGGCCAACCACCCCTCCTCTTAGTCGGCTTCACCCTCACCCTGTGGACCTATTTCTCGATATCTCCCTCTGCTCCTCGCGATTTCTTCCCCCCACGACCATTGTCACTACCATCAACTGAGCTCGCTGCCACTCCTCACAGGTCGACTACCCTTTCTCACCCTTCTCAGTTCCTCTCTCTCCATCTCTCTCTCTCTCTCTACCGCTGTGCGCCGCCACGTGCCACCAAGGAGCGGTCACCTATGAAAGCTCAACCCATAAGCCACCTCGAGCAATCGTTATACCCCACTCAACCCCACCGCCTCCGACAGCCCCTCCGAATCTCACCCCTTTGTTTATCTTTGTTCGCCACCCACAGCTGCTTGTGGCACCGCCAGCCACAGTCTGCGATGCCAATCCATGGCAGTCAAACCCCCAACTTCAAGGCTTCGGCCTCTTCTCCATTTGTCACTCTTTTCCCTCTTCCCTCAATCAGCCTCCAGCACACACACACCTCTCTCTCTCTCTCTCTCTCTCTCGCTCTCTCTCTCTCTCTCAACCGTGCACAGCAAGCCCAACTACCACTTACCAGTTATCAACCACTACTGTGAGACCAAATGACGCACTTCCTGCAACCCACCCGTAGTAGCCAAACCCTAGCTCCAGCCACACAAACAACCCCTGTTTTTAAGGTCATGGTAGTGACCACTAAGCCTGTAACACCCGGACTCAGAATTTGTATGGTTGGACCATGTTTTTATTTATTTATTTATTTTTGGTTTTTAGGTTAGGGATCGAGTAGCTTTTTTATTTATTTTTTTTATTTTTAGCGTTCGGCCCATCAGTTGCGGAACAAGGCCGCACCCGTTTGACTAAACCTTAGAAAACCTTTTAGTTTTTGAGGTAGCCGATTCCCTCACCCGCACGACTCTCTTCCCAGCCGCATGCACGTCCCTCATGCACATCCCTCGTCCGTTTGGTTTTCATCTAGGGTTTTCGCAGTATATTTATAGTCGCATGTTTCTCCATGCTAGTAAAACTACTGCCCAAAACACAAGCCGCCGCACCACTTTGAATCGCAAGCCAACCCAGCCCCTCTTGCCGTTGTTTTCATCTTCCCCAAGGCTCCTCAACCCCACGTTCACCACCCTGCCGTGCCCAACCTTTGTTTCACGCACACAGCCATGCTTACCACCAGGTAATAGCCACTGCCCGAGCCCCACGAGAAACCGCACAACCACCACCGAAGGGTAGTCTCACTGCCAAACTCTTCCACAACACAATCCAGTCGCTGCCACCAGCGTCTTTCCCGTAGCAGCAACCCACGAATCAGACTCAACGCTACCGTCGCGTCCTGCCCTAAGCCATCGTTCAAGCTATTGAAGAAACCTTTGTTTTTGTCTCCGAAAATAGAGCATTTTTTTTTCCTTTTCTGTTTGCTTCTATTCAACACAAACCAGCCGAGCGCCGCCGCCAACAGCAGTAGTGTACGCCAAAGAATAAGTCTCCACAGTCGGAAGTCGTATAGTTGTCACCTAGCACCACCTTTCACCGCTGACGCTGCGTGATACGTAAACCCCCCTCTCCCTATCTCTCAGTTTACTCCCTCTCTCCCTCGCGATTGCTCTCTCTCTCTCTATCATTACTTAGCTCTTCTTATCACGCTGCCGAAACCACTCAGCCAACCTCAAACAGTTGGCTAAATACTCTTCGTCAGCCCTATTCAGTCGTGCGTTCTTCATTAGCACGCCACCCAATTGCCAGCATATCCACCGAAGCCACTCAGCTCCAATCGGATCCCTGGTGTAGCCTCGGTGAGCCTTGTCGCTGCCTCTTTCTTTTCACACTTGAAAACTATTTTCGGTTTTAGTGAGCGTCCGTTGCATGCATTTGTGGTTCCAGTAACTTGTTGCCCTGCATTTTGAGGTATTTTGCTCTTTACGTAAGGTTAGGGAAGCTTAGATCTAGGGTATTACGATTTTACCCCTTCAGTTACAAGCCAAGGCATTAGGTGGTTTGAGTTTATATTTTTCGGTTGGGTTGGGTTGACTTTTACCAAGGGTTTTATGATGGCATATAAGTCTTTTATTATGTTAGTCAAAAATGTTTCTTAAATGCTTTAAATTGTTATTTCTTTCAAAGGAATAATTGGTAATGTTGTATTTTTACAATGACTTAGTTTATTATATAATCGTTGTGTAATTTAAAATATTTTGGTGTAATTATATTAGCTAGTATTAGATTTTATAATTACACGTTAATAGTAAATAAGTTAGACTTTTAAATGTTTTTAGCCGAAGTTATTAAATGGACATTGCCAATTTTAGAAAGGGATGTTATATTTTGGGCTTTTGAGGGTTTTATGTTTTGAGGAATTAAAATAGGTTATTTTATAAGCTTAGGCTAAAATACCGAAATACGTGATTGATTGAAAATTTACGGAAATTACTTGATTATTTGATAGGTGACGATTGTTAATTATCGACATTTTGAGGAAAATTCTGAAAAGCTAAGAAATCCAGGTAAGCGGGGTTCCTATGCTAGACTTTACATTAAAATAAAATGAGCTGAGGTTATTTTTGGAAAATATACATATTTGATTATGAAAAGAAATTCGAACTACCTCAGTTATTTGTTCTGCATTACTCATGAGATTCTGTTTAAGAAAAAAATATTTTCTGTCATGACTGGGTAGACATGAGCTTATTTTTGACATTCTGTTTCTGAACTTTGAAAAAGAGAGCGAATATGAAATTTGTGTATAAATAATGTTGTGATATGATTTTGTTATGTTCTGAAGATTTTGTTCAGTACTCTGTCTGGATAAGACGTGATTTCTGAAAACCTTTGGCATGACTCTCTAATTCTGAATTTGATTCTGTTTCTGCTCTGTTCAGTTACGGCCCTGCCACGGGTGATAATAGTGGCATACGGCCCAACCACGGGTAATAATAATGGATACGGCCCAATCACGGGTTATAATAGTGGATACGGCCCAACCACGGGTAATAATAGTGGATACGGCCCTGCCACGGGTTATAGTAGTGGTCTTTGTTTTGAGTGCACACCTTGGTGACAGAGTGTTTTATGTTCTACTTGGCTATCCGCAGATGCACAACCCTACCACGGGGGTTATACATGGCCTCCGTTTTGATAATGTTTTGATGATCATCATCATCATTTATGCTATGCCAAAGAATATTTTTGAATGAGATTATTTCTAAATGTTCGCTCTGATATTTTGATAACATGTTTTGCTTCCGCACTCTGAAAATGAAAATGTTTTATTCTGCATTCTGATTTCTGTAAATGCTCATGTTTACACTCTGGTATATGTTCTCTGCTTACTGAGTTGTTGATAACTCACCCCTTATCTTCATATATTTTTCAGATAATTTTGATGGTTCAGCTGGAGAACAAGAGTAGAAAATTTAGCAAGGTGTGATGATCATAGTGGAATAAGTGCCTGAGGGTACAAATGCTGATTTGAGGGTCGTAGTTAGTAAACTGATTTATTTTTCGGGTATTTGATTTGATGAGTTGAGAATGTTTTCGAGTTTTTGGAGAATTTCTAATTTATGTTATTGAGGATTTCTTTATTGTTGCCATGGAGGAACTTAGATTTTTGGATTGATTAAGTGGATTAATATTTTATGGAATTTCTAGATTTTATAGTTGTGTTATTTAAGTAAATTTTAAGTATTAAGAGCTAACTCTCCGGACCTTCGGGATCGGGGCATTACAAAGCCTCAACCCAGCCCTTCCTTGCACGTATGTAGCGACCACCACGAGACCTTGTCAGACAGTAAGTGACACAACAATTTCAACCCTTAATTTTGGGTATAAATCTCCTCTTTATCACGAGAATTATTTTGTTTGTGAAGTTGAAATAGAATATTGTGAAATATGTTGTGTTGTGAACTGTGGGTTGTGATTGTGAATTGGTGGGATTACTGCGAACGGTGCTCTGTGGAGTAGTTTGTGATGTGGCTGTGTAGTTTGAAGTGATGAGCATTATTGTGCAGTTTCTGTTGTGGTTGTGCGTAGTGTGAAGTGATGGGGTTGTTGTGCAGTTGTGACGTAGTGGTGCTATGGCAGTAAGTTATGAAGTGACAAGATTAAATGCGAAGTTGTATTGTGTGAAGGATGGGGTGATTGTGTAGTTGTGAAGAGGTAGAATACCATGTGAAGTGATGGAATCCCTGTGCAGTTTGGGAAATGGTTGTGAACTGTGTGAAGCGTTAGGATGTGGTGCAGTGTGATATGATTGTATTCGTGTGAAGTGTTATGTTAGTTAAATTTGAGTTGGATGTTAGTGTCGGTGTATATAAAGCTTGTTTGGACAAGCGGGCATTTTAGTAAGCTATATGCTGATTTTAGGTGATAAAGAGGGTATGGTACATGTGTAATTGGTTGGATAGATGTGCCAGACAGATTTACCATATGTAATGTATATTCTATCTAAAGCATGAGTACACGATGTTTAAGCCTTAGAGTTGGCTTAGTTGTGTATTATGCTTGGTTTGGATTATGATGAAGTGTTGATTAGATTATGCATGAATGGAGGAAGAGATATATGTATTGACTAGGATTGAGTGTTATAACTTGGTTGATTCAAGTTATACATCAGATCGGATGGTTTGGTAGGAAGAGTGTGATGAAGGTGATAGTGTGTCTTAACCTTTAAAATGAATCAAGGAGGTTCACTTTAAAGGATAAGCACATGAAATCGAATGATGTGTTTGAAAGGTGACCTCTAGTGGGTCCCAACCTACGGTTTTGAGAATTTAGAGAAGGGTGATAAAGGAAAGTATGGGGATGGACTTGGAAAGTGAAGTATGTCTAAGTGAACAAAGTCCAAGTCAAGAGTAGTTTATACATTTTATGAGTTTTAGTTGCTTATGCACTGGAAAAGGAAATTATGTTAAGGTTATGTATGCATACACGCACATGAATGGACTGCATGAAATGAAAAATAGCATGGAGTCCAGGTAAGCATTATGTTCATACTCTTCTAGAGTTTTCTAAATCATATGAAAATGAAAATGAAAAACCTTTATGAAAAATGTTCCTTTTATGCAATGAAAGAATGTTTATGAAAGTATACTAAGTATTAATGTTTAAAGGTATATGTATGTAATAGACTTCTTTGGTAGCCCCTATTTATGCACCCAAAGTAATAGTTGTATGTATGTGAATGGATGTTATATGTAATAGCTATTTTCTTTATTTTCCATGAAATGAATTGCTGAGATTTATGCTTAATGCTGAGAAATGATATTTAAATGATGCGATGAAAATATATTTAAATGACTTTATGAAATGATATTTAAATGACTCTATGAAATGAAGTTTAAATGATGCTATGAAATGATGTTTAAAGCATGCTATGAAATCATGTTTATATAATGTCTATGATTATGCTTTGAAACGATGTTTATGAAATGAATGAAAATGAAAGGATTGAAAGGAATGAATGTTTTAATGTATGAAAATACGTAACAGATATGACGGAATGAATGGTGGTATCAATGGAATGGGCAGATTGTAATGCTGAGTAAGTAGTACTGGTAGTACACCTAGTGCTACCCTCTGACTGAAAGGGATTCTCAACCATGGGCAGAATTTGAGTCCGATCGCTAACTCCAATACACGGGACGTAACAGTGTGTACCGGCCAGAGTAAAAGTGATAAGAGTTAATTGAATGTTGTGAAATCATTTGGCTTTTTATTTGAAATTTACAAGGTGTGCAAAATGTTTTATGAGAAATGAAAACCATTTTAAAGAAAAATCTCACCTTGTAATGTTTTCAAATGAAATGAATGTTTTATGTAAAGTATGTAGATGAATGTCAAATACATGAATGAAAACCTATGTTAGCATATTTTTATAGTATGAAATAATGCTTACTAAGTGTTCGCTCATTTCATTTTTATGTATGTCCCTCCCCCTCCCAGGAACAAAATGAATAAAAAGTGTCAGGACAGACATGGCCCAAGGGAAGAGTGACAGAAGCCTAAGCATGTTTTATGTAATGTATGAAAGTAAAATTTTGTAAAAGTACTTTTAATTTAATTTAATGATTTCTGTTGTAAACTCTCTTTTAATTTATAGAGCATGTTTTAATTTTAAAACATAGAATCTTTTATATCCTGGAAAGGAAAGAAAAAATATTTTAAAATGTTCAGTAATTCACGTCTCGTTTTCTAAAATTATTTTCCAAAGTCCCACCACAAGGACGAGCATTACAGGTTGTGTGATGGATTTGGGTTGAGCTCAAGTGATATATGGGTTGAGTATGAGTATGGGTATCGATTTCAAGAGCATTTTCAGATTTTGTGATATGTGAATTTGGTTTATGATTATACAGTTGTGTTATTTATTGTGTTAAACTCAAGTGTTAGATGGATAAAATATGTACATTTGTATTGGATTGGATTACATGGGCATCAAGCATGTTGATATGTCTTACAGTTTGAGTTATGTATATGGGAGTGTGAAGTGGAGTGATGTGAATTGGTACTAAATATTGAAGTGATATGTTGATTGGGATTGTTGTTGGTGTGTATGAAGCTTGAAAGAGCATTTGTAGATTAATATTAACAACTGGACAGACTATGTTGAAAGTGGTTTTATTGCATTTCATGGTTGTGTTAGTTGTTGCGTATAGAATTTTAATGGATGGTGGATTTAAATTTATGTGTGTATATTAATTGGTATGTTACAATTGGACATCTTATTTGTGTACCTTGTCCAGGTGGTGGGAGCAACATAGGTTGAAAGCAGAGGAGGGGAGAGAATGTAATCCATCCCCTCAAGGTTTCTTTGGTTTTTTTTTTTTTAGAAGAGCCGGTAGCCACCCAGATTGCAGCCCCATCCCAAGTTTATTAATAAACCCTCACTTATGGTAGAGGAATACCGTGGTAACAGACGGACACTTGGGATTTACAAAAAAAATACCCCATGCATCAAACAAATTAAAAAAAAAAAACTCATCCTATACAAAGCCCAACAAGAACCGATCTAACTACATGCCACACTCAAAAGAAACTTCCTACCTTATAGATGAAAAACTAATCTTATCCAGTCGGATCATGCCCCTCACAGCAGAAGCTAGAAAGTTCTGATCCATACGTCCTCATGGACATCCAAGAAAGTTGTCCCTCTCGTAATGCAATATGCTCCAAGTTCAAGGGGTTAGTACTGTATATTTACATATTTTGGCATGTTAAGTGCTTTCTCTTCATTCTTCCCATATGGAATTTGTGTGATGTTTTGCAGTAAAGGCTTCAAGTCTGGTGCTTCGATAAAATGTTCTGGCTGTCAAGGTTTTGGAATCAAAGTCTCCATTAGGCACCTTGGCCCTTTTTTGATCCAGCAAATGCAGCATGCTTTCAATGAGTGTAATTTATCTCTTGTGAATATAGTAGGAACAAGAAAGAAGTTAATGTCACATGTAGAGAATTATACTATGTTTACCATATGGTGAACAAATAAGTATTTCATGTTGGATGTATATTGATAGACTTGAAATAATTATGCACAAAATCATTTGTTATGTTCACTATATTATATATTTTAAATTAATTTTTTAATATTATATATAAATATATATAATAGTATAAATTATAATTATATATAAAATAATGTTATTATAATTTATAACATAAAATTTTAATCTTAAACATTAAAATTTATTTGATCATATGCTTTAAACATAAAATATATATACAAATAACATTTTATGACCTAAACAATTCTCAATATATTCTTTTTGATAAGTACATTAGTAAATTAGTAATACTAATATACATTAGTATATAATGAATATTAATTACATTTTACGTTTATAGCCTAATACTAATAGTCTAATACTATATTCCTATTAGTAATATAATTTAAATCTATATAAAAATTACTATATAAATCACTAAACTAAATAATTATATATGAAATAATGATATAGTAATAATAATACTATCACTATCAATGATATAGTTATAATAGATTAAAATTACTATAACAAATACTAAGATATAGTTATTCTAATCACTAAAACTAATACTAATATATATACTAATACTATTAAAATCGAAAAATTAGACCAAACCGGACCGAAATCTGTAAAACCGGAGGTACAGGTTTAGGGGAGGGTAACCGTTGCGTAATTGGTTTTCGAAAATGTAAAACTAGTGCATACCGGTTCGATCCCAAATTTTATCTAAAACCAGACCAAACCGAATCGGTTACACCCCTAGTATCAATCATGACAAAACTTATGCAAAGATCATGAAAACATAGGTGTGATTTGAATGCACGACATGCACATCACACCTATGCCATGCACACACTCACACGCCCAAGACCTAACTAGGGTCAAGGGAAAACACGACCACCTTTCGACCAAGGGCCTCTAGGCCAAATGTTTGGAGTGCCTTCATGAGCAAGAAAAACCCTAGCACCTCCACACACGCCAGATTAGGATTATGTTTTCTTCTTTCTAATTAGTTAAACAAACTTTTTTACAGCTTGCTTGATTGTGTTATATTGCTTTGGATTTTTGCCAGTGGACTCTCAACCTACCATCGGATGATATTCGTATATGTCGTGTAAACTTTGTATTATTGTATGTTAACTTATGAATTAGTTTTGTTGGTTGAAAATCCCTTACCATATGAAGTCTTGTAATTGGTTTCACATGATGAATTTCCATGCTTATGTGTTCTTGATAATTTCAGACATGCTTAGAGATATAGATTCAAAAATCGTTTCCTGCAAATCATGTTTATGTGTTCTTGAATGATTCGGCCATACTTAGACAGAGACATTGAGAGATTTTATTCTTGTGTATTATGTTCTGTAATCGGTTTTGGCATGATGTTGAACATGTTTATATGATCTTGATAAATCGGCTGAGTAGTTATTGGGTTTAATAAAATGCCTCCTGCCTTGGTATGTGTTGAATGCTATTGCCTATGCTTTCGTATTAAGTGAACCGCATGTTCTAATATTTTATTTTCAAGTTATAACGTGAATTATTCAATGTGTTATCACATGATTACATAGTCCTTGGCATTGATACGGTCCATGAAAAGCAAAAGAGTTACAAATTCATGTCACACACATTTTGGGTTGTGTGCTATTTTTTCGAAGAAAAGAGTCTGTACACATTTTATCACTACCCCAAATACTAGGATGAGGGAATATCCTAGTCGATGGGGGCTGAGCACCGACAATGTCAGAGTCGGAGTGCCCTACCTTTGACTTCGACTCCGATTCGCATAGCCTCCGATCCGACTTGAGGAAGCGAAGTCGGATTTGGGCTTTTTTCTTAGCCCATTTGAAATTTCAATTTGACAATCTTGAGCTCTTTCGAATTTGGGCTTCCGTATTTCAGCTTTTTTAAAAAAATATTGTACTAATTATTGTTATTATACATGTTATTATATGTTAATGTTTATACATTAGTATTATATGTTATTATATTTTGATTATTATAAATTACTAGTACATGTTATTATACTTCAGTTATTATATATTAGTATTACATGTTAATATAAATTTATATATTTGTGTTTGTACACAATTCATTAATATTAAATGATATTATACATTAGTTATGATATAATTAGTGTGAAGCCAAGGCCTGTGGCCCAGACAGTAGAAACCCAGCCCGAAGACCCGTGAAACAACACCATTTAGCAGGTTAGTCATCTCCTTTCTTTTCTTTCCCCACCCTCCGACGGTTACCCCATTTCTTTTCTCTCCTTTTTTTTGCCGAAAACTTCTCCCCTAATTCTATTATATCTCTCGGCAGATCATTGCTCCTTATGGTTGGTTTTTCTCCTCAAATCCATAGTTCTCTCGCATGATATTCATCTATCTATAGGTATCCCTCTCTCTCCCTCTCATTTTACGCTTTAACTCCGAACTTCAGCCCCTCACAGCCAACCCTCTCTTTCTCATCACTTGCAGATTTTGCTTTGTGATTTTTGGTGCTGCGTTTTCGTGGGTTCCCAAAGTTTTGTAACCGTCAAAGTCCACCACTGGAGACACTATTGTTTGCCGGTAGGCCATTCTCATTCTCTATTTCTCATGCACACACACACATTCACTTCAAGTTATTTTATTTCACTTCAATGAAATTTCTGGGATATGATTCGAAACTATGTAGTCTGTGGGTTTTTGGGCATTTTGTGTAAGCAAACACCTTGTGTTGGAATGGTCTTGAGTTTGGATTAATTGCGTTGGACGTGCAGTGAATTAAATGGATACTCGAGATTGAGTAGAGGCTGTTTTTGTACTAATCGATTTTTATACGACTGTTGGAGTGAAGGTTAAATTATTTGAAGGTATATTATTGATGTTTTGGTTGTGTTATTGGTGGTTGTTTGGAGTTAGGAGCCATTGAAGTGGGGTTGATATATTGATTATTTGAGTTTGACGTTGGCTTTGGTGGGTGTATAGGTCAATATTAAAATTGGTATATGGTATTTTGGGTTGTCCAGATTATTATATGGGTTTTTGAGTTGAGTTAATTTGCTGAAATATGGTTTAAAATTATGGGTTTTAATTTTTTGATCGAAGTTGTGTTGTTGGTCATTAACACTTAGTGTATAATATTTTTTATGAATAGGTGACGAGACTAATAGAGGTCGAATTCTAATACGCTATAAGAGTCAGGTACGCAGGGTTCCAATGCTAGGCTTTACACAAATTATTTAGACTGAGGTTGACTTTCTGAAAATTATGCATGTTTTGTTATGAAATGAGAACTTGGGAAAAACAACTTCGGTCGTTTGTTTGCATTACTCATGAAATCTATATGAAAAAAAGAAAATGTTTTTGACATGCATTGTGTAGACATGGGCTAAATTTTGTCATGTTGTCTCTGAAATTTGAAAAAAAGAGTGATATGGAAGTCTAAAAAATTGTGCATTGATTTAGAAAGATACTCCGACTTTTGTTTTCAGTATTTGAAAATGATCTAAATATGTTTTGATACTCTGTTTTGTTTTGATATGGCATCTGAAAACCTTTGGCATGGTGTACTAATTTTGTATCTAACTATCTCTGCTCTGCTTGGGTTGGTACCAACTTCTCTATCTCTGGTTTTTATGTGGTCTTTCATGTGTGCACACTCGGAGCTCTGAGAGTAATAAGGGAAAGATTCACCTCTGTCTCTGCCTGGTTTGGCCACTAGGGATAGCACAACCCTACCACGGGGTGAAATATGGTCTCTGCTCTATGAGATGCTATGTTTTGATGTGATGATGATGTTCCAGTCATGTTATGCCAAAGTACTCTGGGTTTTATGTGTTCTTAAAACCATCGCCCTGTTACGTTTGAAAACATATTTTGTTCTGCATACTGTACTTTGTAAATGCTCATGTTTGCACGTTAGTATATGTCATTTACTTACTAAGTTGTTGATAACTCACCCTTTATCTTCATAATGTTTTCAAATGATGTGGAGGGTCCAACTAAGGACCAGCAATAAGAAATGTGAGCACGACTAAGTTGAGGAAAGGGTGTCAAGTACCTAGGGTACTACGGTTAAAAGAATGATTTCTGATATCTTTTAGATTTAATGATGTATTTGGTTTAGTAGGACTTAAGGATTTTTCAATTTATTATGTAGTGACTACTGGGAGATTGTGGACCCCTGGGTCTATTATTATTGCAGTAATGACTATGTGGAGTTTTTAATGTGTTTATTTGGAAAATATGAGATTTTTTACTATTTATGAAATCTTTGGAGATCTTAGATGTGTTAGGAGACATGCTTATAAGTGACAGGTAGTAATTCTCAGACTCATATGGATATGGGGCATTACAATTAGTATTACATGTTATTATACATTAGTGTTTATACATTAATTGTTATTATACATTAGTGTTATATGGTAATAATAGTTAATAGTATGGTGTTTACATATACTAAACTATTATTAGTGAATTTAGTCTATTTATAAAATATGGTAATAATAATTTGCTCATACTAGTATATTATTAATTTCATTAGCTATGTAAGTTATAGTTATATGAAATATATATGATTAATATATAAAACATACATATATTTTTATAAAATATGTACAACATTGGAGTTGGAGTCGGTACATCGCCATCTTCGACTACGACTCTGACTTTTTTGGTTAAAAAAAGTCCGACTCCGACTTCGACTATCAAAGTCGATGCGGGATCAGATTTTCAAATTTTTGCTCAGTCCTACTGGTGGAACTCCTCTATCCACTCTTGAGTGCATAAATTGGAATGGTATCCCCTAGGTCGATGAAGTACAGTCGGCAGATCTCGAATGGATCCTTCTAAAGGGTTCCAAAGCGGGGTAGCACCAAAATCTAGTGGGTGTCACATGTGTTATATGCGGTGAAAGCGAAAGCGGCAAACTGCTGCATAAGAAAAGGAATCTGACGTAATCACCTCAATCAAATGGGCCGATTAGGTGATGCGGTAACTAGCAAGAAGCCCACAATGCATAGGGGAGCCGTGAGTTACCCGATCATATGTTAGAAAAAGTGGAAAGTCAATAAGTAAAAGATGTGTAATGAACTATTCAATGTGAAAAAAAAAAAAAAAAAGATGTTTTATCAAAATTTCAAAAGATCTCTGTCATATGTTTTTGAAAAGTCAAAATTGCATGAGTTAAGTTACGAGTCAAGTACATGTCCATGCATTCATCTCATAGTTTACCTTTATATGCTAATTTTATCTGTTTGTATCTTGTTTGCTTACTTGTTGAGATTTTTCGAAATCTCACTGTGGTACTTTTCCACTATCATTTCCAACTCGAAATGGTAAAAGTTGTGACAACTATAGATACAGACCATGGAAAAATGCAAGAGAGTGGACCCCCCACTCGCAAAGGAGGCCCTAAAGAGCACTGAGTGCTCAGTAAAGCCATCCATAGAAGTTAGGCTCGAAGCGGCCGACCGCTTCATAAGTGAAGTATTGAAAATTTTTTGAGATTGAAAAAACATTATCAACAAGGACAAAACAAAGTAGGCTCAAGAAAGAGAAACCTTAGAAAGAAATTGATTATTGGAGGGATATGGTTTTAAAACCCTATTGTATTTTGGGGAATTTGAACACATAAGCTCTTTTGAGATTTATAGTTTTAAATAGTACCATGATGCTTTTGAAATTACTATCAATATTACTTAGATTCATATGAATTTCCGTTGTGATATATTACATATTGCTAGAAATATTCTAGAAGCATGCACTCTAATTGTCATATTCAGGAATATGTAGTCTTGAATTACATGTCTCGACACTTCAATCATTATCAAATCCAAAACGGAGGCTAGGGGCATCACAATTAAACAAAATAGAAGTAGCTTTCCAAGGGTAGAAAAAAAAGTCACTTGCAAAAAATGTACATATGAGTGTGTGTACACGTCTAAACCCATTGAGGATTGGATCATAAAAAGACTCCCTCCACTCATAAAATTTACAAAATTTATTGTGCATACGGACAGTTTGAGTAATGTTAAGTACAAGTTCTAAATGTACAAACCTTGAACATATCATTTGTAAAAATGTGGGCCTCATCAAGAACAAAATAAAGTTTTTTACATTTTTTCATGGTGGAGTTCATTTTTTTATAAAACAACTTGCACGAGACTTGTACATTTGAGACTTGCATATATCATTTCTCTTAATGCTATGTCCTCATGTGAAAATTTGGAAAGCGAATGCGCTATTTCAGAGTGTAGAAATATTTTTGGTGAAAATTGTGAGTAGATGCAATATTTCTCCAAATATTTTCTGTGGTTAATACAAAATTTATGCTTTCGTGATCTTTGCATAATTAGGTTGTCACAATAGAATTCTTTACGTACAGTTGCCTCATTACTTGATAGCTTGCAACTCTTGAAGAATTTGGGACACAGAACTATTTGGTATGATGGGATGATAAATAACAAAGCCTATATATATAAGTATATATAGATATATATTAACTGGAATAATTAACTGACCTCCATTTTTTTTTTTTTTTGAAAGAAACATCATCTTCATTGATATCAGAATGTCACTCAATACAATAACACTCCCTCTCTACAATTCTTTGAATACTATCAGGTATGTCTTCTATCCACACTAATTCAGTCTGTAAAAGTAAACTTTCCTTTGCTAAAGTATGTGCTGCTACATTCTTAGACCTGTGTGTATATTGAACTTGCCAGTTTGTCCTCCCTTTTAACAGTTGTTTTATACCTTCAGTTAAGCTACCATAAATAGAAAAATCTTCACTTGCAGTGTTTACTGCTTTGACAATCACTTGTGCATCTCCCTCTAAAATGACCTTTTCCAATCTGAGATCTCTACAAATAACCATTGCCTTCCACAGAGCCTGAGCTTCAGCCACAGCAGGTTGGTCTATATTGGCCTTCTGACCTTCAACAGCAACTAGAAGTTCCCCATCTTCATCACGGATTACTACCCCTATTCCCACCTTCCTTTGCTTCTTTTCTACTGCTGCATCCCAATTTGCTTTGACAAAACCTGTCATTGGCTTTTCCCACCTCAAGTTTATGCTACCTCCTTCCCCATTACTCCTCAGTGCTGCCTTATTCATCTGTAGAGCCTGCTTGTACTCTTTCAAGTCATTTTGTGCAATACTGATAACTTGACTTGGGGGCTTAAAAATATCTTCAAAGATGCTCTCATTTCTTCTCACCCACAGACCCCTCATCACCACTGCAACCTCCTCTAATTCCAATTCACTCAGCTTTGCAATGAGTTTTTCCCACAAAGCCAGAAAATCATGTTCTTCCCTCTTCATTTTCTGCATAATGCTTGAAGATTCTGACCAAACATCACCAGCTGCAGGACATTGCCACAACACATGCATATTAGTCTCCTCATCTAGTTTGCAGATGGGACATAAGGGATTACCTGTTATTTTCTTCAAGAAAAGATTTTTTTTGGTAGCTAGGAAGTCATTTGTAGCTTTCCAGATGAAAAGCTTAACTTTCCTTGGAACATCCAACTTCCATATACTGTCCCAGCCTTTAACCCTCTCCTCATGCCTAGAATTTTCACCTCTGATGGCCTGCTTTCTTCCCATCTCCAAATGATACGCACTCCTAACAGAGAAAATGCCTTTTTTTGAGGGACCCCATACTAATTTGTCCTCCACCTCCATGCTGCTAATTGGAATGCTGCAAATCTGGTCAGCCTCTTCCTTGTTAAAAATATTTCGAATCAAAAGAGTATTCCACTCCCCTCTGCCTTGCATCAGTTCACAAACTCTGGCTTCTTTATCCAAACCAGAAATAGGTGATTGGACAGAGAAGGATGAAGGGGTTGGAAGCCATCTATTACCCCAAATTTTAATTTTTTCTCCATTCCCCACCTTCCATTTCAGACCCTCATTGAGCAAACTCAAAGCATTCCATACACTCCTCCACATAAAAGATGGTCTATGTCCAGACTAGCTTCAAGCAATGACTTGTTTTTGTAGTATTTCTCTTTCAGAATCTTGGCAGCTATAGAGTTCTCATTTTGAAGAATCATCCACCCTTGTTTGGCTAATAAAGCCAGATTGAAGCTCCCTAGATCCCTGTATCCCAGCCCTCCTTTTCTCTTTTGTTTCCCCATCCTTTCCCAGCTACACCAGTGCACTCCTCTACCACTTTTTTGATTACCCCATCAAAATCTGCCTAGCATGACATTGAGTTCTTTGCAAAGTTGTTTAGGGAGCTAAAAAACACTCATGGTGTATGTGGGCACAGCTTGAAGGACAGCTTTGATTAGTACCTCTTTCCCTGCAGCAGATAGAAAATAATTCTTCCAGTTGTTGATTTTTCTCCAAACTTTCTCCTTAATGCCTCTAAAAGCATTATATTTTGAACTCCCTACTACAACAGGAAGCCCCAAGTAGTTCTCATAGTTCCCTCTCAACACTGCACCCCCTCCTTCCAGTATCAATCTCTTATCAGCTTCCTTAGTGTTTGAACTGAAAAAAACAGCAGTTTTATCCTTGTTAAGAAATTGACCAGAAGCCTTCTCATATAAACTAAGCAAACCATGAATCCTGTCATATTCCTCTTTCTTGGCTCTACCATAGAGTATACAATCATCAGCAAAAAGTAAGTGGTTTATTCGGGACCCCCCTCTTGAAACAGTCACACCCCTTGTCTCTCCTCTAAGATCTGAATTGTTGAACAGAGAGCTAAGCCCCTCAGCACATAGGATAAACAAATTGGGAGACAACGGGTCTCCTTGCCTCAATCCTCTCGAGGGCTTGATTAAGCCACTTGGTTTCCCATTGACAAGGACAGAATAAGAGACAGTAGACACACACTTCATTATCAGCTCTATCCATTTCCCACAGAATCCCATTTTGACCATCACTGCTCTTAAATAAGACCACTCTATCCTGTCATAAGCTTTTGACATGTCAAGCGTAATAGCCATACTCCCCATTTTGCCTTTTTTCCTCACTTTCATAGAATGCAACACCTCGTAAGCAACCAGAATATTGTCTGAGATTAACCTCCCAGGGATGAAAGCACTTTGATTAGGGGATATGATCTCATTAAGAACCCCATTTAGTCTATTTGCCAACACCTTAGCCAAAATCTTATAGACTACGTTACAAAGACTGATGGGTCTAAAGTCACTTGCCACTTTAGGGGCTGAAATCTTGGGAATAAGAGCTAAATAAGTAAAATTTGTAGTCAAAGTTAAGGAATTATCATTGAGCCATCTCAGCACATTATTACTAACTTCCTCACCAATTGAGTTCCAATGTTTTTGAAAAAAACATGCTCCAAACCCGTCGGGCCCTGGGGGCTTGAGAGGTGCCATGCTTTTGACAGCTACTTCAATTTCTTCTCTGGTAAAGGCTTTTGATAACTGGTCATTCATGCTACTAGTCACACTAGCCTTTAAGCTATTTAGGCATTCCTCAATGTCACAACTCCTCGGATCAGAGGAAGCAAAAAGTTTTTCAAAAAAACTTTTGAAAACCCCTTCCAAACCTTCTTGACTCGTGTACTCTCTATTCTGTTCATCCACAATCATCTGAATTCTGTTGTTCTTCCTCCTCTCGTTTGCACAACTATGAAAAAACTTGGTATTCTTATCTCCTAGCTGGTACCAGTTAACCTTGGCCCTTTGCCTCCACTTCATGTCCTCTGTCTCAAGCAAACTCCAATCTCCCTTTGTAAAACCTTGATGGCTGCAATATTATGATTGCCCTCATTCTTTTGTAGCTCCTTTAACAATTCAGATTTCTCAGCTAGAGCTTTTTTGTGATCAGAAGCCCTTTGTTTACTCCATTTTACCAGAGCTTCTCTAGTCTCATTTAGTTTGAAATTTAACCCCAAAGAGGGCTCCCTCCCCCTCAACCTTTCCTTCCAAACTGAGTTAATCACCTCTTCACAGCTCTCATCCAAGGACCAGGCAGCTTCAAATCTGAACAGTCTCTTATGGCGCCCAAATTTTCTATACTCCTGGTTCATGCACAACAGAATAGGCCTATGATCAGAACACCTAGCCACCAGTACTTCCACCCACCCATCTGAATGGTTTTCCTTCCATTTGGTATTAACTACTGCCCTATCCAATCTTTCTTTGGTAAAAGACTCATCCTCATGCTTATTACTCCATGTGTATTTATCCCCCTTCCAACCCAAATCAAACAAGCCCCCTTTTTCCAACACTTCCCTAAACCTGGCCATCTGTCTTTCAGTTTTCTGTTTTCCTCCACTCTTTTCATCATGGGCCAATATCTCATTGAAATCACCTATCACACACCACCCCTTGTCTTCTTGTGGTTTTAAAGAGCTTAGGAGATCCCAAGTCTCTTCCCTTAAATTTGTATCTAGCTGGCCATAAAAACCTGTTAGCAGCCACTTGTCATTTCCTTGCATTTCTTTAATCCATGCATTAATATGCCATCTGGAATAGTTCAGAACCTCAACTTCTAAAGGTTGTTTCCATAACAGCATTAGTCCACCCTTCTTCCCTAAGGGTTCAATGACCAAACACCCATCAAACTTCAACCTCCTCCTAATTCTTTCCCCACCTACCTTCCTTAGTTTTGTCTCCATTAAGAACACAACATTGGGCAACTTTTCCTCTACCAAATGGCAAAGGTCTTGAACTGTCCGAGGGTTCCCAAGCCCTCGGCAGTTCCAACTCAAGGTTTTCATAATGTTAGGTGGGGCTGCTGCACAGCCTCCACCTCTATTATTGAGTACCCTTCAACATTCCCAACCATAATTCCCTCCATCCCTTTAGCTTTTTTACCTACTCTTTCCTTCTCTTCTGTGTCCAACCCTGATCTCAGCAACCTCTTCGATGGTGACATGTCCAGGGCCCTTCCACATTGTTTTCCTTGGTCCCTGGCTCTCCTTTTCCATGCACCTCTGCCCTTCCCTATGCTACTGTTTGGATTCACCCCTTTACTCCCCTCCACCTCGATGAGTCCATTTGTGGGCAACCCCTCCCCCTTCTCTGTACTTTCTTCCTCAAAGGATACCTTCCCCAAGCTACTCTTTGGAAACACCCCTTTACTCCCTTCTCCCTCAAGAAGTCCCTTTGACAGCAACCCCTCATCCCTCTCTATACTTTTTCCCTGAGAAAGCCCCATCTCCCCTAACTCCTTTAAACTGCTACCCTCCTCAACCCTTTGCTCCATTACCTCCTGAGTGGCAGGAACCACTTCCACCTCTTCCTCCATACATTGATAAGCCTCACCCTCCCTCGCCCTCTCTGGCCTTCCTTCCTTTCCCTTAGCATTGTCTTCCACATTTCCATTATTCATACCTTCCTTCAGTGTTTTCTTAAATCTCTCAGATCTCATCATACCTTCTTTATTTTTTTGTCTACTCACGGTTCTCAACCAAGCACCATACTGGTGTTCCCCGTTTGACTCTCCCTTACATCCCATAGCACCATGGGCAATACAACCACACTTGAAGCAAAAGTAAGGGAGCTTTTCGTACCTTACAGGAACCCAGAGAGTCTTCCCCTTCAAGTTGATGGTCCTCCCTCTTGCTAGAGGTTTGTGTACGTCTACCTCAATTAGAACTCTGAGAAATAAACCCCAACCAATACTGTCTTCCTCCGTTTCGACCTCCACCACTTTTCCAAGTGTTCCACCAAGAATCTCCCATGTCTCCTTGTTCATGCATTTTAGAGGTAAGTCGTATAACTGGACCCAAAATCTGTCCGTGTTAAAATGCATCTGTTGCGGAGGTGTGAGGCCATCGAAGTTCAGCAGCACAAACAGCTGATTATCAAAGAGCCAAGGTCTCCCCTCCAATATTCTCTGCTTGTCCTCGAGATTGGCAAATTCCACCACAAAAATGTTCAGCCCTACCTCGTGGAACTTCGCTCTTCTACTGATCCTCCAGATTTTTGCCATGACAGACTCAATCACACCCTTACTAATCTTCCTCTCCGACCAAACTTTCCCTACTAAACTCACCTCTTCTTTATATTTCGAATCCACAGATTCAAAACCATCAACGTCGATGCTCACTGCCTCCTCCTCAGACAGTTTCAAATTCTCTCATCGATGCTCGAGCTCATTCATCTCCCCACCACCAATAACCACCCTCACCTTTGAGAATTTGTACCCACCACCACAATGCTCTCTTCCCCAGTCGTGAATCTTTCTTTCCCACCAAAAACCCGTCTCTGCAACCACCAGCACCGTCCTTAGCATGCTGTGAGATCACTCCGTAAGCAGATCCTCCACTCCCAACCACCTCTGATTCCGTTAGAATCCTGGTGGACCCCACTTCACCTCAACTCCTCCTCGAGAGAAAAGCGAGAGAAGACTTGTGCGGTTCACTATGACTGACCTCCATTGCATTTGGGAAGGGTGCTACAATCTTAGCCCTGAGGCCTGCATGATTTGTGCTTACAGGGCGTGTTAAAAAATATCCACACAATCTCCCTTAGCCAATTCATGACAATTTTCAATCGGTAATTTAATATTAATAAAAAAATATTAAAAATCATATATAATGCAATTCATGCATTTAATATCATATATAAAAAGTATAAAATATAAATTTATCAACTAGTTTCAATAAAAATTATATGAATTTAAATAGTTTCAATAAACATGTAATTTATTATTAAGCCTCAATTGTTGACATTTTTTCCCCATATACAAATAAGATAAATGCCATTAAGTTATAAGCACATGAAAAATGTAGAATTTATGCACAACTACAAATTTAATATAAAATACCCATTCGTCTCTTAACTTTTAGTTCAACTAAAGAAAATAAAACAATACACGTACGTTTTACTTTTCAATTTTTCTGCGATTCTTACTTAATACAATGATAAAAAAGTTAATATAGGTTTAGTTTTATCATCTTTTTGTACACAAAATTCAAAAAAAAAATTCAAATATAGCTTTGAATCAGTTGGAATCAATCTAAAATGGGCAAGAATCGGTCTGAATTGGCCTAAATCGGTCAATTGAAGTAATTCAGTGAATGATTCAAAAATTCACTAAAATCATTTTGCTTTCTAACAGATTTAAATTGAATATATTGAATCGGCTTGAATCGAACCGTTTTCTCGAACTTCGCTCTAATATATACATACATATATGTTTGTGTGTGTGTGTAGTGTGTTGCATTGCAGGACATACGAACATAAGAGAGTAAAAGACAATCAGAGTCAACAAAAATGAAATCAGACTAGTGTCGTTGCATTGCAGGTACCTTCTTTTCTAAAAACAAAAGCAACCCCGAACAAGCCTCAAAAAGCCTCCCCACACTCCTTCCTCGATCTCTTGCATGATGATCTGGCTCTCGACTTCAATACCAGATTCAGAGGCGTGATCTTCATCCTCAGGAGAGCGGAAAAACTTTGCTAGTTTTTCAGAAACGGATAACTGGCTCTTGTCCAACGATTCTTCGTCTCCCTCGTAATCATCATCACCTTCGAAGATCAAATAAAGCCCACACTTTTTCACCTCAATTCCCTTGATGAACGGTGGGTCTTGCTCTCTCACGTTTATGTCATAACCATCTCTCAACTTTGAAACTAACGGATGACAATCTGGATATCGAAACAAGTAAATGTGATCTTCATTCGTCTTTGGAACTCCCTTCAACTCCGGCATTGTCCAGTAAAAAACTTTATTCAGTTTGACAATATTTGCTCCTACACATGGTAGTGCAGGAAGATGATCTCTCAAGTCATCCGGTATTTGAGGGTCGAGGGAGACGACAAGGCCTATTATCACACCTTTGATATCATGATTTTTGCGTTCTGTGAATCTCACCTCTTCAGAAAACCAAGCTGGAATCTTGTTTCCAGGCATACCAAGAGACCTTAAATTCCTAAAAAAAAACTGAAAAAAAGAAAACAGCTAGCTTATTGATCCACGATAGTTCCTAGTATGAAGAATAATGTAAAAAGAGCAACTTTTTAATTCAGGATTGTTCATGCGCTTAAACATAGACAGGAAGGAGACGAATAAAACCTTAGAAAGCCTTCTTTTTACCACAGATGAGCATGCTTTGCAACCACTCATAAACAACCTTGTCAACAACTTCAAGCATTCGAGGCCCGGAACATCCTTCACCTTCTCACAGTTTGCGAGGTTCAGCTCGCGCAAGCTTTCCAACTTTGAGATATCAGACACCCTTTCCAATGCAGTACAGTTCGCAACATTCACCTCCACCAAACTTGAGGGAAGTGGAGGAAGAGATTTCAGATGCTCGCAGTAGGTTAATAAAAGCTTTTTCAGAAACGGAAGACCCCTCAAGCTGGAAGGAAGGCTGAAAAAATTATTATGACTTAGATTCAAAATCTCCAACGACGACAGCCTTTCAAAATCATTGGGAATTTTACCACAGAGATTCCAAGCTCGAGCATCCAGTTCTTCAAGCGAGCATAAATTGGAGAAAGAAGTTGGAAGTGTGAAAGGATTATGTTTCTCTTGTTCAGCTACACCCAAATCCTCTTTAGGTACCCTGTTTCCAGCTGACAGGAAATGAGGCTTCTTAGCCATTTTTAAAATCATTAAGCTTGAAAGCATCCCAAAACTTTTAGGCAACTCTGTGACTGCAGTTTCTTCCATCAGCAAGTGGTGCAAAGACTTCAAATTTCCTATTGAATCAGGAAGTTTACGGAGCTGTGTACATTTATTCAACCTGAATATTACAAGATTTTCCAGCATCCCAATTGATTCCGGCAATTCAGAAATATTGGAATTAGATATGTTCAGAGAAGTAAGAGCGAACATGCTTCCAATTGATTCTGGTAAAGATTTAAGATCTTTACAATTCCTCATCTCAAGCTTCCTCAGCATTTTCAGGGCACCAACCTGATCCGGCAGATTTGTAATTGGTGTCTGGTCTAACTGAAGCTCAACAACAGAAGCTAATCCTTCAATTGAATCAGGCAACTTGCTCAAAGACCGACAGTTCCCAGCTGACAAGTCCTTCAAATATTGTAAGGAACCAATAGAAGCAGGCAGTTCTTTGATTGCACTACCATTTATTAGAAATTTTGCCAATGATATAAGATTGCCAACTGAATCTGGAATTGAAGTGAGTGATTCACACCAAATTAGACTTAGTATCTCAAGGTTTAGCAAAGATCCAACAGAATCAGGTATTTCTTCTACAGCAGTATTATAAAGAGAGAGTTCCTTCAGGGAAGACAGCTTTCCAATGCAGTTGGGAAGTTTCGTTAAGAACCGGCAACCGTTTAGTTTAAGCTTTTCGAGCTTTGTAAGGTGGAAAATTGATTCAGGTAGCTCTTGTATAGCAGTGTTATCAACATGAAGTTCTTTCAGAGATCTCATGTCACCTATGTCCATTGGTAACTTTTTCAATTTTGAGCAGCCGGAGAGGATAAGGTTCTCTAGATTTTTTAGGCCAGAGACTTCAGCAGGAAATTCAACAAGGTTCCAGCAACTGCTCAGGTTCAAATGAAGTAATGTACTCACGTTTCCAATTGATTCATGAATCTTAATTAGGCTGTGACAATGCTCAAGATCAAGCTTTTCCAATTTTTTATGTCCAGAGAAATTTGGAGTAGCAACAAGATTATGGCAGCCACGGAGATTCATAACCATCAATTTCTCAGCCACCTGGCCAACAAGAAGTATAAAAGTGACAATCACAAAGAACTATGACAAGAAGTGCAAGCACAAAACACCCTAAACATATTAACCTATGTCATGAACATCCAAGTCTTGCTTGAAAACTAAATTTGTGCAGTAGACAAGTGAAGCATACCTGGTTAGTGTACCAGCGCCACACTCGTTCAATTTTACTTTCTGAGAGGTCAAGGACAGCAAGTTCCCGAGGACAAAAATCAGAAGGAAGACTTTTAAGAGGACATCCTTTCCATTGTAGCCACTTCAGTTGTGCAGGAATATACTTATACCTTCCTACCAATCTTGTATAATTGATTTGCAGAAGTCTCAGATTAGACATAGATTCAAAAGACTTCGTGTATAGTATTACCTCCCTCTCTCTCTCTCTGCTTTAGTTTCAAGACACTTCTTATGCCTTTCTTCCAAGTATGTCAAGGCAGAGGTAAAATTGGGCGACCTTTTAAAATTTTCCCAAGAAATTCTGTCACCGCTTGGATCCTTTACAAAGGGCCTCATTTTAAAGTCTAGCACGATCCCTTCTATACCTCCGGTTCCCTGTTATCAAAACAATGGAATGGACTCAACTGAAGGACAGAAAGCTGACAACATCGAATAACTTGTTGCACATGCGAGCATTTAGTTAGATCTATATCTTCCACTTAAAGCATTCAGCTAAAATGTTATATACAATAACAGAGGAATTGAAAAAAAAAATCATTAAGAAGAGGCCCTACCTTCCCACCCTCCAAGACGGTCATGATTTCATCACGATCCCACAGTCTACTTGGAATATTGGGATATAGAGGGTTAGCATCTAGAACAATCTGTCTTCCCATATCTCTAACTTGATCATGCATCCACAAAGTGTTTTTCTCTGTAATCTTGATGAGCGACCTTGTTAGGAGGACTCTGACCGCTATCTCAGCCCTAAAACCGCAACCTTTCAATACATCAATTGCATCCTCTCTCTTCATTTCCATCTTTAGGAGTAAACACGAAATATCAAGGAATATACGCTTCTCTTCTGCATCCAACCCATCAAAACTGATCTTCAATACATCCTGCAGATGTTGTGGACGAATCCGTTTCAACTTTTGCAAAGCATCTTCCCATTCCTCTTTTCTCCTCTTATCCACCAAATAAGAACCAAATACTTCCAGAGCCAATGGCAGACCTCTGGTAATTGACACCATCTCCTTGGACAGACTAAAAAATCCGTCAATGGGTTTCTCTCTTCTCAGTGCATGGTAGCTAAAAAGTTTTAGTGCGTCGTCAGAATCCAACTCTCTGACCTCATAAAACGCAGTGACAAGATGCTCGGGTAGAACTTCTGTGCCTCTTGTGGTAATTATCATTCTACTTCCTTCAGAAAACCATTCTCTTCTACCAATGAGTGCTTCAAGCTGACTTACATTGTCAACATCATCCAAAACAACAAGAACTCGCTTCTCCTGAAGTACCTGTTCGATTGCAGCGACAGAATACACAGGAGACATACCCGAGGAAAGGTCATGGATAAGTTTGTTCTGAAGGGATACTAAATCTGCATCTTTTGCAGAATGCTCTCTTACTTTTGAAATGAAACTAAGGCAATCAAAATGACCAACAATTTTATTACAAAGAGCCTTAGCAAGGGTTGTCTTACCAACCCCACCAATCCCATATAATCCAAGAACTCGAAGGCCATTGGATTTAACATCCAACACACTCATAAGTTTTTCAAGACGAGAACCAAGTCCAACTGTATATGTAGCCAGACCCACTGGAGTATTGGCAAGTTCAGTCAACACCCTTTTGACTAAAGATTCAATCAACCGCTCTTTCGCCTCAGCATCGCTTTCACTAATAAGAATTGAGAAATGAGAAACTAAGGATGTTAATTATAAGACTTAAAGAGAGTAAGGATGTCATCAAATTGTTCTTATTTCAAACAGTAAGAAAGTAATAACAGATATGATCGGTAATTTGATGTTTAAGACCTAAAAATGCATTTGTGTGGCAAGAGATCATTTTTAGCGGCCACAGCTGATAAAACGGTGCACAATCATTTTCACAACATTTTACACAATCATATTTTAAAATAAAAAATTTTATGTGCAGTCACTTTTATATACTTTTTTTTACATTCTACTAATATCCGCTTTGGCCAATTACATCAATGAAGTGCACAAAGAATGTGCAGAACTAACTGTATATAGCATAACTCTAAAAATGCACATAATTTAAAACATAGTAATATAAAAAGTTACATGTGGATGATTTTTCTCGTAAAATTTATTTCTTTATCAGTTTTTACTTTAAACACATTCTTTATGTCTTTGAATCGTATTTATAAAGTGATGACTTTACAATTTCTTACAATTATTTTACAGCTTTATTTAAATTGTTAATAGTTATACAAAATCGAATTTATGTTTAATGAAGTGGTACAATTAGATTAATTAAATGTAAAATGAGTTGTAAAATAATTATAAAAGAGTTGTGTAAGTATATCATTATCCCAAATACAAATAATTTAGAAGATAAAATGAACTTTCTTATTTTGATACAAAGAGACGTACAATATAGTTAATGGAAAAAGTGTCACTACTTTGATATGAAAAATGCTACTCTTACCACTCATTTCTACAGCTCTATTCTACCGCTGTGATTTTTTATTTTATTTTTATTTTTTTTACTTGAGGATTAAGTAAGTATTTTTTAATAAAATTATGATTTTTTTATTTTTTTAAAAAAATATTTAAAAGTGTTAAAAAAATACATGTAAAAAACACAAAAGAAAAAAGAAAATTTTTTTTGTGGTAGCTCCCAACAAGAGCTGGGAGCGGTGGACGTAGCACGTCTCTTTTGATATATAAGAAATTCTAATGACTATGGTAGTGCTACTATGCAGCTATGCCACCTAAATTTGTCTTCGGTGTGTTTATAGTGTAAATTGTACTTTTTTATTTTTTTAAAATATTTTTAAACATTTTTAACAAATAAAAAAAATATCAATACATTAATAATCATTTCTATAATTATCAAATAAAAATTTATAAAATAAAATAATAGATATGAACAGTCAAATTGAGCATCATTTTCCTTAAATAAATAAGAAAGGTACATAGGATATGATTACAACATACAAATTATATACACCTCGTACGTATAAGATGCTTACCGCAATATTCTGAGTGAAAAAGATATTGCACGATGGGGCCTGGAAACTGGATAGAAATTTCTAGCACGAATAATGAAAGAGTTCCACCCCCCATCCGTTGGATCGAATTAGAAGGCCTTGTTTGTTTGGATTCAAAAGTAATCTAAATTAGAAGTATAACCGGTCTAATTTGGTCCAATTTTGTATAGTTTTTTCGAACCAATCTAATATATACAGATTTTAAAATTTTAAAAATCGATATCGGACCGATTGACTACCGAAACCAAAACTGTTGGTTTTTTCAG
Organism: Juglans mandshurica; assembly: GCA_022457165.1. NCBI lineage: Eukaryota > Viridiplantae > Streptophyta > Magnoliopsida > Fagales > Juglandaceae > Juglans > Juglans mandshurica. The sequence goes on along the minus strand of CM039621.1, from coordinate 14,236,117 downwards.
TCTGCTCCGGTTCTTACGGTTTTATCGATTATCTATATTAATAATAATATGATGTTTACATATACTAAAGTATTAGTGTATTTATATTATAGTATAAATATATTATTTAATAATTAACTAATACATCACAACTAATTAAACTAATACATAACAATGCAAAACAAATAACATTGTTGAATATTTTCTGTACAAATACTGATCAAACAGCTTATATTATCAAATTTGCAACAAAAACAGTGTTTTTAGAAGGGAAAAACAAAAAAACAAACCGGTTACAAAAAACTGGGTTAAAAACAGGATTCGTAACCAAATCTAGGCAGATACAAAATTTTTTTACCCGCCTGGGTCTAATCGGATTCACACAAATTTTCGGGTTCCAGACCGGGCCGGAAAAAAAAAAATCCAGCCCAGTTCTACACACCTACTGGTTTAGAACCAATTTTGATTTTTAAGAACCGGTACCGCACTAGACAGCTTAAAAATCGGACCGAACTCACCAATTCGATCTAGTCCAACAGGTTTTTCGATTTTTTTTACACGCCTACTCTCAACTCATCTCATATCATTCATCTAATCATTACAATTTTATAAACTTTCAAACAAAATATAATAAACAATTTAACTTTTTCAAATTATAAAACAAAATTAATATTAAAAAATTATATTCTAAAAATATTTTATTCAACTTTCTATCTCATCTCATCTCAACTTCCTATCCAAACCTCCCCTACAGTTTCGGATAAAAGGGTTGATTCTTTAAAATTAAGCTTAACGCACACCTAATGAAAAAGATAGTGAGGTAGAACAAATGGAAATTGCTATATATAGATCACAACTTTAATTTTATAAGAAATTAAAAAACCCCCAACTTGTGGAATTCAACGCTAGTACGTACTAGAATCTCAGGTATTGGTCCCAAGAAAATCCCAGAAAACATATATACATTAATGGAGCTCAAAATAGTTAGCATTAGAGAGCCCTGCAGATCATCTTATAAATACGCATAAACTTACTAATAGTCTAAAATCCCTCTCCTCTCCAAGGAGAAAAGATAAAAGGGAAAAGCTCTTGAAGAAATAAAAGCCTTTAATTTCAATGGTTAAAGGAAACCCTTCCTAATTAAGTATATTCTTAACCTTAAAAAAAACAACATTAATTCGGCCCAAAAGTTGTTATAACGTTCGTCTCCGATTCAATTGTTAAGTTGTTAGAACACTCGTCTCCGATTCAATCAACAATTGCAAACGAAAGGAATATTGTATTTTTTTTTTTTTTTTTACTCATAAATATTTGGGAGATCTTTTTATCATGTAGGTTTTTTACTAGCAAGAACAAAGCCAATATTGAGTTCCAAAATTGTGAAAAAGACAAAGCAATTTAAGAGGATAGTTATATATATATACACCACCTCTTATCGAAGGGCCAGCCAACAATTGCACCAGCTTTTTCCATAGCTCTCCTCCAACACCTAACCTTGTCCTCCCCATACGTCTTTTCATGGTTTCTAAAGTGTTCTTCGAAAGTTCCCCTCTGTCGCCGAACATCCGACGGGTAGACTCGATAGAAGACAGGAAGAAGGAGCCTCCGGTACTCGCATATCTTGGAAAGTTCCTCCAGGCACCAGTGCGACGACGCGTAGTTCGGGGATATGATGGCAATGGAAGCGGCCGAGTCCTCGATGGCCTCAAAAAGACTTGGCTTGATCTCGTCCCCGCCGCGCATCCCCTCGTCGTCGAGGAAGACTCGAACACCGCGTTCCTCGAGCGACTTGTAGAGGCTGTTAGTGAAGGTGTTGCGGGTGTCTTCGCCTCTGAAGCTCAGGAACACGTCCCACCGGAGTCTGAAAGTTGAAGTTGATGAGACGGAAACGACGTCATTGTCCATTTCTTTGCAGTATTCGTGATCAAGACCTTTTTTGTTTCAGAAAGGTTGCAGCTTCCAATTGATATGCACTCTATCTTTTGGAAAAGATGGTAGTGTTAGGTTTGGGTGGTGAAGTATTATTATTATTTTATTGTTATTTCATTATTATGTATTAATTTATTATTATTCATTATTCATTATTTTTTATTACTATTTAATATTCTATTATTACTTTTTTATTATTATTTACATAATATTTAAAATCACTTCACTATTTAAACACAACATTAATATTCTAAACTTGATATATGCAAGTCAAATGTACAAGTCATTTTCTATGAAAAATTCATTTCTTTTCTTGATGAAATACACATTTAAAAAAAGAGAAATGATACTTGCAGTCGTGAGTGTGCAAGTGTCATGCAGTCGCTTTGAAAAAAGTAAATAAATATAAGACCCACATGAAAAAAAAATTATTTTTTTAATAGTGGACCCCACTCTTTTTCAAAACGACTGCACGGCGTTTACGTATTTCACGACTGTATGTAGCATTACTCTTAAAAAAAAGTGGACCACACTTTTTTTTCTTGACGAAGCACGCACTCACACGTACATTATTTGCAAGTGGCTCTTTTTTTTCTTGACGAAGCACGCACTCACCAGTTGTCAAGTTTTCTCACCTAACATTGCATTATATATTTAGATCGATAATAAAAATTTTAAGAAATAACTAACTTATTATTTTTATTCTTAACAAGAGTAAAAGTTTATTTTATTACTTTAGAAATTATAACATTTCAAGTTGTCATAAATTCGCATTAGACATTTAAATCAATTTTTTAAATTAATGATTTGATTTGTTGAAAGATTCCTCTCTGTATCAATAATTACTGATATAGTTTCTTCATATGCCCATTAACGGATACTCACATTATTATGAATAATAATTTGTATAAGTCCCAATTATATAAGCTCAATGTGTGGAGGTTGACCTCGAGCATACAGATCTCACTACCCAAGAGTTTATCTTGACTCACAATGTTGTGAAACACAAGGGGAACATGCTTGTAGCTTCTATTCCCACCTCGGGCAGGCAGTGGTGCATCTAGAGGCACAGTACCCTGGGCCAAGGATTGGAACAGGCATTTTTTTTTCTAGCAAGGGATGAGAGTACCCTGCCAGGCAAACTGCACGAAAGGACTATCCTGTGAGGGCTATATGGGGTGTCGTGCCGATGGATAAAGAAATAAAACCAAAGGCCTTGCTGATCGAGGCCGATATAAGAAGATACTTGCCCTCCCCCCCCAAATTGCATACTCGCTATGACGACCGTACCATTCCCATGCGGGGTGGCGCTCATCAAAGCCACAAGCAAGCCCCTAGTCCGTTGGTGGAGGGAAAGGGCAAGAAGACTCGAGTGCAAGAGAAAGCAGATAGTAGTGGAGATTCTGCTCCACTGCCCCCTCTTGGGGAATCTTCCCTGCCCGTTGTAGTTTGTCGCCCTAAACCCTCAAAAACTATTCCGAGGGTGATTGTTGTTGTCTCGCCATCCTCTGTTTCTATGGCGGCGCTTCTTACTCCACCAAGATAGTTCGAGAAGCTCCAGCAACCCTCGAAATGGCTCAAATCCCACAAGCCACTATTCCTCTGACCACAATTCCCCTACAGGCCCTTCCAATGCAAGTGGGCAACATATAAGGGGCGGCGAAGACCCTAAAACGGGCCCAAGAGAGGCTTGCACTTCACTTAGTTGGGGCTCTCTTGAATACCACTTCTAGGGGGTCCTGAGGGAAGACATGCTTGTGAAGAGCTGAGATCCATGGAGGTCGTGGACCAGTCCAACGAGCCTGGGTCGGAACCTGAGCATAGTGGTTTCGAGGAGCGGGTGGATCCGGTCTCGAGTTTCCCTCCATGTCCAAGTCAATTGGGTCGAGGAAGGTGCGTGAGGACTCCATCCAGGAAACGGCTGGGTCGCTGAAAGATCTCTTCTTCGGGGTTAGTGTTATCGTATCTTCCTCTTCTTCGTTTCCCTTTCCTTGGATTTGCTCCAATTGCTCTAACTTTGTTTTGCTTTGGTCACAGGTGGCGGATTAGCTAGCAACCTTCATAGCAGATGGTCAGGGAGCTCTGGAAAAGGAAAATCGGACTCTCCGTTCTATGGTGAGTGTAGCCTTATGCCACGGTAGGCATGAGAGGGAGGAGAAGGAGAGGCTGGGAAGCCCTCATCAAGGCGAAGTTGAACCGTCTTCGGGACCGCAACAGGATGGCTCAACTTCATCGATAAAAGGCCACGCTCAGAGCCAATCTCGCCAAGTTAAGGGAGGAGGCAAGCAAAATAGGCTCAATGTATTGCTTCAGGGGCGGCATGAGCCATCCTGCAGGAGCCGTTGGAAGCCCAGACAACGGAGCTGAAGGGCCTGCGGGAGGAACGCAATTATGCTCTAAAAAAGGAATTTGACTCCCTCTCCAGTTCCTTGATGAGCAAGACTGAGTAGCTGAAATCCAAGTCGTAGCAGGTGAAGGACTTGGAGAGTCAACAAGCCTCAAGCCAGGTCATTGTTAGGGAGTTGCAGAGCGAAGTGGGACTTGAATGACTTGGTCCCTCGTTTGAATGCCCAGCTAAAGCAAGCATCGCTCATACGTGATGAGGCCTAGTCGCACAACTATATTGAGGGCTTGAAAATGATGTGAGATCATGTACTAGAGAACCCATAGAGTGACCCGAGGTCTCTTAACCTGGTGGATCTAGCCCTAGACTCTCTAACGTTCAAGCATGGCACCTCTATCGGCCCTAAATAGATGCCAGACGCTCTATCGTCCCTACAGCACCATAGATGTTTTTTTTTCTTCATTTGTGTGTATTTAAGTTATGTACTTGCCCGCACTTCTTGCGTTATGTATGTTAATGATACTTTTAGCTCCTTATTTCACACCCTTCATTTTCTTATCATGCCAATAACTCCGATTAACCCTCACAAATAACCTAACTATAGACATGAGATAACGAAGCATCAGGAAGGTCGAGTGGTTAATAAAAACCACAAAACTTGTGACTTCGTAAAACTTGTGAGCTCGGCATTTACGTTAGTGAGACTTGAGTCGTTTGTAGGACTCACAAACTTGGTGGCTTCTTCTTGCAAATCTTTAAAACACACCCAGCTCTCTTTATGCTTGACCTTTACTTTCGCAAGGGAGCCGAGCAACCCATTCAAGCTGGACTCACCTAAATCTTTGGAGGAGGTTGAGCAGCACGTTCAAGCAAGACTTGCCCTAAGTCTTTGGAAAAGGTCGAGCAACACGTTCAGACTGGACTCTCCTCGTTGGCCCTTGCCTTCGCAAGGGGGGCCGAGCAGCGCATTCAAGCTGAACTCGCCTTAAATCTTTGTCTTTAAGTATTTAAAAGAAGTTAAGCAGCTCGTTCTGGTTGGACTCTCCTCGTCGGACCTTGCTTTCACAAAGGTGGTCGAGCAGCACATTCTGGCTGGACTCACCTCGTTGGAGGACAGTCTGAAATCTTTGGAGGAGGTCGAGCATCGTGTTTAGGCTGGACTTGCCTCATTGCCTCATTGGCCCTTGCTTTCCTAAGGGGGCTAAGCAGCGCATTCAGGCTGGACTCGCCCTAAATCTTTGGAGGAGGTCAAGCAGCGCATTCAAGATGAACTCGCCTTGTTGACGCTTGCTTTCGCAAGGGTGGTCGAGCAATGCATTCAGGTTGGACACGCCCTAAATCTTTGTCTTTAAATCTTTATAGGAGGTCGAGTAGCGCATTTAGGCTAGACTCGCCTAACTGGCACTTGCTTTTGCAAGGGAGCCGAGCAGTGCATTCAGGTTGGAATTGCCCTAAATCTTTAAGTCTTTAAGTCTTTAGAGGAGATCGAGCAACGCGTTCAGGCTAGACTCGCCTTGTTGGCCCTTGCTTTTGCAAATGGGGCTAAGCAGCACATTCAGGCCAGACTCGCCCTAAATCTTTGGATGAGGTCAAACAGCTCTTTCAGGCTGCACTTGCCTTGTTGGCCCTAGCTTTCTCCAGGAGGGCTAAGCAGCGCAGTCAGTCTGGACTCACCCTAAATCTTTGGAGTAGGTCGAGTAGCTTGTTCAGGCTGGACTCGTCTCGTTGACCCATGCTTTCTTAAGGGGGTCAAGCAGCGCATTCAGGCTGGACTCACCCTAAATCTTTGGAGGAGGTCAAGCAACGCTTTTGGACTTGCCTCGTTAACCCTTGCTTTCGCAAGGGGGGTCGAGCAGGGCATTCAGGCTGAACTCGCCTCGTTGGCCCTTAATTTCGCAAAAGGGATTGAGCAGCGCATTCAAGCTAGACCTACCCTAAATCTTTGGAGGAGGTTGAGCAGCGCATTCTGACTGAACTCGGCTCGTTGGACCTTGCTTTTGCAAGGGGATCAAGCAGTGCATTCAAACTGGACTTGCCCTAAATCTTTGGAGTAGGTTGAGCAGTTCGTTCAGGCTGGACTCACTTCGTTGGCCCTTGCTTTCGTAAGGGGGGCCGAGCAGCGCATTCAAGCTAGACTCACCCTAAATCTTTAAGTCTTTATGAATTTGGATAGAACAGAACATGCACCTGGATAACAAACATTGTCTCATTTATACATTATTGAAGTAACTACAACTTACACTTTTTAGCCAAAGAACTTCCGCAGGTGTTCAGCGTTCTATGGGTGTGGTAGGTCTCTCCCTTGTGCATCAAGTCTATATGAGCCAAGGCAGTTGTTAGCTATGACTATGTATGAGCCTTCTCATCTTGGTCCCAGCTTCCCTTTCGTCTCGAGTGGTTATCCTGGCCTGCTTTAGGACTAGGTCTTTGACTTTGAAAGATCTCAGCCGAATTCATTGGTTAAAGTAATGCTCGGACCTTCTCTTGTTTATAGTCATTCTTACCTCTGCTTCGAACCTACTTTCCTCTAGCAAATCTAGCTCTTCCTTCAATCTTGCACTATTGGAGTCTTGATCGAAGTGTTGGATTCTATAGGTAGGCATCCCTACTACAACTGGTGGCACCGCTTCGTGTCCATAGGTGAGGTTGAAAAGGGTCTCAGCTGTCAGAAACCTTACTATGTTGCGATAAGCCCACAGGACTCCTATGAGTTCTTCTACCCATGTTCCCTTCTTATCGTCAAGCTTCTTATAAGGATCCCGAGTAGAGTCTTGTTGGTTGCCTTGACTTGCTCGTTGGGCTACGAGTGCCCCGAGAATGAATATTTGAACTCGATATTTATATCCCTGCACCAATCACAGTAGTGATCTGAGTCAAACTGTCGATGATAAAATGAGGGATGTCGAATCTGCACATGATTGTCTTCCACAAGAATCGAGTAATACTGCTTGTTGTTATTGTCGTCAACGCCTCAGCTTTGACCCACTTGGTAAAGTAGTCTACAACTACTACTACAAATTTCAACCCACCTTTACCCAGTGAAAGGGGGCGACAAGGTCGACACTCTATTGTACGAAAGATCATGGTGAGGTGATCGATGTCAGCTCCTATGGTAGGTAATGGGATACTTGGGAAAATTCTTAGCACTTCCAACACTTCCGGACAAAGTCCTCAGCGTCTTTGAGTGTGGGTGGCCAGTAGTATCATGCTTTCCCTCTTGAGTGATTACCGCCTACTTCTTTGTGTACTTCCGCCAGGATGTATTGTGCTTGCTCAAATGAGACACACCTCAGGAAGGGCATGGAATAACATCGATTGTACACAGTCCTGTCAATCAATATGAAGCGAGCTGCCCTATTTTTTATCTTCTTCACTTCCCACCTATTTTCAGGTAACTCGTTGGCGTCGAGGTACTTGATTATGTCTATAGCCCATTCTGGAGCCCCACCTTAGTTATAAGATCTCGATCCCAATCGGGGGCATCTCTACTGTGCTAACTATTGTCTGCTCTGGCAAGGACGAGTCTTCCTACCAAGATACAGCTCATGCCAGTTTGTCAACCTTCTGGTTTTATGCTCTTGGAATTTGCTGAAGCTAGAAATATCTAAAGTGGCTATGCTTACTTCCAATCAAAGCCAAGTATTTTTTTTAATTTTTCGCTCTGCACGAAGAACTCTCCTTGGATCTGGTTTACGACTACCTGGGAGTCAGCTTTTACTTCTATCTCGTTTCCACCTAGTAACTTAGCAACCTCCAAGCCAGTCAACAGTGCTTCATATTCTGCTTCGTTATTAGTAGTTTTGAATGCCAGTTTGATGGCGTAATTATGCTTTTCCCCGGCCTCCGTAACAATGTGCACCCCTACAACCCTCTAACCCAACAAGATGGGCGCCACAGTGGGCGCATCTTGTACCTCCTCCGAGAAGCCAGTGAACTCAACAATGAAGTCAGCTAGTACCTATCCCTTAATGGAGCTCCTAGGAATGTACTCGATGTCGAACTCCCTCAGCTTTACCATCCAATTCATCTGCCAACCAGAGACATCTAGTCAATGTAGAATCTTCTTTAAAGGGGCTTTGGTCAAGACTCGTGTCAGGTGAGCCTAGAAGTGCGGTCTGAGTCAGCGAGCAGTCATCACAAGAGCATAGACGAGCTGGTCCATCTGGGGGTATCTCGCATCGACACTTCGAAAGGCACGACTGATGTAGTATATACCAGTTTCTGGGAGCCTTCCAAGTCTCGCACCAGAGCTGCCAAGGCAGCGTATGGGGAAACAGACAAGTACAAGCTCAGGTTATCTCCGGCATCAACTTGACTGAGCAAAGAAGGACTGGAAAATGTACTATTTGAGGTTCTCAAATGCCTGGTCACACTCCTCATTCCAAGTTTGTGGCTTCCATATTACTTTGAAAAATGACAAGCATTTGTTTATTAATCTAGACACGAACCAGTTAAGAGCTGCTACTCGGCCAATGAGTCTCTGCACATCATTGATACTTCAGGGTGGGGTCATGTTGATTATGGCTTCCACCTTCTCCCAGTTAGCCTCTATTTCCCGTTCCAAGACCATGTAGCCCAAGAATTTCCCAGACTCTACACCAAACGTGCATTTCGCCAGGCTAAGCTTCATTCGGTATCGCCTTAGTACCACGAAGACCTCGCGCAAGTCAGTTAAGTGTTGCCAAAGGTCTTGCTCTTCACAAGCAGGTCATCCACATAAACTTTCATACTCCGCCCTATCTGCTCTTTGAACATGCAGTTGACCAACCGCTAGTAGGTGGCCCCTGTATTTTTTAGGCCAAAAGGCATGGCTGTGTAGCAATACAACCCCAAATCTGTGATGAATGATGTATTCTCCTCATCGTCGGAGTTCATGCGGATCTAGTTGTATCCCAAGTACGCATCCATGAAACCAAGCATGCGATGTCCGGCTATGGAATCCACGATCAAGTCGATCTGGGGAAAAGGGAAGCTATCCTTTGGGCAGGCCTTATTTAAGTCCATGAAGTTAACACATATCCTCCACTTTTCACTGGTCTTTTCTATGAGCACAACGTTGGACAGTCAATATGCGTAACGCACGAGTATGAACCTCACTGCTAAGAGGCAATCAACATCTTCCATGATGGCAAAGGATTTTTCCACACTAAAGCTCCACCACCTCTGTCTGACTTTTCTAGCCCTGGGGTCCACACACAGCTGGTGTTGGATGATGTCTGGATCGATTCCTAGCATGTCCTAGTGGGTCTATGCAAACACATCCTAGTGCTCCGTTAAGAGTTGCATCATGGCTTGCCGCATGCTGGGTGTCATCCCGCTACCGAGTCTGGACACAGACCTAAGGCATTTCGGGTATAGGGGAGCAACTTCCAGTGGCTTATTTGGCCCTACCTGTCAGAGAGCCTACTCGTCTCGGATCTCTTCCTCTCCTGCGATGAAGTTAAGTGGTGGCGGGATATAGTCATCGCACCGGGGCTCTATCATGTTGACCCCCGCCTTTCGCAAGCTTCAGTTATTGTACATAACACTCCCAGACCAGGACCTGTTCACCACGGATCTCCCCCACTCCCGTGCGGGTTGAGAACTTCATCTTCAGGTGATAAGTCGAGGTTATCGCCTTCAGATAGTTGAGTATGGGCCGCCCTAGTATGGAGTTGTATGAGGAAGGGGATTTTGCCACTATGAAATCGATCATTGTGGAGGCTATGTGGGGGGTCGTCCCGGCCAAGACTGAGAGAGTGATGGTTCCTACAAGCTGAACCAAGTTCCCAGTGAACCCTTTCAGTAGCATGGGAGTTGGTCCTTGGCAATCAGGGTTGATCAGAGAAGGCATCCCAGAAGATGATGTTGGCAAAACTGCCGTTCTCAATCAAGACTCTTCTGGTGGTGAAGTTGGCCATCTGCATTGTCACTACCAGGGCATCATCGTGGGGATAGAGGACCCCTCTTCATCACTTTCCCCGAAGTTGACCATGGGTGTGGGCTCCCCCCTCCTTTGCTTCATCGGGCGTTGTTCAACCGAATATACCTCCTTGAAACAGGCTCTTCTGGCGTGAGCCTTTCTGTTGGAAGAAGTGGGGCCACCTCCCACGAACACTCTAGCTATGGGCCGAATCTTGCCCAACGGGGCATTGTCGCGAGGTGGTGTTCGAGGGCAGTTTCACTGGGGCTCGTGTTCCTCCTGCCTCCTTGGGCTCTCGCTTCTCCTTGTCCTGGCAAATCTTTCCCGTCTTCACTCCCTATCCACCCAACGGTTGTCGTGGTGCCAAGGAGGTATTTATGCTCTCATTCTCCCTTCTTCATCTCCGTCTCTTCATTACGCAGTTTATGGCCAGCAGGAGGAGAAGAAGTCTAGCGCCTTACCTTATTATCATTAAGCAGTGAGAGGACGAGAGCTTGAAGGCTTATCTGTCTAGATTCAACAAAGAGCGCATGACCATTGACGACCAAGATGAGAATATTACACTCGCTGCCCTCTAAGGCGGCATATGGCCCCGAAACCCGTTCATGGCTGAGTTGGCTAGGAAGGCCCCCCCACCACACTACGAGAATTCATGGACCAAGCCGACGGGTTCATAAATATTGAAGACACTTTGAGCGTTGACAGCACCAAGAAAGACAAAGGTAGAGCAGGTTGACAAGAAAAACAAGATATCATCACAATCCAAAACTGCATACAAAGCTAAGAGGGGACACCATAGCAAAGGATGGGATGATTCCCACCCATCAAAAGGGGCAGGCACCCAACTTGGAAGTGTCTGCCCGTAGAGCTCCGTTCTCCCTCTGGAGTGTTTCTACTTGTGTTGTTAACGTCTTCACTAGTTGTTCCATTTCCGCTAAGCGTGATTCCATGTCTTCTAATAAGGTTTATAGTCCTCGAGTTGTCTAAGAACGAATTGTCACCAGCATACAAAAGACAAGTTATCTCTATAGAAAAGATCTCATAAAAAATACCACTGTTAATATCGTGTTTCGTACACCTGGACAAGGGTCTCACAACTTGAGGTTGTGATCGTTACCTGCAAATATTAATAAGAAATTGGATTTGAGGTTGTCTGGGAAGCCTCCAATGCTTAAATTAGTTTTTTTTTTTTTTTTATCTAGAGTCCAAAGAGAGTTTTTCGTGTGGCAGCTGATATCACCATAAATGATATTAGAAAAAATCCACACAACTTCTTATTATTCACACAACCTCCACATGCCACACTTTTTTTAATTTTTTTTTCTTTTATCAAATATTTAAAATGTGAATAATAAATAGAAGAATTGAATTAGTTTAAAAAGAATAAACTCAAAATAAAAAATAAAAAATATATTGAAAAAATTTTAAAAAATATGGTGTGTGTAGGTTGTGGAGGTTGTGTAGCATTGCTCAAAAGCGAAGACGATTTTTCATAAAAATAAATAAATAAATAAATAAATTCTAAGATTGGGGATTATAATAATAGGATAATGCTACATGCATAAGTAGAAAAGGCATACGCCTAGACACATTGTAAAAAAATAGTTCATCGTGAGGAAAGATGATTTTTTTACATCTCTTTCGTGGTGAGACCCGCCTTTTTATAATTGCGACTTATACAAATTATTATTCATAATAACGTATATGTTCATAATAACGCAAGTATCTGTTAATAGAGTAATTCTACATACAACTGTGAAGTGCGTAACCACCGCGTAATCATTTTGAAAAATAGTGGAGTCCACTATTAAAAAATTAATTTTTTTCCTGTGGGTCCCATGTTTTATTCATTTTTTTCAAAACGATTACGCAGCGGTTACACAATTCACGGTTGTAAGTATATTTTCTCTAAAACAAAAGAGAAGTAGTTTGCTTCTTTTCAAGGGTCGAAAAAAAAATGAGTCACTTGCAAATAATGTACATGTGAGTGCGTAATTGGATCATAAAAAGACTACCTACACTCACAAAATTTACAAAATTTATTCTAGTTGAAGTAATGCTACGTTCAAGTCTCAAATGTACAAGTTTTGTACAAATCTTTTATAAAAATATGGGTTTCATCAAGAAAAAAAAAATCACACTTTTCTATGGTAGAGTCTACTTTTTTATAAAGGACTTGCATGCACGTTTGAGACTTACATATATTATTATCCCATGATGTAGTATTAGATAATTGTAAACTATTTATTATATTTTACTTATGAACCTATTATCTAATGCGACATCACGAGATGATGGGAGGATGATGAAAAAATAAATGATGAATAGATTTTCTCTATTTATATTTGGGATATTGATATACTTCCACAACTATTTTATAACTATTGTACAATTTATTTTACATTCAATTAATGTAATTGTACCACTTCATTAAAAATAAATTCGATATTATATAACTATTATCAATTTAAATAAAGTTGTAAAATAATTGGAAGAAATTATAAAGTGATCACTTTATAAATACGATTCAAGACATAAAGGAATGTATTTAAAATAAAGATCGATAAGAAGAAAGAAATATTATGAGGAAAATGATCTACATATAACTTTTTACTCAATCATGTTTTAAATTATATGCGTTTTTATAAAATAATGTTACTTTATGTGAAATAACTTATAAAAATAATATCATTTTGCAAAGCTACTTCCATTTTAAAATATTATTGTGTAAAAAGTTGTAAAAAATAGTTGTGTATCATTACTCAAGTTTTTAATAGATCTAGGGACATAATTATATATATTGATTGATTCAAAATGAGTTGTAAAGTATCATTACTCAATTTTCTTAACCCCTAAACAATCATCTAAATGTACACACCAATTTTCAGCATTGATTTAACCTTTATTTTAAGGAAGAAAGAAGATATTCCAAATTTACTTAATACTAAACGCATGCAATTATAGAATGTATAAGCGTTAAGTAATTTTTTTGAAAAATAGTGTAATTTATTATTAAAAAATTAAATTTTTTTCATATAAATTTTATATTTATTTACTTTTTTTAAAAAAAAAATTATGTTATATTTAAATACTATACAATTGTAAATATCATTTATCGGAGAGACCAAGTAATTATACAACTGCACCAAGCAAAATAAGAAAAAATAAAGGTCATGATTATTCTTTGTGAATTGGTGAAGTAAAGTAGCGAATATAGGACACCGACAGGACGACGAACCTTGGCCCCATTGTTCTTACTATTCTTATATCTACTATTGTGTACTGCCTTAAACTCTGCATAGCCTCATAATCCCTCTGTACAGAACTGATCATCTGGAGATCGAGCACTGCAAAGAGAGATGGAAGACGAACATGCCACTTCCGTTTCATTGGCTCCCGCTTTTAGGCACCGGTGGGACGTGTTCCTGAGCTTCATAGGCGAAGAAACCCGCCCTAGCTTTACTTACAACCTCTGCGACTCGCTCGAGAAACACCGCGTCCGAGTCTTCTTCCAAGACCACGGGCAGCAGGGCGGGGACGAGATCTCGCCGTCTCTTCTTGAGGCCATCGAGGACTCGGCTGCTTCCATCGCCATCTTCTCCCCAAACTACGCATCGTCCTCTCGGTGCCTGAGGGAGCTTTCGAAGATATGCGAGTGTAGGAGGCGCCTTCTCCCCGTGTTCTACCGAGTCATGCCGTCGGACGTACGGCACCAGCGTGGACCGTTCGAAGAACATATTAGAAACCATGAAGAGAGGTTTGGAATGACCACGGTTACCAAGTGGAGGACGGCCATGAAAAAGGCTGGTGGAATCTCTGGTTGGGTTTTCGACGAGAGGTAGTACTATTAAAAAAATATGATTTTATTTTTTTATTTTTTATAAAATATAAGGATAAAAAAATAAAATTATATATTTTTAAATAATGTGCAAGATTATAAGGTTTATGTCTAAAAAATTTCATATAATTAGAGACGACAACTAATTTACAATTTTTACTCAAAGATTTTTAGTAAATTATATTATTAGTTTTAAATCAAAATTAAATAAAATTCAAAGAAATTTAAGAAATGATAACATTTGATTAAAAAAGTAATGTTAGGTACAGTCTCTATTTGAAAACTGCAATGTAAGTCTAGATAATTTTATCTTTAAAATTATAAAATTATTCTTCCTAAAATAATTTTTTTCTCATTTAATAAAAGATCTGCACATACAGTCTCTAAGTAAAGCCTGTAAATAGAACTTCTCTTATTTAAAATGACGAGTAAAAGTTCAAATTTGTTCTTATTAATCTTTTATATGAATATATTCTCAATGTTTTGGTTCCTTCAGTGCAATTCTAGTTTTTTCTTCTACTGTGATTATGAAGAAACTGTTAACAGACAAATAAAAAATACCAAAACCTTTACGTACATGCATCGATCCAGCCTAGACTTGCTTGGTTTTGGGCTGAAGATCGAATTGGTGAGGTGCATTAGGCTTAAAAACATGAAAATATAATAATTAAAAAAATAATGTAAATAATGGACGCTGGGACCGTCCATTTGTTTCTCTCCTTGAGGGCTGGTTACCTTATAGGAAAATGCAGATCCTAAGCAATACCTGCCCGGATTTATGTAATCCGGGGAGAGGTTTGTGGGTCCCACTCCCTCGAGCAACTACCCGTTGTTTTCCAAAACTCAATAAATATTTAATTTAAAGTATTTCATTACTATTCACAAACTATCTTACTATTATTTATAAAATTATCATCTCATCTCATTCTCCAACATCCTTACTTAGACTTGGTTTGGTTTATTTGAAATCATCTCATCTCATTTTATCTCATCGCATCTCATCTTAATATCCAAACATCATTTAAATACAAACATTTTTCAATTTCAAATTTTTAAATTTTTCATATAATCATTACAATTTTCTGAAACTTCTAAACAAAATACAGAAAACAATTCAATTTTTTTAAATCTCAAAACAAAAATTATATTAAAAAATTATATTTTAACCCTCTTTTAATTTTATAATTTTTTATTTCACTATTATTTACAAATTATATCATTACTATTCATGGATTTCTCATCTCTTGTGTAACCAAACAAGGTCTAAGTTAAAAAATTAAAAATAGATTAATTTAAAACCTTAACAATTTTCTTTGCGGGTGAGCTAGTATATATAGAAATCTGGTTCATCATTCCTAGCCATGGAGTTGGAAGAATTTGGACGTGATATTAAAGTATGCACATAGGAGTGACTATTGAAGTATTAAAATTGACATCCTTGTTACTCGTGTTTATTCTTAGAAGCAGCGATGAGGTGCAAGCGCAGTTGATTGAATCTTTAGTACAGAGGGTGTTGTCTGAACTGGCCATTACTCCAGTGGATGTTGCTGCATATACAGTCGGACTTGATTCTCGGATTAAAAAACTGATGAGTGGATTGGATTTAAATTCCAAAGGCATTCGAGTTCTTGGATTATATGGGATGGGTGGGGTTGGAAAGACAACCCTTGCCAAGGCTCTTTGTAACAAACTTGTTGCCCACTTTGACTGCCTCAGTTTCATTTCTAAAGTTAGAGAAAACTCTGCGAACGATGCTGATTTAGTATCCCTACAGAACAAACTTATCCGCGACCTTTCTTCAGGTAAGTCAACTGTATATTCTACCCCTGCAATCAAGGAAGTACTTCAAGAGAAGCGAGTTCTTGTTGTTTTGGATGATGTTGACATGATAAGTCAGCTTGGTGCATTAATTGGGAGAATAGAATGGTTTCATGAAGGAAGTAGAATCATGGTAACCACAAGAGACAGAGAAGTTTTACCTGAACATCTTGTGAATGAGTTTTACGAGGTCACAGAGTTGAGAGACTCTGAAGCCCTAGAGCTTTTTAGCTACCATTCACAAAGGAGAAAAAGACCCACTGACAAATTTTTAAATCTGTCCAAGCAAATCGTGTCCCTTACAGGGGGTCTACCATTGGCTCTGGAAGTATTTGGTTCTTTCTTGTTCGATAAGAGGAGAGTTGAGGAATGGGAAGTTGCTCTACATAAGTTGAAAGAGATTCGTCCCCGCCATCTTCAGGATGTTTTGAAGATAAGTTTTGATGGGCTAGATTCTCAAGAGAAGTGCATATTCCTTGACATTGCATGTTTATTCATTCAAATGAAAATGAAGAGAAAGGATGTTATTGACGTGTTAAAAGGTTGCGGTTTTACGGCCGAGATAGCAGTCAGAGAACTCATAGCAAAATCGCTCATCAAGGTCACCCAGGAAAACGCTTTGTGGATGCATGATCAAGTTAGAGACATGGGAAAACAAATTGTTCTAGAGGATAGCCCTGTGAATCCTGGCATGCGAAGCAGACTGTGGGATCGTGATGAGATCATCACTATCTTGAAGGATGAGAAGGTAGGATTAACAGTAACATATTGTTGTGCAAAACACATACTAATGATGGCAAACAAAGTACAAGCAAGCACACGATCAAACACACTACACACACAATTTACGTGGTTCGGCAACTTGTCTACATTCACAAAGCTGCAGAAATTTTATTAATTCAGAGGAGATTACAATCATTCAATCTCAACTTACACTCTCTAGGACTTTTTGCTCTCTCACACAATATGCAGTAGCTTGACAATTGTTCACTCTCAAAATATGCTGAAAATCGTACATCATAAGTCAAATATTACATATTTATAATAAACGGCACTGGAAATCCTAATTTTATCTCCCATATTATTGATAATAGGGAACAGGATCTATAGAAGGGATCGTCCTAGACTTTCAAAGCAAGCCCCTTGTGCAGGATAAAAGCGGTGACAGAACTGCTTGGGAAAATTTTCAGACGTCGCCCAGTTTCACCTCTGCATTGACATACATGGAAGAAAGGTATAAGAAGTTTCTTGAAACTAAAGCAGAAAGAGAGAGGGAGATAATACTATGCACGAAGTCCTTTGAATCTATGACTAACCTAAGACTTCTGCAAATCAATTATACAAGAATGGTAGGAAGGTATAAATATCTTCCTGCAGAACTGAAGTGGCTACAGTGGAAAGGGTGTCCTTTCAAAAGTATTCCTTCTGATTTTTCTCCACGGGAACTTGCTGTCCTTGACCTCTCAGACAGCAAAATTGAACAAGTGTGGGGCTCGTATAGTAACAAGGTATGCTTCACTTATCAGGTGCATTGGTTATCAATTAAGCAATAACAGGATGTTGATGGCCCAGATTGATTTGTAACGCTTGCAAATTTTATATCAATTCTTTCTGCTTGTCTCGTTTTTTATAACTGGAAAAAACTTCTTGTTTGCCAGGTTGCTGAGAAGTTGATGGTCATGAATTTCCACGGTTGCCATAATCTTGCTGCTATTCCTGATTTATCTGGCCATCAAACATTGGAAAAGCTTGATCTTGAGCATTGCCGCAGTCTAACTAATATTCATGAATCAATAGGAAATGTGAGTACATTACTTCATTTAAACCTAAGATATTGTTCGAACCTTACTGAGTTTCCTGCTGAAGTCTCTGGACTGAAAAAATTAGAGAATTTCATCCTCTCTGATTGTTCAAAATTGAAACAATTACCAATGGACATAGGCAGCATGAGATCTCTAAAAGAACTTCTCGCTGATGACACCGCTATAGCAGAGCTACCTGAATCCATTTCTTGCCTTGCTAAACTTGAAAACCTTAGTCTAAAAGGTTGTCAGTTCTTAAGAAGACTACCCAACTGCATTGGAAAGCTTTCTTCCCTGAAAGAACTCTCACTTAATCATTCTGCAGTAGAAGAAATACCTGAGTCTGTTGGAGATTTATTAAACCTTGAGAAACTAGGTTTAACGGGTTGTAAATCAGTCACTTCAATTCCAGATTCTGTTGGCAATCTCATATCATTGTCAGAACTTCTCCTTAATGGTTGTGCAATCCATAAACTGCCTGATTCCATTGGTTCATTGTCATATTTGAAGGACTTGTTAGTTGGAAACTGTCGGTTTCTGAGTAAATTGCCTGATTCAATTGAAGGACTATCTTCTATGGTTGAACTTCAATTGGATAAGACGTCAATAAAAAATTTGCCGGATCAGGTAGGTGCCTTGAAAATGCTAAGGAAGCTTGAGATGAGTAACTGCAAAGATCTTATATCTTTACCAAAATCACTTGGAAACATGTTGGCCCTTACTACTTTGAACATATACAATGCCAACATTTCTGAATTGCCAGTATCCATAGGGATGCTGGAAAATCTTGTTTCATTAAGATTGACTAAATGCACCCAGCTCCATGAACTTCCTGCTTCAATAGGAAATTTGAAGTCTTTGCAATCCTTGATGATGGCAGAAACTGCTGTGACAGAACTACCTGAAAGCTTTGGGATGCTCTCAAGTTTAAAGAGATTAGAAATGGGCAAGGACCCTCGTCAGGAGTTAGCTAGAAATAGAATTCCTGAGGAGCTTGTAACTGCAACTGCACAAGAGGAACCTAATCCAGTCAGACTTCCGGCTTCTTTTTCCAATTTATGCTCGCTACAAGAACTGGATGCTCGCGCTTGGAAGCTACGTGGTAGAATCCCTGATGATTTTGAAAAGTTGTCGTCATTGCAGAATTTGAGTCTAGGCCACAATGATTTCTTCAGCCTTCCATCGAGCTTAAGGGGCCTCTCGCTACTCAAAGAGCTTTTATTGCCCGACTGCAAAGAGCTCACGTCTCTTCCTCCACTTCCCTCGAGCTTGGAGAAGGTGAATGTTGCAAACTGTACAGCATTAGAAACGGTGTCTGATCTTTCTAACCTGGAAAGCTTGTGGGAGCTGAACCTTACAAACTGTGACAAGGTGGTGGATATTCCGGGCCTTGAAGGCTTGAAGTCCTTGAGAAGGTTGTTCATGACTGGTTGCAGAACATGCTCGTCCGCAGTAAGAAAAAGGCTTTCTAAGGTTCTTTCTCCTCTGTATTTGTGCACTCAAGCCATTGTTGTCTCTAGCAGATGTTGCTCCTTTTATTATCCCCCTTCATTTTACAAATAATTGAAGCAATTCTTAAAAAAAACAAAGGTTTTATTTCTCATGGGAAATCTTATTGCAGGTTTGTTTGAGGAATTTACGCTTTCTGAGTATGCCAGGAAGCAAAATTCCAGATTGGTTTTCTGGAGAGGTGGTTACATTTTCAGAACGCAAGAACCGTGCGATCAAAGGTGTGATAATAGGTGTTGTTGTCTCTGCCAACAATCAAATACAAGATGAGTTAAGAGATCGACTCCCTTTGGTAGCAGGTATACGAGCACATATTACCAAACTGAATCAACCTATATTCAGTACAATGCTGGAGTTAAAGGGAATCCCAAAGGTGGGCGAAGATCATCTTTACTTGTGTCGTTTTCACGATTATCGCCCTTTAGTAACTCAGTTGAAGGATGGTTATAAGATACAAGTGACCCAGCAAGACCCGCCATACATCAAGGGGGTTGAGATGAAAAAGTGTGGGATTTATTTGATTTTTGAAGGTGAGGATGATTATGAAGGAGATGAGGAATCATTGCGTGAAAGCCAACTATCCATTTCAGAAAAGCTAGCAAAGTTTTTCAGCTCTCTTGGAGAGGAAGATCACGTCTCTGAATCTGGTCGTGAAGTGGAAAGCCAAGCGCAAGAGATTGAGGAACAAGAAGAAAGAGAAAGAAAGCCCTTTTGGTGGGGCTTTACGCGGCTTGTTCGAGGGTGCTTTTGTTTTTAAGAAGCAGCAGCAGCTACTCTGTAGTCTTCATTTTCCAAGCGTCTGCATTGTTTGATGAGAATGTTATAAATTGGAAAAAAACAGAGGGAGGGAGAGAGAAACAAACCGTGGAAATTACTGCTCATAAAATAAGGTAGGCAGTAAACTTATGCATCAGATTTATATATTTAATCTGATGCATAACCATTCTATGCCATCCTCCAAGCTCCCAAGCATAGCGTTAAAGGGATGGGGTGGTTGTTTCCTTGAAAGAAAAGACATTTGAATAATTTGAGTGGTAGAGTAGAGTATTAAAAGGAGTTGATTTGCTATCCAAGAGTGCAAACCATCAAAATTCCTCTCATTTGTTCTACTATTCCCCAGGTTCGTCTGTCTTTGGAAGCATCTCCTCTGTGGCATAGTTGCAATCGAAAATGGAGTCTGCTGGACAGGACTGGACCACATTTTCTCCAATTTTTCAAAGTCCCAAGAAAGGTCAAGGTCAAGCCGCTTCACATTGGGTTGCACGTGCATAACTAATAAAACCAGCTTTCCTTTTCTTTTCCCAATGGAACAAACTCATGGGTTTGGTCCAGACTCCAAAATTGGCGTTGAGGACAGGATTTCACGAGTTCCTTCTAAGAGAAGGAAGTTTGTCTTCATAGCACGCCATGCAGCAGGCGGGCACTTCTTTTCTGGCATTGGCAGGCGTTCTAGCGAGGACAGGTACATTTTGGGGAGATTTTTAACTATAGATAACTTCATTTATATATATCTATATATTAAAAAAAAAGGACACGTATATTCTAATCAGATTTTTTTCTTTGGCAAACTACATGCTACTTGATTTGTTCACTATAAATGGTTCATGTACTTATTGTACTCTGTTTAAAATGGATTGAAGATTAAGTTATGGATTGTTTCTTTCTTTCTTGGTCTGTTGAAGGGTAGTTCTTGCCTCGCTTGATTAGCCAACCTCATTGATATATTTGTCTCTCTACCCAAAATTAATTTTCATTTCCGATTTCAGCAGTGACCATCCGAAAAGAAAATCGGGTTGGAGACTTGCAGTTTAAAAAGTCATTTTACTTAAACTTGACCCCAAATATACCAAGGACGTTACAGATTATAGGTTTCAATGAGGGATACTCTGCCTAGATGCAACTTCCAAATATCAATCATACCCCTACCAAAAGTGATTAGACCTCACAAAGTCTTATATCTGGGAAAAAACCATAAAGGATTATGTTCAGCAGTGAGAAAATTCCTTTGTCTACAGTCATGATCTCCAAAATGAATAGCAGTAGACTAGCTTAATTTATTACATGTTTCATCTTCTTAACAAACATGAGTTTAAACCAAGGTTCACACAAGGTGCTTTAGACATTCTGAAAGACATTCTTTCACATGAATAATACTCATTCTAGGAGGTTATGTTTGGGTATATTAGTACAGAGACAACGACCAAGCTTGCTATAAGATATATGAAGCACAATAACTCATATTTCAACTCACAAACAGATGGAGTTGTTCATGTAGTTAAGAGCAGTCTTATAGACAGCAACCATAGCTCCATGCTTGATATGTCCCTTGTTTAATGTTCGTTTCACATATCGAGGTATATTGGGTATATCCTTTAACAACAAATGGAGAAGCAAGCATTGTCATTGCCTCTATGCTTTTATTACCAATATTACTGATTAACAGACTTTTGGGGGGGACGTGAGGGCTGGGGTATGTTGTCTCACTCCATAGATCATGTTCTTTCAAAACCACCACCAACCTGCATGTGCAACCAATCTGGTGAGGAACCACGGCCATATTCCCTTGTGGCTTGTGAGTCAAATGTCATGCCAGCTGTATCAAATGTCTGTTTACCAAACAAAAACACCAAATCATTTTGTTATAAGAAACGTCTTTCTTAGAAAAATAGGATAATTCTAGCAGTCTCTTGGATTTTTTTTCCCTTTCTCTTTTTCCCCCTAACCTTAAAGGCAAGCCTTTATCTTAAACTCCATCCATCCTCTGCCATGCTTAAATCTATTATCAACAATGAACTCATACTCAATTAAACAAATACATTGCGCTCAATTAACCCACTACTACAGTAAATCTAGGGAAAAAAAAAAACAATTCCTTGAAAAAGCAGGCTGAAATTCCACCAGGAATTTGCAAAACCAGAAAATCTGAAATGTCCATTGAGGCAGATATGTTTGGTACGTGGATCATCTAAAGAACATACTTTATTTTTTTGTGCTAAATTAGCTGTAATTCAGAGGCTAAAGGAAAAGGAGCAACTACAATGCACAATCGAAAATATCAAAATCAATAAAAGAGAAAAATATGCGAGTAAGAGATCAAAAGGAAATACCTATGTTAGAGTCCAAATAGAAAACTACAGTACAGAAGACCACCTAGTTTCAGTTTCTGTACATATAGTTAGGACTTACATCTTTAGTGTTTCCCTCTAAAGACGCAAGTCCTAATGCTTATTAAAAAAAATAAGTTATGACTTACGTCTTTAGACGGAAACGCTTCAATACCCGGGTTCATTCCTGAATTAACTGCTTCAAGCTTCATTGACAAGAACTGCAAAATCCATCAAATTTCATAAGGCTCAATTTCAGATTTAGTATGTGATAGAAAAGACAGAAGAATGGAAAAACAATCTAAATCAGTTACACGATTTATACCTCAACCTGACGTTGAAGTGATTGGATGTAATTTATTATCTCATCAAGGACCAGTGCTTTGCCAATAACCTGAATTTAAAAGCCTAGTCGGTAAACAGTATTTCTAAAAAAATACCAAGTCAAAAGGGAACTGAAGTAATAAAAGTAAATCCTAAAATAACTTAGGTAGAATATACAGGAAAAAGATTCAACTGCATCACTGATTAGGTTATTTATTTCAGCACATACAAATAAATAAACTAAATGAAACGAGATTAAGTTCACCGTGTATCATACCTTGTTACAACCAGGGACCAAATCCTGGAGAATTTTCATCCTTTCACTTATTTTTTCTCTTCTAGCCTGTCCACCAAATGGCTCCAATCAGCAAAACTCATTCAATAGCTTTCAGTACAAGCCACTTTGACTCAATTTCCACTACTCTACCATGATTGCGGTAGAATAAGTATTATAAAGAACAGATTGTGTCATACGTAACCTGTTCTAAAGCCAGTTCGTTCAATATTTTCATCATTAAAGTGTCTTCAACAAAGTAAAATAACAAGGTTTCAAGAGGACTGAAGTGGGAAATTACTCTTTCTGCTAGACTGTGGCTATCGGTGGCTTGGCCCCTTCTTGCTCGAACGTGGATGTAGTCTTGCTTGGGCGTCTCGGGCGGCGGTTGAGTATTCTGCTCCACACGCTTGCCTGAACTGGGTTCTGCTTCAGTTTTTGAATCAAGATTTTCATCCCGACTTCCTGATGTTCTGAGCCGCTTTCCGTCGCAATCGTACTGCATAACTCAGTGCATAAAACCCATAATCACAAACATCCCAATTAATATCAGGGCTCATTAAATTATTTGAGCTAAACATTCACGAATGCTCAGTTTCACTCTCTGAAATCAATGTGGTATTGGATTACAGATACGCAAACTATAAGAGATCAAAGTTAGGAAGTAAAAAATAAAGGGTACTGCTGCAAGGACCGATAATCAACCGACGAATTCAGACTGATAAGTGCAAAAGCACTTTTATATTTTTGTCTTTTTTTTAATCATTTTTTATATATTTTTAAATATTTTCAAAAAATAGAAAAAAAAATATTAATTCATTAATATTCACTTTCTTAGTAAAAAGAATTAAAAATTAAAAATTAAAAATTAAAATAAAATAGTCAATCGATCGCTTTTCTTTTATAGCTCACTTTTATAAGTTTAACTAGCATTTTCCAAACATAAATTACAAGTTGATTCACTCAAATTGTCAAATTCAATATCATTCAGTCAATTCTAGATTTATCCATGTACTTGGTAAGACAAAAGGATAATATATAAATAATTAGAAAGATTCTTGAGCAAATACCGCGCCATTGCCGTTGCTGGTGGAGACGCCTTTAGCGGAATCGTCCCCTTGGTCACGCCGCTTCCTCGCACCGCCACCAACATCATGATTTGGTCCCTGGTCCAAATTCATTGGATCGTTGCCGGGAACATCCCGATTGGAACCATTAAGATCCTCGAACTGGGCCCTCCTCAGCCCCAATCCACCTACGAATTCCCCAACGCCCTCACCGCCATTCACCGGGAACTGCCAGACGTCCAAAAGGTTGTACGACGCAGCATTGGCGTTGGAAAAAGACCCCTCGTTCATCAGCGCCGGCGGATCCATTATACAAGCACAACAAAACCCGATCCGAATTCGTATTCGGAATCAAAACCGAATCTCTGACATTTACAATCTTAAATAATCTCGGTAGTAACTCCGAGCCAGCAGTTCAACTGTTGCAAGCCGAACACACAGACATGGACACAAAGCGAGAGAGGGGGGGGGGGGGGGGGGGGGGGGGGGGGGGGGGGGGGTTTCTAAGCTGTAGATTCGAAAAAGAAACCGAAAAAAAGAGGGCGCATTTGAAGCTGGAAATGGAAAGCGAGAGAGAGAAAGAGAGAGTGAAGTTGAAGACTAGAAGCTGTGCAAGAGAGTTGAGTGTGTGTGCGCGCGATCTCCTTAGAGAGTGGAGGCTGGTGCGCACAGTGTCTCTCCTTTCTCTGACCACGACCTCTTACTGTTCACAGACACAGACCTCGGGACTCTCAAACTAACTAAACTCCCACTTCTCCACCCAGCCTTTCAACCCCTCTCTCGGCTCTTCATCTCTCTTTCTCACGTGCATCTTCACCTCACTTCTCCACCGTCCGATCCACATAAACTCCTCCTCAAACCCAGATTCTCCTTCATCGACAGTAATTGTGTTATGGAGAGCGTACTCCTTAGAAACGGCCCTGACATCTCTGTACAAAATTCAATCATATATATATATATATATATTTATATTTTTATTTATAATATTTTTAAGGAATTGTGTATTTTAAATTTTTTTATTTTTTTTTATTTTTTAAATATTTTTTTTTAACATCCTTAATTATTAAGAAAAAATTAAAAAAAAATATAATACTAATAATCACTTCCTTCATTATTAATTAAAATTAAAAATTAAAAATTAAAAAAAATCAAATACAAAAAAAATAGTAAGTAATTAGTAGTAGTATGGTAGTAACCCTATCATTTTTGTTGGGCATTATTAATGATTGTTGTGATGGCGATATATATATATATATAATATATTTTAGAAAATTTCTATTCATCGTCCTCACACACTACATCATATTTTTTCTTATTTTTCTTTTTCTTATCAAATATGTGGTATATGAACGATGAGTAGAAGAATTCAATTAATTTGAAAAGAATAAAACAAAAAATAAATAAATAATAAAATGTGATACATAGTTAATGGGAACCATAAATAGCAAAGCTCTGTAGATTAAGCTGTCTATTCATTCTAAAGTTTTAAAATCTGATTTGCTTAGGGATAAAGGCGAATAGTACCAATTTCCGTAATCTTTTTAATAAAATTATATTTTTAATTAGAGAAGTGATATAGACGTAAGAAAATTCTACAAAGTAAATGCACAAATTAACGTAGCTTCATATAATCTGTTATGATTATTTTATAATAAATATAATTTTACAATCTGATGTATCACATTAAACTATGTCATCTTGTAAATTTACTTTTATATTAATTTTTTTATTAAAGTTTTTTTTTGTTATAAAAATAATTATAAAAAAGTCATGCGCTTATTATTACTTTTATTCATCTTTCCTCATGTTTTGACTACAAATTTCCTTAATTTATTCTTCTTATTTCCTTACATTTTGTTTGTTTTCAGAAAACATATCATCTCATCATTACAACTTTCTCAACTTTCAATACAAAATAAAAATAAATAATTCAACTTTTTTAAATCTCAAAACAAAAATAATATAAAAAAATATATTCTAACAATATTTTATTCAACTTTTTAATTTTAATTTCAATACATCTCATCTTATCTCATCTAATCTCCGAAAACAAACGA
Source organism: Juglans mandshurica (assembly GCA_022457165.1). Lineage (NCBI taxonomy): Eukaryota > Viridiplantae > Streptophyta > Magnoliopsida > Fagales > Juglandaceae > Juglans > Juglans mandshurica. The sequence goes on along the minus strand of CM039621.1, from coordinate 14,210,170 downwards.
GTTAGTGATACAAATCTCAAACTAATTTTTGACCTCCCACCACTTTCACAAATATTTTAAATGAATCAAAGTTATTCTTATAAAGAAAAAACAGAAGCACTTTCGCATTTTTTTTTTTTTTTTTTTTACTTTGATCAACGCCAATCGTTTCACATGAGATATAAAGGAAATAAATATCATATAGTTTTTCTTTTCAAACATCTCTTTTAGTGGTTTGGTCATTTTACCAAGAGTAATGTTAGATAGTTGTGGAGACAAGCGCTAACTGCATAATATTTTTAAAAAATAGTGTGGTTCATTATTAAAAAAAATTAATTTTTTTCACGTGGATCTTGTATTTACTCAATATTTTAAAAGAGATTGTGCGACGTTTACGCACTACACATCCTAAAAGTCTTTCTACACTACCAAACATTTTTTTTTTTTTTCTAAAATTGAATTCCTGATCATTTCATAGAGCTTATAGTGTGCAAAATATCCCAATACGCTGAACACTTCCAATATTTGTTTTTTAAAAAAGATTTTGTAAATTTTAGTTGGGTTGATTTTCAAGTGACATCAGTTTTGCAAACTTTTTTTTAGCCAATTCCTTGTTCAGAAATATGCAACTAAAGAGCATTATGCTCTTAACCAAAATAAAGAAAAATAATAATGTATTGCATTTTTAGCTTGAACACATGAAATGCGCTCTTATTTTCATTCCGGTACGTTGATGATCGATCGTTCGATTGGATTGCTTGTTTGGAAAGTGATACGATTATATCTCATCTCAAGATTTCTCATATTTTCTTTTTCAAACGTCATTTAAAAACACAAGTACTTTCTAATTTTATATTTTTAATTTTTTTATCTAATCATTACTTAATCATTATAACTTTTTCAAATTTTTAGATAAAATACAAAAAATAATATAACTTTTTCAAATTTTAAAATAAGAATAATATTAAAAAAATTATATTTTAACAATATTTTAACTTTATAATATTTTTATTCATTTTTTTCTCTATCTCTTTTTCTAAAATCCAATAAAATATAATAACTCAAATTATTTCACAACCATTCACAAATCATTTCATTAGTACTATTAATAAAATTCACATATCATCCTATTAGAAAACAAATAGGGTAGCTGGCCTTGAAATGCTACCGAGACATCGTACGTGGTATAGTGATTTCTTTCTTTCCAGCAGCCTTGTGAATCTAAACAGAAAAAATCAATATGAGCCTCAAAAGACCTAGCTATCTACCATCAATTAAACTCAAGTACTTCAATTGCTTTCAAAGAAAAAGAAACTTCTTCCTAACTTTGAAGCTAGCATTTTTCCCACTTTCACAAAGGATTTTCACAATAAAATTTTATAATTTCAATCATCTAGTAAAAACAAATATTAATGCCGTTGAACTTCATTTCAACGAGTAGATAAAACATAAGAAAAAAAGATATTTTGTTTCAGCACATGAATATACCATATTTATACCAAATAATGATAAGAAATCGACACTATCCACAAACTTCACACGAAATGATAAGATTAGAATCGAGTTTAATTTGACTCAAGTACTAATTAATCAATCCGACATGAATCTGATTATAAATTGGGTCGTGTAACCATGTGAGTTGACCCATCAATATTATATAGAGTTGTACTAGGCTACCGCTCAGCTTTGACTGCTGAATGTGTCGCCTAGCACAAATATTTTTCCTTTTTATTTTTTTCTTTTTTTTTCATATTTTTTAACATATTTAAATATTTTTTAAAAATAAAAAAATACACTAATACATTAAAAGTCATTTCTTTAATCATTAAGTAAAAAAATAAATTTTAAAAAAATTAAATATACAAGCGGTCAAAATGAGTGGGGAAACTAGCATATGCCTATTATATATACCTATTTATTTGATACATTACTTCTCATCATACACGGTTTTGTTAGGTTGCTATAACCCCCACAAAAGTGAAGATCCTCCAAAATCAAAACTTGAAAGATCAAAATACTTAAAAAGTCGATCGTAGAAGCAGCTTAATTCATCGATCCTGACGTACTTCTATTATTGATTACTAGATAATCCACACAAACTTGAAATATAACTCCAACCTGATGGCACATTTAATTATTTCGGTCGATCGGGATAAGATTAACTCATTGATGATTTAAATCCGATTTACGTAAATAAATTTGAATGATTCGATACAAATTGTCTCAAATAAATTTCACCATTCGATATAAATTTCACTAAAATGACCTCAACAACATGATCAATATTGATATCGTAATCGTACTTTATCACATCAACCATGCATTAACGAAATATTCGTTTCACTAAGGCCATGCGCATATTATATGATCGATCAAGGGTGTTACACGTACACCAAATACTACACGTACGGTTAGAACTTTTCCCCAGAGAATCATAACAGAAAGTCATCACTCATCATGATTTGGCTTTTTATACTTTGAAGGAAAAAAACCATGAAACTGATTTTATTGCATGATCACAAAGCTCGGAGTTGATCGATCGATCATCATGATCTCCCACGTGCAAAATAAGCAGTGCTACGTACATTGCATGAAATAGGCAGACAGCCTTCTTTTTGTGAAAAATAAGATTCCCATTCCATGCACATAATGCATGCATGCATGCAGCGTCAGCTAGCTAGCTAGCTGAACAAGTACAGGAAACTGCAGACTGGACAGCGCGCGGTTTCTATATACCACCAATGATTGAGACCCAAATTAATCTCACGTGCTTGAAGATTGATTTGTACAGGAAACTGCAGCTGATCTTCGCTCGCTTGGATATTGCTTGCTCATACGTATAATTGCCTGCATGCATGTTCCATGGATATATATCTCAGTCAACATCCCAACAGAGAATTTCGATCAGACAAGTGTTGCACAAAATTATATATATATATATATATATATATATATATATATATATATATATATATACACACACACACACATAAGGTCACATGCACGATCTGTATTAGGTCATCTAAATATATGAGTCGTGTACGTCGCAATTAAAAAGGGTGACACCATGATCTGCTTATTTATTTAGAAGAACTTTAGAGTTGTTCCAAGTTCAAAATACGATCATCATTTATGTGGCGATGTGACTTGATCTTGGACTCTATATGAATATAGCATATATTGAAAAAGTTGGGATTGGTACACAAAACCACCTTAGCCTATATATATATACACACACATGCATATACTCCATATAGAAAAAGGGAGAATTTCTTTATCACTTTAATGGATTGCTTCATTAATGTTGCAAGCTTTACTTTTTGGAAGAATAATGAAGTAATAGTAACATGCAACCATTTGCTACTTATGTGCAATATATATATATATATATATATATATGAAGATTTTTTTTATTTAATTTTTAACCTCGATTTGCAAAATTTTAATTTGTTTTTTAAGTTTTGTAAAACGACCCAGCTAGCTAGCTACTCAATCCAGTACCATTTGACCGCTTGTATTTTCTCTTTGTTCCTTTTTTTTTTTTTTTTTTTTTTGGCTATTCAGATTTTATGAATAAACCAATATTTGAATTACAGCCCTCAAAAGGCGGGTTGAATAACATTTTCCTAATTAAGATAGTGATCGGATAGGATAAATTATACCTATCATCAATAAAGTAACTTTTTTTATATATAAAAAGAGAAAAAATATTTGCAACCGGGAATTGTGCAACTACCGTGTAATCGCTTTGAAAAAAGTGAATAAAACATAGAACCCACATGAAAAAAAAATTAATTTTTTAATAGTGAACCCCACTCTTTTTCAAAGCGATTGCGCGGCGTGTACGCACTTCTCGGTTATATATATAATTACTCATATAAAAAAGAGTTCTTTTACTTAGCAGTCTTATGCCACAATATTTACTTTTATTTTCTATCTTTTTATTTGTTTTTCCTTCAACAATTAAGTGGTATAGGAGCTGTTGAGTAGAATTTTTCTATATAAAAAATATATATATCAGTTTCTTCTCCCTCTTAGGACCCTGAAATATTAGACTGATCCTCATTTTTTTCTCTTTAATCTTGTAACATAGAGAATATAAGGTACAAGAGTTTTGTACTTTGTATATTTTTATAATAGATGATTTATCCGAATCAAAGTGGATGTAGGTCGTCATAGTGTAAAATTGCATAAATGTCCGTCTCATTTATTTTGTTCTATTTATCGTTATTTTTCTCACACTACAAGAAAATAGGCCATTTTCAGTGATTTTAAGATCACCCAAAAAAAAATCGCCGCAAATAACATTTCCATTTCGCCGCTAAATTTTAGCGCGAAGTTGGGAAATGCTGAGGGAGAATTCATTGTTCACTTTTTGCAGTGATTTTTGTCGTCACAACAAAATATTTTTACTGTAGCGGCATTTTCTTTCTGTCGAACATGTAGGGGTGTAACCGGTCCGGTCCGGTCTGGTCCGGCTTTGGACAAAATCTAGGACCGAATCGGTATGTACCGGTTTTGTATTTTTCAAAACCGATTACGCCCCGATTTCCCTCCAAAACCGGTACCTCTAGTTTTACCGGTTTCCGGTCTGGTCCGGTCCGGTTTTTCGTTTTTTTTTAAATGTAAAAAACATATAATAAAGTGTTACTTCTTATTATAAAATATTATTAATAATTTAATATATATATTATACTTAAAGCATATGATCAATTAAATTTTTATCTTTAAGATTAAACTTTTATTTTATAAATTATAACAACATTATCTTATATATAATTATATTAATAACATATGATCAAATAAATTACAAATATTCATATTTAAGATTAACATTTTATGTTATTATTTATAAATTATAATATGAAATCTTTTCATATATGATATATAATTATATATATTATATATAAAAATTTAACATATAATTATATATTATATATATAAATATTTTGTATAATATATAAAATTAATTTTTATATTTTTTTTTCCAACCGGTCCGGTTCGGTCCGGTCCGGTCCGGTCCCGAAAACTACGGAATCAGAACCGGCCGGTTTTCATAAAATAGAAACCGGTTCCAGACCGGACCGGTTCAAAACCGGACCAACCGGTCCAGTTCGGTCAGGTCCGGACCGGTTTCCCGGTTTAAATTTACACCCCTACGAACATGAAACTCGCCATAATACATACTTTTTGCAGCGAAACATTTCATCGTAAAAGCCATATTGTCGCCTTAAAAGACATGTCAACTTATTTACGTCCAATTAATGATTATTTGCGGTGATACAAAAGTGCCAGAAATAGTTTGTTTTCAATATTTCCCCCCGTGCCTTATTTTTCCCACCCTTCCCGATACTCCCCTAATTGCTTTCCCTCCACCCGTCTCCCCCCCTCCCCCCTCTCTCCCAGATCCCACTTCTCCCTCAAGCCAACGACCCCACCTCGCTGGCCACCTCCTCCTCCTCCCCTCCAGCGGACGTCGATCTCCCCCGAATCTGGCCTCACCTCTCTCTCTCTCGGATTTCTCTATATCGCCACCGCTAGGGGCGCCGCTCACCACCACCCACACCTCGACGCTATTGCCAGTCCTCCGTTAGAGCCTTCTTCTCCTCCACGCCTAGCCCAGCAACCCAAGGCCCTCTCTCTCTCCTTGCTCTGTTCGCAACCCACGTCTACTGCTTGATGATTAGTGGTATTCTTAGGACTTCATAATTTTATTGGAACGTATGTTGCAAAAAGTTTTGAACTTTACATTTGATGTGCTTGAAATTTGAATTTTATAGATGCCATTGCAAAGTTGGAAGAGGCTTTGCTTATCGATCCAGTGAAGCAGGATGCTCTGTGGTGCCTGGGAAATGCCCACACCACCTAGCATTTCTCACTCCTGACGTTGATGAGGCAAAGGTAGCTTTTGATAAGGCACATGATTGTTTCCAAAAGGCAATAGACGAGGTAAACTTCCAGTTTCTGAGTTTTTAAATTATGTTTTTCTTGAGGTCAGAGAATCTCATAGAAGTTTGATGGTGGATTTTTTTTTTATTATTTGTAGGATCTATCTAACGAGCTCTATCACAAGTCCTTAGAAGTCATAGATAAGGTAACTTTCAAGTTTCAGCTTTTATTTCATTTGAACCTTATTAGCGATGATCCTATACTGAATTTTAATCTAATGACTTGCATTGCATTTTTAAATGTTTTTTTTCTATAAGCAAAATTTTTTTAAGATGATCATGACTTGCATTGTCTCAATATTGCTTGGGAAAAAATAGTATATATGGTTTTGTGAGCTTGTGTGGTACTACTAATTATCTAGCAGAGAATTTAGTGCTTCTTTAGTGTTTGGGCCATGCATAAGTGCGGTGGAGAGTGGGATTGTGTTGCTCCTACTGATATCCTTTCTACTTCAAATAGTCTAGTCTTTAACTCATAAACCAAAGTATCAATTGATTTTTGCCATGATTTTTCATGCTATTAATTCGATTCCATTATTTATTGTTCTTAGGCACCAGAGTTGCACATAGAGATCCACAAGCATGGGCTTGGTCAATAGACTATGGGTGGGGCATCTTCTAATTCTGCTTCTGTTAATGAAAAGGTTAGATTGTCTAAGTTGTCTGCTTCTGCAAGAGGATTTTGTAAGCTGTATTGTAATTGTGTATAGCCTATTGACTTGGCTGGAAACCCTTGTCAGGGTTGAACAAATCATTGACCAATGCCTTTCGTTTTTTATTCCATAATTTCTAATAACATAAAATATTTCTCTAAACTTGTAAAGTCAATGTTGGCTTTTTGTTCTTTGATTTGTTGATTGTGTTTGGATGTCAACTCTCTGTCATCTACATGAATTATCTAATTTCTTTTTTAAATCTCTAATATCTCTCTCTTCTATGTACCTCCTTAGACCTATTTAATTTACATGTACATGAGTATGAGAAGGCAATGTTCAACCACAAAGCTTTTTTTTCCGTATAATTATATTAAATGCTGCAAATAAAGATTAAAAAAAAAAGAAAGAAGAAAAACAAAAGAGTAAATTGACAAAAATGATCTGATTTCCCATAACTTTTGAGGGATAATTAATGCAAGTTGCTGTTAAATTAATAAATCCCTATTGATCTAATACCCAGTCCTCTACTATAAAAATCCAAATCTGGTATATCTGAGTGAGATTTGTAATTTTCATGATGATAAATTCATTAAGAGCACTTAAAATATGAAAACTTGAGTAAGAGTTCTTGGATCAATACTATTTTTTTTTTATAAGTAATAGTTTTATTCAAAAAAATAGGCATAAGCCCAAGTACACAGGACGTATACAAAGGAAATACCTACAACTTCTAGAAACAAAAAGAAAGCTAACACCATAAAACTAAAACAGATGCAGAAAAGTATCCACCATTATATAAGCGTTAGCCCAATAACTCAAAGTACTCAAGAAAAAATCCCTAAGATCTCTCAAAGAACTTTCTTTATCTTCGAAGTATCTCCCATTTCTTTTGTGCCATATGCACCACATAAGACAAGGAGGAATCATTTTCCAAACACTTGCTGCCTTCTTACAACCCTTCCACCCTACCAATAAATCCACCACTTCTCTGGGCATTACCCAATGTATTCCTGTCCAGCTCAAAGTCTCGTTCCACAAGAATCTTGTCACTAATTTGCAGTGAAGAAAAAGGTGATTTACAAATTCTCCATCCTTTTTACACATAACACACCAATCAGCAATAAACAAACCTCTCCTTCTAAGATTATTACTAGTCAATACTTTGCCCAAAGAAGCCACCCAACAAGGAAAAAAAAAAAAACAACCTTAGAAGGAACTTTCACTTTCCAAATACTTTTCCAAGGGAATACACAACTACTAAGGCTTGACAAAATTCTGTAATAAGATGAAACTAAAAACTTAGCGTTTCCAGCATGAATCCACACCATGCAATCCTCTCTATCTAGCACCAACTTTGAGCTGTACGTAGAGTTTAACCAGCAAAACCTTAACTTCATCCACTTCCCAGTCATTAACGTCACTTTTAAAAATGACATTCCAATCAACCTTATTGTTACTACTGCAATAAAAATCACAAACGGTTACATTTTGCTCCCTTGAAATTATGAAAAGGGCAAGAAATTACAGTTTAAGAGCAGTATCCACACACCAACGTACAGATCATGCCAAAAGAGTATCTTCTTTTCATTTCCCATCTTCAATCTGAAATTATTGTAAAAGGACTCACATCCTTCTATTTATCAATAATTTCAGCAAGATCAGTACTATTTATCAATAATTCGACTTTTGATTGTTGGTGGTACCTGTATCTCATTTGCTTTCTTCCAGAACTCATCATTTATTGTGGAGCTAGAAGTCTCACCCTTCCATTTCTGTTTCTCTCATTTGTGATAAAGAAAGATGGATGCTCATTATTAGTTTAAAATCAAGGTCTGGCTTTATACCTCTTAAATTTATGCTATTCAATCAAGCTTCCAAGATGTTGTCACACACCATTTGCTATATGTCCCCCTTTTCCTACAGGATTTTGGTGATAGTATACCTGGACATGGTGGAATTACAAATAGAATTAACTTCCAGGTAAGCTTTGATGACGTTAGGATCCAGCAGATTCCTATGAACTACTTAATTGTAATATAGTTTAGATAACTACTAATTATAAGATTTTTTTATAAGTACTAATTATTGAATTTTTTATTATGGCTTCTCATAATTTTTCTTGTTCTACTCCTGGCTTATGTAAATTGTTTTACTCAAGATAAACTTGATTACCATCCCCAATGCATGTGTGATTATTCATGATGTCATTTTTGGCAGGAAATCATTATGCCTTGCTTGTTTAATAGCTATTTGTAACCATAAATTATGTTTTACTCGTAGAAACTTCTATTGAAAACCAAAAAAGAGATGTGAAAGATGAGTTTATTAGGATGAGCCTGAAACTTTCTACATAAAAATGCTATGCGAATAGGTGGAAGACTAGGTACACATAATACTTTAGAAGCCAGAAGTAGAGCATATTTGATAACCGAGCAACAATATTGGTGAAGAATATACTGAGGTTGATTAAGATTTCATCTATATGCTTGTAATGGATTTGAAATTCAAAGTTTATATATGAATTTCTCAGTTGCATTTCAACCAAGGCACTTTTCAAATTCAGGTAGGAGACATTGATTACTTGCTTGAGCAAAGAGAGAAAGAACTCAGATTACAAGTTTAACCCTGAATGCTGAAAGTTTCACTCTAACTTTGGGGAGATCTTGCAGGAGAGGCTTATGGGAAAGTCTTAGATATGCATGACCTGTATCTTGCTTGGTGTCCTCTTTCTCCCCTGCATGTTACATGCATGGTGGCATGAGGACGAAAGAGAAAGGCTCAGTGGCAAATTAGTGAACTTTTTAGCTTTATGGGTTTAGGTAATCTGAAATTTTATTTTTAAAATGACTTGTTGCTGATTCTAGCACCAATTGAAAGTCCTTTATAGTTTAAGATTATGTTTATAGGTTAAATGTTTTGTTTAGCCCTTTATTTTCTCTAAAATTATTTAATTGGTATATATTAAAGTCAATTGGATGCAATGTTCTTGTAAGGCATGTTGAAATATAATGTGAATTTGTATTTTTTATATAGGATGTTTTAGTACCGCCATTTTTTTTTTTTTATCAAAGACCATTTTTTGTTTCATCCATCCTGTAACATTACATCCATCACATGCTTTTCTGTCCTAACACACAATTTCATTGATAGTCATGATCTCACTCATAGACCTTGAGTGAGATTCTGTTATCTTGGCATTTCTTTTGTTTATAGTATTAGCATCTCTAGTAGCATTTTTGTTTTAACGTCTTCCAAGTTGAAAATTGCAAGAACCAATCAACTAAATGACCTTGATTCATTTAAGGCCACTCTGTACTTAGGTCTCAAAATAGTAAACTAAAGAACCATACCTTGATGTCCCACCATGCTGGGTGAGATCCCTAACCACACTTACAGAAAACAACTATACAAGAAGCCCTAATATTATTGCAGATCCCTCCATAGTCATTCAAGCTACTTCTAAGTGTAAAATATTGCAGCTATTCCTTGTCATTTTACATTTCCATAATCAAACAGAGAGAATTGTTCCTCATAGAAAGGATATGTAGTTCGTCCTATAATGCCTAAAATTCTAAAAACCTAGTTGATACAATGTGAATGCTCCTTGCAAATGTTTTTTTTTTTTTTAGAGTACTTTGTTGTTGTTAAAATAGCTGAACACTTATGAAGCTGAACACAATAATTGCTACTTCATTAAAATTGCTGAACACTTTTCTTGACTGCAGGTAGAACCTATTTTTGCTGGTAGATAAAGCTAGAACCTATAGGTATCGCAAGGTATGCATTATTTGGATCTTCTCTGCTTTTGCTGTGTTTGGAATATTGTTTCTTATTTTTCCTCTTCCCAACTCTACGTATTCATGAATGGGAACTTGAGTTGATGTTGGATTGGATTGTATGTGTATGGAGGATGGGTATTGATGTGCTTTGTTCTATGAATGTGTTGTTCATCTTCTAGCTCAACAAAGGGATTTTCAAGTGCTCTTATTGAATTTTAATTGTCTTTGCACATAGATAAATCGTGTACATATATGACAACTAGATTGTATATTTATAAAATAAATGCCCTATTACTACCTTGCCAAAGTATTTATTAGTGGCTAGACGATGTTGATCTAAGCATAAAAGAGGGAGTAGTGGATGATGTGTTTCATATAAACTCTCTTAGTGTAGTTACTACAGATTTTGAGATTTTGCTTTTGCTGTTTTATGATGATAGTAGTACTAGTACTGATTGTGCAATAAAGAAGTTATGAAGATAGTAGTACTAGTGAAACATTTCACTAGTATTTTTTTTAATTTTTGTAACAGATTATTTGCGGCGACTTTCATCCACTAACTACTATCATCATTTTTGCGACGATTAACGTATGTCACCAATATGCTTTTAGCGACAGAATTCAAATTCGTCGGAAAAAATTTTATTTGCGACAACTATTTTCAACGAAAATAGATGATTGCGGCAAATAATGTTTGTCGTAAAAATATTTTTCGGTGAGTAAACTTCACCGGAAATTTTTTTTGTCAATTAAACTTATTTGCAGCGACCGTGAGCACTATTTCAACGACAATAACCCGCTGAGAATATATAATAGCGACGATAATACAAAATCGCTGAAAAAAATATGTAGTCATTTTCGACGATTTATTAACCTTTTGCGACGATATATATCGCCGCAATTGACTTTTCTCAACAATCTAATGGTAAATAGAAACGCTATTTCCGTCGTTTTTGAGATATTTGCAACGGACTAAAATCGCCAGGAATAGTAGCTTTTGCGACGAGTTTTGCCTATAGCTGAAATTGATCAGAAATGACGGCTTAATTTCGTCAAACCTGCAACGATTTAAAAATCATCGAAAATGATTAAATGCAATGATTATTGGGAGTGTTTGCGACAATTTTGAGCGCTGAAAAATGTCTGATTTATTGTAGTGTCATATTTATGGTTACACGACTCCAATATCACCAACGTCTTCGTGGTATCCGACCACTGTTGATTACCAAGTAAAAATCTAGTACCACCAATATATAATCTGTGTTTAGAAGTAGAACGCACATTGTAGATCATCCTAGGAAGCAATGTTAGAGTATATCATTACTTAAGTCAGGAAAACTAGTATTGAGTTAGGAGAAATAGGTTTAAAAAAAACTTATTTTTTATGTTTTTTTGTAAAAATATATATAGCACGACCTTAACTTCAAATAGTTTTGCTGATGCTTCATTTTGAAGGGGGTCAAAACGAATTGACTCATTAAGACACGATTTCAATTTGCCACAATCGTCTGATCTAAAGTTTGGTGCAGTTGAGTTCTTTATTAATAGTAGTAGTTGAGATGGAGTGAGTTTTGTGGGACCCACCTAAGATGAGTTTAGATGTGTTTAGATATTAAGATGAGTTTAGATGCATTTATAGAAAGTTGAAAAAGGTTGTGGGTCCCACGTGTAAAGTGGTCTTGAGTTGAGTGATATTTAGTGATTTGGAAATTGTGTGTTTGGATGTTAAGCTAGGATTAAATTTGAACTGATCAACTCAGATGAGTTGAGATGAGTCCATGTTCTAAACCCATAAAATCGACTCCTGCTAATTAATTATAATCAATTCCTTCACGATCATGTCATGAAACAATATATGCTCCGATCCCATTAATTCCATCTGTTAAGATATAAAATAAATAATAAAATTTATCTCTTTCCATCAGCTTAAACTTTTGGAACAAGTGGTGATTTCACATGGTATCAGAAAAAATATTCTGAATTCGAACCCTGACTCTACACTCTACCCCATTTAATCAAATATTCTATGTGTTGGGTCATTCAGCCCTTGAGTACCTGTCCACGTAAACAGGCAGGAAGTAAGGGGAACCCTCGATCCTCTGATAAGAAGACATTGATGAACCACCATGGACGCTAGCAGGCTAAAGCAAATCGAGAAACCACGCCGCATTAATGGCACCACTACCCGAGCTACACGCCACATCAACGAAGCCGTCACAGTGGCACACCGTATTAAATGCCTCTGACAAAAGGAACAGTAAAAGAACATGGACTCCATGGGGGCAGACACCATCTGTCCCCCCTCCCCAACTCCCAGTATAATTAACAACTCCCAAGTACGAGAAATCTCTATCTAATCCCTAGATTCTTTTACTTATTTACAAACTTCCAAAAGGCGATACTAACTTTGACATTGGAGACTCTCCGGCCCCAGTGTCACCCTCTCCCAGTTGTTTTCTTCTCTATTTTCGCAGGCCCAATTCTAAAGACCTAAGTTGTTAGAACCTGACCTAAAAATGTATGAAATACGACATTAACACAACGCATGCAGATCGATGTCGTGTGGGAAAGTTACTTATTAAAATGGTAACGGCCTACAATAATCCACACCGAACAATATTTAGTTTCATGCATTTGCCTGCGTGATCGATGGAGTTTCACCAATTTGTAATTTGTATTTTGGGTGTAAAGCAATGAATACCACTTTTAGTTGGGAGCCTTCGTTAATGGGAGGTTTAATGCCTAATTAATCAGTATATAGCTAGCTAGCATTTACAACTATATATGCATATTTTTAATTAATTTAATATATATATATATATAATATGGCGTGAATGGTTGGGATTGTACAGTACTAGTGATTGACAATTATATATGTAAGATGTCGGGCACTACAAGGTTCAACAATTTTGCCAGCGATTATGTATCGCTGGCTATACACAACAAATCGCTGGTATATCTCTACCCCAGCGATTTAAAAATCGCTGCCAAATCGCCGGTATTAACGCCCCACTTTAGATCTACTGCAACGGAAACCAAAACTCGCTGCCATATATTAATATCCCGGCGAATTTTATTTCACTGCTAATTACAAATTAATCGCCGCTAATTCAATATAGGATTCTGTCGTTAAACGCTGCGATAGATTACTAGCAGCGTTTAGTATTCGCCGCTAAAAATGATTTTCTCGCTGCCAAATATATTTGCCAGCCACTCCACAAAATCGCCGCAATAATTGATTCGCCGTATATTACCATATAGCAGCGATTAATTATCGCTGGTTTTAATCATAAACGGCGATTTCTTTATCGCCGCGATATTATTCATACCAATTAGCAGCGATATAATATTCGCTGCTAAATACTATTATACGGCGAGGTTTCACTCGCTGCGAATTGGTTTTCAAATCGCTGATTATATGGCGGCGATTTAATTTATCGCCGCCATGTATTGAGAGGTAGCGAGTTTCCAACATCGCTGGCAAATACATTCTGCTATATAAATTTGTATGCGGCGAATATTTAGTCGCCGGTATTGATATTTAGTAGTGATTTGTACATCGCTGGTTTAGGAGATTTAAGTGTCAGTTTATAGCGGCGAGTAAAACTTCGCCGGAAAATGCATTTAATTCGCCGCTAAACCTGTATTTGTGTTTAAATTTCCTGGGCTTTATTTTCTTTCTAAGCCTGGTTTTTAGTTGTTCCTAAATGCACCATTCATAATCCAAACTCATTCATTCAAGTTGCTAATCAATATAACATGCAAAATAAATACATAAAGTTCCATCCAAGCCCATCAACAAAATCCAAACTCATATGTATTACAATGGGGTGGTGTATTAATGTATTCTCATATACAAACTGAGCTTTTATCCTTAATAATAAATATGCATCACAATCATCCAAAGGACTAGTACCAAATCATTGGTTGCAGGAAGAATTACACTTGATCAATCTAGCCGTTACATGGGCACCAGACACAGCACAACAGAAGACATTAGGAAACCTGGCCAAGGTCATAGCTGAAACATATCCACCATAACTCCACCCATACAACCCAATATGGCCAACTTTAGCAAGCCCTCGTCTAAATGTGGAGTGCGGCTCCAGTCAGCTGATCATCAGCATCAATCTGGCCAGCCTCGTATTTTAAAGAGCCTTCATTAAGCCCACGTCGAGCAGTTCCTCTATTGTCCATCTGTACAATAATGGTAAGAATATATAAAAAATCATGAGCATTACGGCTATCAATTTTTCAAAATAAGTAGTATGATGTTGGATAAGACCTGCTCGAGAAGCAGGTAGAAGATAGCTTTTATCAATATGTTCGACAAAATGAGTGGAGTATCCACTATCCACTCCAGACTTATGTTGGACACCTCAAAACGATATGAGGGATCAGGATTCCAGACTTGACCAAAAAAGGGGCTGGATTGGAGTATTTTTTTTATAAGTGGGTTAGATTTACAATATCTAAGCAACACATCCAGTTTTGGACAGGGAAAGAAACTAGGAACAAAAAAACCTATATATTGCCATATATATATACATATATGAAGCCTTTTATATATATATATGCTTTCGCCTTGATCTGCATATATATCTATATATCTATATATATATATATATTTATATATATAATCACTCTCATTTCATTGTTACCCTGATCCTCTCCCTCCTCCTTTCCAGCTTTCTCGTCCTTCATTGTAATCTAAATAATAAATTAATAGTCTTATAATATATATATCTATATGATACATGGTACATGACTCACTATTAACTAGACAAGTTTCATCTGCCCTAATATATGTAATATATATAATAGTGATACTATGATATGTAGTTTATGCACATAATATAAGTTATAGACTTGTTAAAGGATCAATATATATGCTAGTTTTGATGGTTTTAGATGTGATGAATAAAAAATTATTAGAATATTATTTTTTAATATTATTATTATTATTTTGATATTTGAAAAAGTTGAATTATTATAAAAATTTTGTGTGAAAATTTGTGAAAGTTATAATAATGAGATGAGATGAGATAAGACGAAACCATCTTTGAATCCAAACAAGGCAAATAATACCTATTTTTATTAAAGTCCGAGTCCGAAGGGTCAAAGTCGAATTCAGAGTTAGAGGTAATGTCGGAATTAGAGTCATTTTTTGATTTTTGCAGAGCCCTATACATTATACTGGATTCCAACTTATGAGGGGATTTAATTTATATTGATCTATATACAGATTACAGAAATTAACAATGGTCGGGAAGATAAAGCAGTCAAGCTGTAAAAGTACAGAGAGATAGGTCAAGACACTGAGCTGACCAAGATACAGAACTCATGACATGCAATGAGCCCAAGATAAGTACGTCAAAACTCAAGAAGTACCATTTATTGCAGATATTGTATTTTTGTCCACATGATTTGGCAGATCTGGGCGCGGGGGGAACATTGATTCAAAGCCAGGGAGTATTATAAAGGGGAGTTACAACAGATTTAACTTGAAGATATTTGTGAAGGGCTTCCAATCCAAAATCTTTTCCAAAACCACTCATCTTATACCCTCCAAAAGGGCAGTCATTGTCGAGAGCAAAATAACATGTTATTTAATTGGTGAATTTTTTAATTAATCACTCACATGTGTATCACACAAGTACTCATCATGTGAAGTTAGATGGAGTAGAATATTAACGTGAAAACAGAATCCATATATTCAATAGTGATTATATTTCATGCATTTCCCTCATTTGATCCATATATACACACACCATATATGTTGCAAGATAATCCCCAATATTATCCCTTAGTATATCATGAATCTCAAAAGAAATTTGCGATAAGTGAGGGAAAAACAGAAAATAAATTAACTCGAAACGATATGAATGTAATTCAGGGGAAAATATTGAATTATGAGCTTTCTACACGAAGAAATGAGAGGGCTGTGGACTAACAATCATCATGCATGTAAGAGATCATGCATAAACAATGGGGCTAACATGAAAATCAAACAGTAATAATAAGAAAAAAATACTCCAATAGCATGATCATATTGGAAGTGCACTTAATTGCTCAATTAATATTTCAGAATGGACTTGATTAATATTTAGGGAGTACTATATAATTGATACATATACCCAAATGGAAGATAAAATCTGTTGTGGTGATATTTTTCTCCAAAAAAGAAGTCATTGTAAGCAAGTTATCAAACTCTCGACAAGATAATGTATTTCTAATTTTAACAAAAATCTGATTGCTTGAGTCATATAAGAGCAAGCTTCTTAGTTATACCAAAAGAACTAGTCAAAGTTATAATTGGAGTTCCAAGCTCAAAGTGTCTCGTTATGTTTTCTAACTTAATTCAAACTATAGTTTGAATCCAATATTTCCAAACCACCACAATACCATGCACTTTGTAACAAAAAGTGAGAGAAGATCAGACTCAATACTCCTACAGATTTCCTACTAATTATCGAAACACTAATCAATTAATATCTGTACATTCTGTTATGAGAACAGGTACACTCCAAAAACAAGTAGGACTATAAACTTGAGATTATCTATAATGCGTTTTGACTAATTAGTATAAGATGCTATTGGCAAAATAGCAATTTTTTACTGGGTCATTCAATGTTCGAGCCACGGACATGAGTTCTGTGAAACACAAAATGCAGATATTGAACGCAAATTTCGTTAAAAGAAACCCTAATTACTGGTACATTTCACAACTGCACAGATAGAAATTAGTCTAGCAACAAAAAACTCCTAATTTTGTAAAGAAACCCGCGCTAAACCATCGATTCATTACCAAACTCCAACTGAGTTGCAGCCATACCTGTGGTGACAGAAGGACCCACGCTATCCCTCAATTGAATCTCGACCAACCTCAGTTGGAACCAGCTGACCCAAATCCCACAGATTCAAAGCGACGAATCGCACGGCTCCTAATCAGTTTCGGAGATACTATCTCGACCGTAGCTTCCGCGGGAGGAAAATGTGGTAAAGGAGCAAACTTTGGGTGGTCGGGCGAAAGTGGATTCGTATCTCGTTGGGGGGACGTGCATGGAGTAGCAGCTGATCTCTCGGAAAGGCAAATGGAGATGGAATATTGCAGAAGAACAGAGAGAAGTGGAGGGGGAAAGAAATCGGGGGGAAAAACAAAATATCTTTAGGGGAATGGCGCCACTTACTATATTACGGCGAAATCGAGCGTTGCCACATGTTTTTTCTTTACCGGCGAAATAAATCGCTGTTAAAAAGACGATTTTCGCTGCAACTCGATAAGTAACTTGATGAATCAGTTTTCGCAACGGAATTAAGCGGCGCATAAAAAATCGCCGCAAAAACTACTCTAATGCAGCGTTCTGTTTTGCAACACTAGAAAAATCGCCGGCAAAACCCTTTTTTCTTGTAGTGGGGTCCAAGTGTTAAATCTTGTGTTTATGCTTATATACATCATGTATAGAGGCATACAGCTCCTCAATCCAATCTGCTGAGGTGTTTGGGTCCCGATGACGATCGAGCTAGCAAGCAATGAAATCTATTATTGGTTTAAATTTTGATCAGCAAGAATTCGTTCATGCATATATTAAACAAGGTCGTCTAGAATGATTCGAGATAAAGATCAATTGAGATTTCTTGTGATTTTTTAACTCAAATACTTTCTACAATTCATATATATATATATATATATATATATATATATATATATATATATATATATATAATATTTGTTGAATTCACAAGTACCTAACTGATCTTGGGATTGTAAGGGAAAAAAAAAATAAAAAAGGGAAAATATTCTAAATCCCTACCTAATTTATTGCATACTTTCTAAATGAAAAAGCTAATGCTGGCTTTACCCTGTTGGTATGCAATATGTCTTTACCCTGTTGGTATGCAATATGTCTGTAAAAGAATTAATGAGACAAGCTGCAGCCAGCTGCAAGGCAGAGGAGTTGCTATATACGGACCCTCAAAACCAATAATTTGAAGATATGAGCGAGAGCTCTTGTACGGTGGTACCAATCATCAAACTTTAAGGTGATCTCAGGCCAATATTAAAGGCTATTTAATTTTGAAAACAGTGAATACTGTTTACTTGGAAGATAAGGCAGAAATATATAGAGAGAGAGATCGAGGCTTTGCCAGCTTGTTCAAAGGACATAGACATGAGGGAACATATATGATAAGTTATTGATCACTAGATTGTGACCCTTAGCAGCTTGTACAGTGGACGATTTTAAACTTCAAATGCATGGGGTCATGCATCCATATCTATATTAATGTGATTACTCTACTTTCACCCTTTCATTTCATTAGTTGGCATTTCTGTTCTACTTTATTCAATATTTTGCTTGTTTTGAAAACACACGTATCTGACCTTTTTTTCTGAATGTATACATCAAACTCGAAAAAGTAGGGTTTGTTTAGATATCAAGATTGAAAAAAAAAAAAAATGAAGCAGCTATGCCTTTATAACCCAATACGAACATGACACAAAATTAATGAATTTGGATTTGAGGTTAATGGGTTAGGGTCAAAACAAGTTGACTTGTTCAGACATGACTTATAAATGGATCGATCACTAACAGGTCAACCCACTTAACCCGTTAAAATTTTTACTAAAAATTATATTTATATCCTCTTTAAAACCTAAAAACCAAAATACCCTAACCCTAACTGTAATATTGGGTTTTAATTTGGATTTGTGTTTTTATTCTTTAGATTGTAATATTGATTTTATTATATTTTGAATTATGAAAAATATTGATATTTTTCATTATTAGTTAGTTCTATGTTTTTTGGAGATATTGTGATTTTAACTTTTATGTGAAATTATGTTAATCAAGTCAAATAGGTTATTCGGGTCAGTTCAACTCATTTACATAAAATGGGTTGAAATAGGTTGAAACAAGTCGGGTCGACCAAGTTCTAATTAATTAATATCGGGTCAAAATTCCTCATGTCATGTCAACCCATTATTTTAACAGACGTGTTAGGATTTGAAAGTTTGACATGTTAGGTTTCAAATTGTGTTTTAGTTGACTCATATAGTATAATGTATATGAGTTGATATGACACAAACACGACCCATTAACACGATTTGTCACTACTAGTGGTAAAGAGCCGGAGAAGATGATGGCACTACAACATATTTGCTTTTGTGTGAAAAGAGCATGTCGCCTCAAAAAGTCAATTTCCTATCGCAATAAGGTTTTTTGTGGCGAGAACCTATCGTATCAAGCTTGTCGATAACAACTCGCCAAAGAAAGTGTTTTTTTGCTGTAAAATGTGAATCGGTCACAATAGCCTACTTTTTGCGGCAAAAATAATTCACAGCAAAAGTAAAATTTTTTGCCACAAAATCGTATCTCACAAAATCTTGGGTGTGAAATTTGTAAGAAATAACAAGTATAGGGTATTTTGCAATTGCATAGAATACTCTCAAAACATATAAATTATTAGTACAGATACAAGATATATATTAAGTAGCTGCAACCATATGATCCATAATTATTAGGCTTGTAATTACAACAAGTGAAGAAAAATTGTAGCTAATCTATGAAGGAAAATCAATGACAGTATCCGCATGCATAAGATCATCCCATAATTATTAAGATTGCAATTACGATAAATTGTAGCTAATCTATATATGGAGGAAAATTAATGACAACTTCAGAGTAATATTTGAGAGTCCATCTTGTTCTGCTTTTCTTCGAAAGAGCTTCTGTTTGCATATCATAAGCTGGTGTAATACGTCTGATGGTGGGTGTTTGGATAACTAGAAAATATAACAAAAATGCAAGAAAATATGTCACATTCGAAGTTGACCTAGCCTTTAAGAGAAAAGAGAGAGAGAGCAAAATAGGAAAATATTCTCGTTAAAGTTCTGGATGATTTTTCACAATGAATCCAACACCACTACAAATACTCATCTACTCTTACTAACTAATGGGCCCAAGGCCAATCTTAACCAAACACTAAAATAAGAACAACTCATATAATTCTAATATCTCTATATGGGCCATGGCCCAAATCAACACTAACATCAAAATTAACTTGTAAATAAAATAAATAGCTTGATTAAAATGCAATTGGAGCTATCAAATGGTAACAAGATATGCTTGGGCTTGTTTTTGAGATCTAAGGCGCGCGAGCAACTAATTCGAAGTGATCTTTTGATTAAAAAATCACAAGATACAAAACTCCTCCTGATTTTTTAGATACAAAATTACTAATCAAGCTGTCTTTGTATTCAAGCTTTTCTAGCATATACCATTTTAAATAGGGTCATATACATTCTTGTGACAAGTGATCATAAATATAAGAGTAATGTTACATACAGTTGTGGAGTGTGTAAACGTTGCGCAATTGTTTTGAATAAGAGTGGAGTCCACTATTAAAAACTTAATTTTTTTTCATGCGAGTCTCGTATTTACTCACTTTTTTCAAAGAAATTGTGCAGTACTTGCAGATTCCACGATTACAAATATTATTTCTCTAAATATAATTTATAATTTTAATTTCCAAAAACTTCTTTACGTAGAAGCAACCGCGATGATTAATGCTTATGAGCAATTTCTAAAATAAATAAAAATATAATTTTCAATATATTTCTTTTTAGGTTTTCATAGCGAGATTCATATTCACTACCAAACTTTTTTTAAAAATAAACAAGTGTAATAAAAGAAAAGTAGATTGAAATATAAATTTCTGAACAAAAGAATTAGGAAATATGATTAGAAGAAATCCGAAACTTGTAGTAGCAATAAACTAAAATTAGCTTGGTTGATGACAATTATTACATCTAATTCAAAGAATATTATGAATGATGTGAAAATAACAGAGGATAATATAAAGATTACAATAAAGTTGGTATATAAAGATTACAAGTCATGCTAATTTAATTTATTTTTACACTTTTTCTTATAATGATTTTTTTTTTTTTTTTTTGCTATTGCATATTTTGGGTAACATTAATTTTTGCACCCCCCCCCCCCCCCACTTTTATCTTATTTTATATTTTTAAAAAAATACTTAACATTTACAATATATTTTATTTTGGTAAAAGGTTTGCCCTCTTTTTATGTTTTTATCTTAATGTGATCCATTAGACTGTAAAATTCCTTTTACATCAACATGTAAAATTTCTTATATAAAATGTATGTATAGACGAGTAATGTTACATACAATGCAAGTGTCGTGCAATCACGTTGAAAAAGAGTATGGTCTATTATTAAAAAATTAATTTTTTTTTCATGTAGATCCCTTATTTATTCACCTTTTTCAAATTGATTGTGTAATATTTATATATTGATGACTGTAACTATCATTTCTCTATTATTATTATTATTATTATTATTATTATTATTATTTATTTTCGTGATCAGATCTTTCTGGAGATTCAAGTGCCAAATCCCTACACTACGATACGTAAATTGGGTGAAATAGTAGGGTAATGGTTAATTGAGCCCATTTTACTTAGTTTTGGGGCTGTCCAAGCATACTTGGTTTGTAATTTAAAGCACTCGTTCTTGCGGTGATGGGTTCACCATTCGTCTTCAGCCCAGCCCAGGCCCAGGCCCAGGCTAACCTGAGTTGGGCTGATGAGCTCAACTTGAAACTTTCTAATTTCATCTCTTACATAATTACATTACATTTTCCTTCATTGAATCCTGCGACGACTTGTATGCTTTAGAAGAGATTTTGCTCAGAAAGTCAAATAGATGATGCCAAAATCTGCCTAATACAAGCAAAGAGAAACAAAACTTTTTCAAACTTTGATTACAAATCCCAAATTCTCTTTTGTGGACCTGGTGTTGGTCCGCTCTAGAAATCGAATCCTTTTTTTATTTATTTTTTTATCAAAAATAATACTAACAATCGTGAATGTGTAAGTGCCGTACAGTCACTTTTAAAAAAGTAAATAAATATAGGATCCACATGAAAAGAAATTAATTTTTTAATAGTAGACCCTACACTTTTTCAAAACGATTACACTACATTTGTACATTCTACAACTGTATATAACATTACTCTTTTTTTATTGACCAAATAGTATTATTTTTAATCATATTTATAGATATGATATATTTTAATTAGTTTCATATGTCGGCATTTTTTAGGGGTTAAGTCAATCTCTACAGAAGGAGGCATTGGTAATTACAGGCCGGCCAAATTTCTTTAGAATATTATTAGGTATCTGGCAAATGCAAAGATGGGTTTTGGGCATAGAACTAGCATACCTTCGAACAGTTGTTATTATATAAAGATTAAAAATTCTATTCATAAGCCAGTACGGAGTACATATACTGTATATTGTTATTGTGACATGATTTAATTTGTAAGAAAAATTTATAAATTTAAATGATGTAAATTAAATTATGTCACATCAATGACGTAGACGATGTATTTTCCACACTGATCTTAAATAGAATAACTATAAAAATCTACGCATTCAATTATGTGGGATCAAGACTGCATGCATGCATGCACATTGGCCGTGTATTTTATGGATAAATTGTAATCATAAATGGGAAATTTTGTGTGAATAATTCCAAGATAAGGTTAAAATAAAGAAAGAAAGAAAGAGGGGGAAGAGGGAGAGTAGCCTTTGGCATCATCATGGGGAGCTGCATTGCATTAATATTGTGTTCAGATTATAATATAAATGTGGAAGGTAGAGATGCCAGTTTTTGGGTTTGCACGTTCCGTCTAGGGCCCGGCAGCCGGCTCACGTGTAAACAGAAAAGGCAGGTTTTAGCTGGGTGGTTGTGCCGCTTTACCTGGACGCCACGTTTATATTCGACAACTTCCCAACCGACAATTTATTGGTCTACAATTAACCTGAAGAAATTTGGAAACCTAAATATTCAACATATTAAAACTACATATAATAATCATAAAATGTATAAATATTATACAGTCATTTAAAAACAAATTATTATAAAAAAAAATTATAAATTTAATATTTATTCACTTTTTTTTTATAAATATCATTTGTGTTAGATTCATTCGTTTGTGTAATTTCTTCTTCACTGGATTAAAAGTAGTCCTAACTGTAACTAGACTATTCAGATACATTAAATGAGTTGACCCATTAATTTATGAGTAATGTTACATACAATTATAAAATGTGTAAATGTCATGCAGTCGTTTTGAAAAATAGTAAAGTCTACTATTAAAAAATTAATTTCTTTTCATGTGGGTCTCATATTTATTTATTTTTTTAAAATGATTATAAGATACTTTCACACTCATGATTACAAGTATGATTATTTTAAATTTATTATTCATTGGACTTAACTGCCACTCCCAACTTCCGTCGAAAGCATTAGGTAGGCCTACCTTCTCTGTGCAGCTCATATTTCTTTCTTTGCATTTTCACTACTACTTCATTCATGAGCAATGCTACCATGTTTATATTATTTATTTTATTTTATTGACGTGACATCAGAATGTGGCACTGTATTTATTTCACAAAAATTAAAAATATAGATATAAAAAAAATAAAGATCTTTCTCCTTTTATATTATTTAAAATTATTTTATTTTAAATATATATTTTTTATTTTGTTAATAACACTAATACCACATCGATGAAGTAAAATGAAATATATAATTGAAGAGACATTATAGTATTTCTCTTCACATTTACGCCTATAACTATAAACACTTTTATTATCTTTCGTGTTCCAAAAATTGTTGGTAAGAAAAATGATAATTGTAATCGTAAGTATATAACGTTATGTAATTATTTTTAAAAAATTAAATAATTATAGAACTCACATAAAAAAATTAATTTTTTAACAATAAATCTCATTTTTTTAAAAATAATTACACAATACTCGTGTATTCTATAACTATACGCAAAGTTAAAAAGAATAATTGATGAGTACATGTTTTTTTTTTCTCTTTTTAAATAAGCACCTTTTCATTAATTAAAAGATATATGAGAAGGAGGTGACATATCAAAATCATTTGATTGAGATAAATAAATTAATTTATTTTCAAGTCGGATAAAATATATCATTTATATTATTTAAATAATAACTTTGATATTATTACCAACTTATAAATATATATATTATTTAAAAATAAACACGAAGCATGAAATAATAGTAATTACTTTTTGTCATCATTATTTTTTGGTGGGTTGGCGTCGTGACGTGAGACGAGTCTCACGAGGAGAACCGTGCCAGGTGCGGTCTAAGATATTTATTTTACATTTTGAGTAAATTAAATAGCCCGGCCTTGAATGTTTGAGTTGGTCGTGGACAAGGACAACTCAACTGATGTATGCCACTAATTAATTGGATTTTTTTTTTCTTTTTATTTTAGCTGCGGTTGGTACAGTTAGATGAGCTGCCTGAGATGAAATGTGGTTTTAAATTAAAAATTAAAATTAAATATCTAAAAAAATTAGAACAATAAGATGAAATATTTTCAAATCGTACTCCCACTTTGACCGAGTTCCAACTCCGACCTGTCGTCTATGACCACAACTGAGTCATACCACCTCAATCACTTGGCCTGCAATACTCATTATTTTCTTTTAACTTTTAAATGAATTAATTTATTAATTAAACAATGATCTTATTCTATTTTTAATGTCAGCCAAAATCTGAATATCTTTTTCCCCAGAAAGAAAAGATCAGAATGATTATGCTATCATTATAATCTCGAAAATATTACCTAATTGAGAAGTGATGTGAGAACGGCCATGCCCTTATTATAGAGCTTGCTTTAAAAGATGCTCATCGGAGGTGGGATATTGGTGCATTCATTTCAAAGGGATGCACCACGTACCTAGCTGTTACATCAATTTCATAGCTGCTACATCAATTCACAGACACACTTATCCACTTTTTTTTTATGTACATGTGTTTGGCCTCGTCATATAGTTTTTTTAATTTTTAATTTTTTGCAAAAAATTGATTATTATACGGAGTTCATCAAAATAAATTTATAAATTAACTTAATATATTACATTCCAAAACTTATTTTAGAAAAATATTTTAACTAAAAAGAAATTATACAAAAGTAAATTCATAAAAATAGCGTAATTTTTTTTTTAAGGTAGAACAAATTTCATTCATTCATAACGGGATATTACAACTTTGACCTGAGACATATAGAATATAAGCTAACTACTAATTTTAAAGCTCTCCAATACACAAATTTCTTTGTGACTAACATGATCTAGTCCATTATTGTAACTCTCTACAGACAAATCGTCTGAGAGACAGCACTCTGTCCTAAGATAGATTTAACAAACCCCGACCCACATTCTGTCCTAAGATAGAATTAAATAACCCCACACTCTATCTAAGACGGAGTAAGAGACACACTCTATGGATAAAAATTCAAGATAATTTATTTTTTTTGTTTAAACCTAAAACAAAATAAATAAAACCTAAAACAAAAAAATAACAAAAAACGTAAAAGATACATAGGAAAATAGCGAATTACAGCTTGGAAAGCTGTAGGTCTGCATTTTCAACCTTAGAGGAAATAAAAAATGCAAACGTCGAGACTATGGTGGCGCGTGAGGAACCCACTCCACCCTGGAAGTACGGCATAACGTCAGGTATGAAAAAACCGATAAACCTGGTCTAAGAAAAGTCGCGCGTGGCGGCGATAGAGCTCCCATTACGGTGGCGAGTGGATGTCACGCGCGCACTTTGGGCCGCACGTGTGGCTCACGCATAGCTCCGTTTGATGAGATTCTTCGTTCGTCTGAAGGATCGGCGCCTTGGAAATCTTGCGGTGGGGCATGTGGTGGTCATCTAGCTCCGTAGAACAACAAATCTACATTTCGCCCTACTATAAACGAAAAAAACCATAAAAATAAAAGAAAACCTAGAAAGAAGAGGGAGGAAGGGATGAGAATGAGTCAAAGCTCCAACCCCTCTCTTTTGGTCTTGAGTTTGTTTAGGGGGCAACAGTGTAGAGAGAAAAGAGAGATAGTTAGGACGTAACTTAATATGATACTTTAAATTGTAAAATTACATGTTTTTAGATAAGCTCTTCTCACTTATTCATGCTTACCGATGGAGTTGAAGGATTAAGTTGTAGATTTGAAATAAGTGTTAGATTCAAATCATCAAAACTAGATTTTGCATAAATTTTATATATTCAAGATTCATTTATTAGAGTTCGTTCTAAGAACTAACTAGGTCAGATCTTACATTGTTTTATCAAGAAAAAAGAAATAATATATACAACTGTTTTTTTAAGTTTTAAACTAAATCTTTAATAAAATATTATTATTTTTAAATCAAACTCATCAATGCCAAATAATATCTAAATAAATGTTAAAAAGTAATAATATCTGAAATTGAATCATTTAAATGATATTATTAAAATGCCGCTCCTTGTCACCACATGGGACAGCTATCATTGTCATCATTTCAGACATGGCCTAATTAAATTTACGCCTAGAAATTATATATACCAACAGTCAATATATAATAATACAAAATCTGGTTGACAAGAGTATAAGGATTCAGCTACAATTAAAAATATTAAATTATAAAAATTAAATTTTGTGAGTTGTATTAATAACTATAGAGGTTCATAATTAACTCATCATTTAAAACACGATTATATAAATCATTGTGAAAATAATATTGTATCATTTTTCAAATTGAAATGTAACGATTGATCAAATGCCAAATAAATTTATTATTTTCTGATTTTCTTTTTTAATTTAATGATGAATTATCCAATCTTATATAATATATAAGTTAGAAATCTAGACTACGTACAAGATACCTCCTCCTTTTCCTATTTTATATAACATTTAAACACCTTTCAAACTTTGAAAAGAAACCTTTATAAGATTACGATGATAATGATTGAAAATTATGGTGATAATCGGTGAAAGGGATAAACATAGAGATGGGACGTGACGGTGGTAGATGATGCACCACTTTAAAATTATTTATTTTTGTAGGTTAACTTATTATTTTATATTAAGACCTTGTTTGAACAGGAAGACGAGATGAGATGAGATAAAATAATTTTAGATAAAAATTAAAAGTCGAATAAAATATTATTTTTTAATATTATTATTAAAATTAAATTATTTATTATATTTTGTGTAAAAATTTTAAAAAATTATAATGATAAGTTAAAATAAGATGAAATTATTTATGTATCCAAACTGATCTAATAGTGACTTATTTTTCCACTCCAACCAACTTCTGAATCATGATTTAGTATTTGCATACTCACTTTTGGCATATTTGAAACACAACGATTGCATTTATATACTAATCTCGCAATGCTATTTCTCAACGCTTGCTTTTCGGCCTTTTTTGAAAGTGCATTTTTCCATTCATACGTACGTACAAGTTTTGCTTTCATACGCATTCACAGTAAGCAATGCTAGGTGCAGTCTTTAAATGGGGACTGCAATATAAGTTTAAGCTATTTTAACTTTAAAATTTTTTAAAATTATAAAATTATCTTTCCTAAAATTATATTTTTTCTTATTTAATAATGTGTCTGTACATGCAATCCCCACTTGAAGACTGCAAATAGAATTTCTCATTCACAATTACTTGACTTTGTTTATTTCACACCATTGTTTTTAGTGGGAATTCAATACCTAAGAAAAAGTCATATATATATATATATATATATATATATTATGAAAGAATAAACATTAAAGAGTTTAAGCAATGCTTACATGGCATGAGAATATCATTTTTATGATGTATAAGTGATTAACCACGGGAAAATGCTTCAGCCATGCACCGACTAATTGTCTTGAGAGTTTCTACAGATTGATTTTTTTTTTTCATACTTGATGGTTAAGGAAATATTTTTTTTATGAATTTGTGATTTCTTTTAAATGTTTAAATTGATTTAAAACAATACTTGAAAAAAAACATATAAAAAAAAAAAAAAATGCATTTTGTACTTGTCGGTAGGAATTCTTGGAACCACCTCTCAGTGGCCGTATCAGTCTTTCATTTTTAAAAGAAATAGACATATTATTATATAATATTAAAAATATGTGAATTTCAATAGAAATTAGTTGTTTGATCTTATTAGTAATTTTCGTTCAAAATTATTATTAAAAAATACGATCAATACCTAAAGTCCGCACTATTTACCATGAACGATATTATCAAGAGAGAAATGACACTTGCAGATGTGAGTGTACAAGTGCCGTGCAATCGTTTTGAAAAAAGTGAATAAATATAAGACTTATATAAAAAGAAATTAATTTTTTAATAATAAATTTCATTATTTTTCAAAACGACTGTATAACGTTTACACATTCTACGACTGTATGTAGAATTACTTTTATCAAAATTATACATAATAATTATAATCCCCGTTCAATAGATAGCACTTAACATAAAATAATATATATATTTTTAATTTATATTTCTTAGAGTTTGTGTCAGTTTAGAGTGGAATTAAAGACAATAAAATTTGTCTATCATTAAACAAATTGAACACAAACTCTGAGGCATCTTGATTCGTAATCACAGATATTGTGGTTGACGAGATTGTTTGTTGCACAGCCTTTTGATCTGACAGACACATTCGGGCTGGTTATAGAATGTAAAACGAAACAAAGATCAAAGATGGATGCTGAAGGGATAACAGTTGTAGGTGAAAGTAAGAAGACAACGACGACGACGACAACAACGTCGTCAGATACAAATCGTAGACGGTCAAAGCTTCCCAACAAAGCACATCCACGAACTGGGTGACAGACTCCCACACGTTCGCTGACCCAGAGATTTTAGCCACCCACACGTCGGTCCCACCCACAACCTCCCCCCCTCCCACTATTGCCAATATTTGATACCTTTACGCTGCCAACAACAACGACTACCTTCCCTGTTCCTGCCATTTAAGTTTTAACCCACTTTAATGAATAAAAAACATTAAAAAGAAAGCTTTGCTTATTTTGCGAACCCGAATTTAAAGAGCGAAAAAAAGAAGGAAATTTTTCGAACGGTAGCTTAAGCTCTCTCTCTCTCTCACTAGAATTCACCGTCTATTCCTCTCTCTAAATTTGTTTATTCTGTTAAAGGAGGTAATGGTGGTGGCTGCAGGGGGTGATTGATCAGAGAGGGGAGATATGGGGGCGTGCATGTCCACGCCTAAGGGTTGCGTGGGAGGGAGATTGAGGTCCTCCAAGAACAAGACCCGTAAAAGGAGGAGAGCAGTATTCAAACAAAGAGTTCCTTCTCGGTTGTCTGAGGGATCACAAGACAAGGTTGATAGGCCTCCTACCTCTGATCGATCCTACAACAACCCCACTTTCCAAGGTCCGTCTCTCTCTCATGATCTTTCATGGAAGTTGTAAAACGAAGAGCATTTTTTTGGGGATTAATTATTACTTTTATTCTTGTTAAGTTTAAATCTGGGTTCGTTATTTTTGTGGATTTGTTTGATGAGTTCCGCTGTGGATTGTTTTTGTTGGATGGATGCGTCTATGATTTGGATTAGAAGGCAGGTTTTGTATTGTATAGCTTTTGGAAATGGTATTGAGGCAGTTAATCTGTTTAGCATGAAATGTACGATTGTGTAAAAGGGGGAGAGTTTCGTGAAGAAGTGTCATTTCCTTCTAAAAGCAAGGCAATTATTGCGTTGCGTGATGATAGTGTCCTGGGGTAAAGAATACGTATATTAGTAGTTTTTGCCTTCTGCTTTGAGCTTTATGCAAAGCAAGATATTCTTTTCGTAGGGGTTGTGAGCTAGATCTTTCCCATAAGATCGGAGTTATCTACAGTGTTCTTTACTTGCAAATTGTCTGTAGTTTGCGGATAAATTCGAGTTCTTTCTGGTCAATTTGAAAACTAAAGAGAATGTAGTTTATTAGGAGGAGGTTAGACTTTAATTCAACATTGACCCAGTGGCAGTTTTTATGAATTTGATTGTTCTTGAGAGCTGGAGGAGATAGATCACCGTCTTGGCTTACATTCTTCTTAACTGGGAGATTAGAATATCCAAGTGAAAGTCTGATGTTTAGCAATTATAGCTTGATAACTAGTGGGCTTCAGTAGGGGCTTTTGAGAGTCTATATCCAGGCTAATTGCCTTGTTAAGCACAACAAATGGTCTCCAATTCGATATTATTTCCAAGAGAGATTTCTTTGGGTTTATCTTCTGGATTTTTGGTTCTGAAGTTCTCTTGTTGAATTTGGAAGCAACATGTTTGGCAGCCCATCTCAGCATTGGATGATGTGCCAGGAACCAGAAATAGTCTTTTGCAGAGGTTACTTGCAGAAGACACCTTACAGTTTGATATTGAAAGAAACTCGCGTTGGTTCTGAAGTTTAAGTGCTTGGATCTAGAAGAAACATAGTTAGCCTGTCTAAGAGACTTTGGTGTTGAAGTTTTGAAATGCTGAAATAGTTTTGGGCAAGTAGCAGTCATTGTAAGTAATACCTACAAGATAGTGTTGTTGAACTTTCAATGCGTTATTAATATTAACCATATAACTACTGTTGTTGCTGATTATGCAAGAAAGTTGATAATGTTGGTGGCTTGCTAAGTAAACAGCTGAGAATGTGTGCATGTAACATGAGGTATATGATTTAGAAAGGTGGAGCTTCTTTAGGATGTGACATTGGCGTTGCTTGCAGTCACAACATTTCCAAAGATAAAGACTAAATGGATCAGGAATGTTAGGGGAATCAGAAAACATTTACAATAACATGAGTTGTTCCAATTGAAGAAGTTCAAAGCTAAGTTGCATTGAGATCAGTTCAGGATCTACACCTCAAATCTACTTTTTATTGGGACACTTGTTTTAGGCGGGTTATAGTCCTTAGAGATCTATCTCATGATCATTATTTATTCGTAGTCCTTTCAATTGTTTAAATGCTGCTGAAATACTAATCTGTACTCTATGATGCTTATTGACTGCTCCAACAAAACTACTCATCAGTCGCTTGGAAGATATTGGAGCATGATCCTTTTCTTCTATTCCCTGGAAAGGAAAAAAAATTTGGTTTGTTTTTTCCAAAGCATCATATAAATTGAATTTTTATTGTAGGTCGTTTGCTTTATTATTCCTCTCTATTCTTCTGAACGGGTTTTTCTCAACATAAATTTTAGGTCCATAATTTTTTTTGTAAGCATCTCATTGTCAAATTCTGCAATTTTTCTTATATCATTTTCCCGTTTCTGTTCAATTTAATTCATAAGCAGGAAGCACTGAAGAGGCATGGTTTGATTCAGTAGCAATTTTTGAGTCTGATTGTGATGAAGATTACCAAAGTGTTCCAGATGGTATGATCCTTTCCATATTCATAATCGATTTTATGTATGAGATTTCTTTTCCTCCTCCTAATAGATGATATATGTTTATAGTTGATTTTTCTAAGGTTGACTTCTGCACACCACTGATATCTGCAGATGTCTTCTGCAGATCTGAGTAGCTTTGAAGGTGTAGCCAGATCAAGTGTTTCATCTCTGAGAGATGCCAATCATGGAGACTATAGTGTCAATAACCATCAAACTTCTTCCACCAGTCATATGCACAAACCAGGGGTTTTGTCGAGGAATTCGGCATATAACTCTGTTGGTGAGGTTTCTAAAACATCGAATGTTCAAGTCTTGAATTTGGATGACGTTGATTCACAATCAAAACGTGATGGATGTTCAAATGAAGCAAACCGACCTGTATTCCTCAATGAAATCTCCTCATCCATGGAGGGAAGTCCTGGCAAGGAGGAAGGAATGTTAGACAATTGTGGGATTCTTCCAAGCAACTGTTTACCTTGTCTTCCATCCACTGTTCCCTCTGTTGAAAAGAGAAGATCATTGAGCTCTAGTCCACCAAGTTTAAGAAAAAAGGGAACCTTGAAACTTTCCTTCAAATGGAAAGAAGGAAATGCGGATGGCACTCTACGTGAGTATCGAAACTCTCAACTTTTTGATACATTATATCATTTGGATGAAAACGTGGATACAATAGGAAAATACATATTTGTATTGGTAGGATATAGTTTAGATCATATGAAAGTGCAGTTTGTTATACTCTGTCAGAGTGCAGTATATCATAGTTCATTAGTAATTTGATTTTATTAATCAGTTTATTCTCCACTCCACTTATAAAAAAAAAAATGTTTATTCTCCACTCCAAATCCTTCCTTCCCTGCTTAAATCATACTGATATTGATATGCTTAGTTATACAGACATATGCACATACATATATACATGCACTCTTATGGGTACTTTTATTTTCATGATTAGCAGTGCTACATTTTAAGCAATTTGCGTCCTTTAGAAAGAAGTATAACGTGTGAATTTAATCACTTTAACTTATTATCTCTTTGTATGATTTCAGTTTCCTCGAAAATGCTTCTACAAAGACCAAAAGCAGGTTCCCAAGTACCTTTTTGCCCAATAGAAAAGAAAATGTTTGATTCTTGGTCATCTATTGATCCCAATACTTTCAAAGTTCGGGGTTTGAATTATCTTAGGTAAGACTCTGATTAGTTGCTTTATATATGCAAGCATGTGCAAAGTTACAGGCATGTGCATGCACACACATAACTGCATATACAATGTTTACATATTAACCTAGTTCTTGTATTGAAGCAAACATGAACTTATATGCAAAGTTTGTAAAAGTCCAAGAAAGCGACTTTTCTACTTGGATACCTTATAAATTGAGTTTTTTGCTGTTAACAATTTCACTTGGAAATTGGTCTTTTATGTGACAGGGACAAGAAGAAGGATTTTGCTCCCAATTTTGCTGCATATTATCCCTTTGGTGTTGATGTATTTTTATCTCAGCGGAAAATAGAGCATATTGCTCGTTTTGTTAAACTACCTGTTATTAATTCTTCCGGAAACCTCCCACCTATCCTCGTTGTAAATGTCCAGGTATAACTTCTTTCTTCTTTTGATTGCACTCTATGTGCATGTTTGTCTCCTTTTATTGATTTTAAGGGCTAGAGGGTGAAGATGGTGTTAAAGCTCCTCATAAGCTTGACCCTGTTGTAGATACGGCTGTCGCAAATCCTTGCACTTTGCAGTCAGTCCAGCTTGTGTCTTCAAGAGTTAGACAAACTATTTTTTCAATTGCAGTTCAAGAAATATTTTGAAGAACTGCTAGTTTTTAGTCTGTGAAAACAACATCGCCATTGGAGAGTAATTTTTGTGTCTTTCACTGTTCTGGCCAAGCAGGATTCCTGCTTTAGACCTATCCAACCCATCCCTGTACCCCACTATGGAAAATACATCTTGCTTGTTATCACCCTTCTCTGGGTATCTTAAGTTTTATTATATTTCAGGTTCAAAAGTTGCAAGTGTCGTAAATTTTTTTATTTTTGGGTTATTAAATTTGTTCATTGTTATTGCATTTATAATCGAGATGGGGTGGGTAGTTAATCTAGATACCTTCAGTTCATTGATGAAATCAACAAGGCTTGCATTCTACCAGTTTCTTCATTTAAAAGCTAACTCAACAAAGCCCTAAATAAACTAGAATATAAAACCCATTCTAGTCTCCTAAAGGAGTGGAAGCAACCCCCCAACCCCAAATTTTCTGTTTACTTTCCTTGTTCTTGTGGCATTATTATTCCCTGCTCTAGTTCTTATTGGTAATCATAGTTTTTGTTGCACATGAACAAACCATATTTGACAGCCTCATTTTTCTTTCTGGTGGAGGAAGGAAAGGGATCACACTTTTCACTCTACAAGTTTCCTGCTTGTTTTCATTTTTTCCCAACATCCTCAAAACACTGTAGCTCTCTATGTATGTCATGTTCCTTAGCCAAGCATCTCAAACCATGGAAGTACTTTTTCTTTTAGTGACTGGGTCCTGAAATATGTTTATAACATAGAATTAAGGAAAGTTTCCTTGAGCCTCTAACAGGCATGGGCTTTTGAACTGTTTAAACTTTTAATACCAGTCGAAGTTTCTTACTGCATACTTTCATGAGATAAAATTCTTTCAATTATTTCTTCATATATTCTGATACTGGTCTTTATGGACTTTACAGATACCCTTGTACCCTCCCGCACTTTTTCAGGGTGAAACTGATGGAGAGGGAATGAGTTTCGTTTTATACTTCAAGCTCTCTGATAATTACTCAAAGGAGCTTCCATCCAATTTTCAAGAATATATCAGAGTAAGATGGAGCATGTGTTACCACCAAAAAGAAAAGAAAAGAAAAGAAAAAAGATGGAGCATTAATGAACTTTGCATTCTAGTCATGTTGATTCTTATAATGAGAAGATAAGCCTTATAATTTCACACTAATGCCTTCTTCTTATAGAGTAGCATTCTTAAATTTGAAAATGCTATCTGTTAACTTGAGGCACATTGCAATTTCCCTGTGGTGCTTTCTGTCTGACAGTATCTTCCCCGTTTGTGTTCAATAAGACTTCAAGAACTTATAATAAGAGGGAATTAATTTTCAATTCTCGCTCATGATGTATGATTCATTGTTTCTCATCCTTGTTTTCTAAAACAGAGGTTCATGGACGATGAAGTTGAAAAGGTCAAAGGTTTTCCTATGGATACAAATGTACCCTTTCGGGAAAGGCTGAAGATATTGGGCCGTGTTGTAAATGTGGAAGATCTTCATTTGAGTGCGCCAGAGAGGAAGCTTATGCATGCTTACAATGAAAAGCCTGTTCTTTCACGTCCTCAACATGAGTTCTACTCGGTAAGTTTGGATCCATCTAGCTAGTTCATTGTTACTGTAATTCCGTATTAAATTCATGGATTTCTTCCCTTTTAGTGAAGCTAAAGATTATCTAAATCAGGTGTGGAAATCAATGAATGTCTTTTGCAGTTTTGACTTGCATTTACTAAGATCTGTTTTTAAATATTGAAAGGAATTTAGAGCATTTTTTTAAATGGGGTCCCGAGCCATGTGCAGCCCCTGATCTTGTATATTAATTATAAGGTTTGCATCACTAGATATATCAAGCAAGCAAGCACACTCAGTTGTAGATTGTGGAAAGTATATTCTAGGAGTTTTTGGATATAATTCATCGTGTTCTACATAATGATAAAAGTTACTCAGATGTGTGAGTGAGTATGCCAGTCTTTGTACAATTCAGTATGTCAAACTATTTAATCTGGTCTCTGTTCTGAGTGTTTTCTTTAAAAATCTATTTGACAGCATCCAAATCATATCAGATAACAAAAGAATAATATTACTGACATATCTTTTCCCTATGCTTCTTTGGTTACAGGGAGAAAATTACTTCGAGATTGATTTAGATATGCACAGATTCAGTTATATCTCTAGGAAAGGGTTTGAGGTATTCCTAGACAGACTAAAGCACTGCATCTTGGATGTTGGCCTCACAATTCAGGCAAGTCTTTTTTTTCCTCTGCCATGGATTTTCCCCCCAAGAAAAAGACTTCCCTTTTATAATGTTAATTTGGTTTTGATGCTGGCTATCTAAAAGCTCTATTCATCCATACGTTATCTATGAATTCTAAAACAGGCGAACAAAGCTGATGAGTTGCCAGAGCAGGTCTTATGTTGTATACGACTAAATGGAATTGACTACACAAATTACCAGCAACTGGGGCTTTGTCAATAGCCCCCTTAAGATTACTACCAAGTACTTTAACAGTGTAAGACAACGTTAATAATTAACGAAGGCTAATTTCTGAGAATTTCTGTTGCATTTTGTGCTTGTTTGTATACTTTCTGGATTCAGATCCCTTAGGAGAGCCTAACATGGGAGAGAGATAGACATATGTTGTGAGACTCACTTCATGTGTTTATCTTTCTTTTATTCCAAGCTCTAGAGTTGTTGTAGAAACTCTGAATCCAAAGTGATCTAAATCCATACTTTCCCGTCATCTGCAACAAATGAAGGCAGCAACTGTGCATGAATCACAAGCGTAAGGACGTACTCCATGCAATTTCACAGACGGTAAAAGCATTCCCTCTCCGATGATCTCTATATTCACTGGCATGCAAATTGGTGCATGACCGTTGCTCAAAAACATCTCTGGTCCAGAGAGAGCGAAAGAGTAGATGGGTCTATGTAGTGATCATAGCTATACTGCCAGATGTTGTGATAGAAATGGATGAAATCTTATCCAAACAATATAGTGACTAGTCTGAGAAGCACAAAAGACGGGTTTTTCATTTGCCTAATTTGTAACTTGTAAAAGTCACAAATTAAGTACGCATATTCTATCCTTCGTTGTGTATTATTTATAACTTAGGCAGTCATGATTCCTAAGTTGAATAAATGTTCTTTCTGGTCTTTTTGACACAATGAACCGTGGGGAATATAGTATTTGAAGTGAACAAGCATTTATAATCTTCTTCTTCTTCTTCTTCTTCTTCTTCTTCTATGTATGTATATATATATAGAAGAGGACAGTATCCAAATTTTATTAATAGCCTTCGCTTATGGTGGAGGAAAACCGTGGTAATAAATAGGATACTTGGGATTTACAGATATTCAAAAAGATAATCCCATAATATAATCAAAAACCTATACAATAAGCTAAACAAATTAAAAAACCACCTATACATTAAACTAAAACAAATCACCCGTGCAAAACAGACCAGCACTAACGTAATCTACCTTCCAAAAAGTTGTGATAATATGAGGAAACTGATAGCCACGTTGTGTTCTTGTACCGATGGACCTGCTCAAATACACCCGAGAAGCTGTTTATCAGAAAGATCAATATATATATATATATATATATATATATATATACACACACACACACACACACATTGATCCATTAGGAAACCTCTGCCTTATAACGAAAACTTGGTTTATGGTGCTCGTTAGCTTTATTTGAGTGGATATCAATCACACCCAAATCATGCAAGTGTGTAACCGATCGAGCCAGGGATACTTGACACTACTGAGTTCCTAGATAGATTTAATGAGGTTTCCAAGCCATACTGGAATGTTTCTAGAGAGATGCATGCTCAACTGATGAAGTCCAGTTCCCGAATCGGACTTCCGAGTAGTTTGCAAGAAATCTGGGATTTTGCATTGGATTCTCATTCCACAAGGCAATTCTGCCGACTGCCAGCCACTGGAGGATGGGGGAGAGATTTAAAAGGTTGAACTAAAGATATTCAAGTGTTGGAGATTTTGGAGGGATGACATCTCATAGAAAGAATTGTATAGAATGGTATTGGTTAACTTACCAAGACCAGAGCATATATTCATTTATATATATAATCATATACTCTGTACAAGGAAAGAAGACTTAATGATCGTACACTCTGTACAAGGAAAGAATAATGAGCTAAGTGTATATTCTATACAAGGAAAGAATAATGAGCTAAAGGAAAGAAATAATGAAGGAGATGCAGCAGATGCAGTAGACCATACACAAAACTGTAATCACGTAGTTACTCCTGCCTCTTCTAATATGGAAAGTTGACTATGCTTGTTCTTAACATCCCCTGTAAGCAAATGTGGGGGAGACGAACCATGAGCTTGTCCTTGAGAAATAGGAACCGAGAAGACGTAAGTCCCTTCGTAAAAATGTCTGCAATTTGGTCATATGTAGAAATAAACTTAACAACAACATCCTTATTAAGAACCTTCTCCCGAATGAAATGAACATCCACCTCCACATGTTTAGTACGGGCATGAAACACGGGGTTTGAGGCAACCGCAATAGCACCCAAATTGTCGCACCAAATAGTAGGAACTCGTGGAAGAGAAACATGTAAATCTTTGAGAACCATCCGAATCCAATAGAGTTCGGCAACTGTCATTGCCAAGGCCCTATATTCAGCCCCAGTACTTGAGCGAGCAACGACCGATTGCTTTTTAGCACACCATGAAATTAAACAAGGGCCTAAGAAAGTACCAAAACCCGTGGTGGAACGACTGTCATCCAGATCACTCGCCCAATCAGAATCACTAAAAGCTTGTAAGTGAAGACTCCCTTTGGTGAAAATAAGGCCATGATCAACCGTACCTTTAAGATATCGAAGAACTCGTTTGCCAGCGGTCCAATGTGTAGTAGTGGGGGCATGAAGATGTTGACAAAGTTGATTAACAGAATAAGCAATCTCTGGGCGTGTAAGTGTGCAATATTGGAGAGCCCCCACAATTTGACGATATTCAGTGGCATGAGGAAGAGGATCACCACTAGAAGCAGCAAGTTTCGAACCTGAAGTACATGG
Source organism: Juglans mandshurica (assembly GCA_022457165.1). Classification (NCBI taxonomy): domain Eukaryota; kingdom Viridiplantae; phylum Streptophyta; class Magnoliopsida; order Fagales; family Juglandaceae; genus Juglans; species Juglans mandshurica. The sequence goes on along the minus strand of CM039621.1, from coordinate 14,171,673 downwards.
TGTGGAATAAGGCTTGGCTCCAACCATATGAGCACGGTGTTGAACGTCCAAGATGTACTTGGATTGGCGAAGATGCAAGTCGTGAGAGTTACGTATGACCTGAATTCCAAGAAAATAATGGAGGGACCCCAAATCTTTCAAGGCAAAGTCAGACTTTAATTGTTGAATCAAGGAGGCAATGAACAAGTTGTGTGATCCTGTGACAAGAATATCATCCACATACACCAAAATAAAAATATGCATATCAGACTTGTGGTAAGTAAAAAGGGAGTGATCAGCTGAGGATCCCCAAAAACCAAGCTCCAAAAGGCATTGAGAAAATCGATTAAACCAAGCTCTAGGAGCCTGTTTTAATCCATAAAGTGCCTTATTAAGCCGACATACATAATCCGGGTGTTGTTGATCAACATAACCTTTTGGTTGAGAAATGTAAACTTCTTCATCAAGAGTACCATGAAGGAAGGCATTGGACACATCTAATTGCTTAATATCCCATCCAAAATGTATGGCAAGAGTAAATACAATTCGAATAGTGGCAGGTTTGATAACTGGACTAAAAGTCTCAGAAAAATCAATGCCACTAATTTGATTAAATCCCTTCGCCATTAGTCGTGCTTTGCAACGATCAAGAGAACCATCCTCATTTTGTTTAGTCTTATAGACCCACTTAGTGTCAATGACATTATGAGCGAGAGGCCGAGGACAAAGGATCCATGTATTATTGGTAAGCAAAGCAGCATATTCCTCATCCATTTCCTTTTTCCAATATGCAGAAACTATTGCTTGTGAAAAATTCAGTGGTTCTTTTGGTAGAGGAATCGTGGCCAAAGCAGATATGGGATGGCGAGTAGAGTAATGGGTAACAAAATCTGGAAATTGTTTGAGCTGTGAAGAACCAGTTTGTGATCTTGTCACAATCTGGTTTGAAGAAGGAATAGAATTAAAGAGAGGTGACCGAATGAGTGTGGGTAGAATCTTCTAAAATAGGTATGTGACGTGGAGAGGCTAAAGCATTGGAGCATAACTCATGCTCACGAGAAGAATGAAGTGAATCGTTGTGAGGAGATACGAATTCAATGGATGGAGATGAAGAATGCCCGAGAGTAATGGGAGAAGAAATAGAACTAATGGGAGAAGAAGTTGCCAAAAATAGAGGGTTGATGGTACCTGATTTTGAAGCAAAACAGAGGAGTTGTGTATGACCGGATTTTGAGGAGGAAATCTTGGACTTGCAAGTTGCAACGGGTGAACGATCTTCCAGTGAACGAGTGACAGTGGACGTATCCTTGGCTGGAAAAAATTTCTCATCAAACACTACATGTCGTGATATATATACTCTCTTTGAGATGGGATCAAGGCAACGATAACCTTTATGATTGGATGAGTAGCCTATGAAGATGCACTGTTTACTACGAAAGGAGAGCTTGTTGGCATTATAGGGTCTAAGGAGAGGATAACAAGCACACCCAAAGGACTTTAGGTGAGAGTAATCAGGCAGTCCTTTGAAGAGGAGACTGTAAGGAGAGTCGGAATGTAAGACCGGAGTTGGAAGTCGATTAATGAGAAATATGGCAGTGGAAAAAGCATCAACCCAAAAATGTTTTGGAAGATTGGATTGAGCCAATCAGGATAATCCAATTTCCATAATATGGCAATGTTTTCATTCGGAAACCTCGTTTTGTTGTGATGTATATGGATAAGTGAGCCGATGGAGAATACCATTTGAATTTAGAAAATAAATGAATTGATTTGAAGTATATTCTCCCCCATTATTCGACTGAAATTGTTTAATTTTGCAAGAGAAAAGATTTTCCTCTAATAGTTTAAATTTGACAAAGCAACTAAAAACTTCTAATTTCGTGGAAATAGGATACATCCAAGTAAAACGTGATAATCATCAATAAAAATAATATAATACCGACAACCACTTGAAGAAGAAATAGGGGAAATCCAGACATCAGAATGAATAAGATCCAAAGGACTAACAGACACTCTATTGGACTGAGTCAACGGTAATTGTTTACTTTTTTCTAATTGGCAAGAAGAACAAATAAAGTCTTGAGAGAGGGAGCCGGCAACTGGAAGCTTGAAGGAGGAGATGATTTGCTTGGTCATTTGTGAAGAAGGATGGCCAAGTCGAGCATGCCACACATCAAGAGAGGTTTTTATTCCAAAGAGAGCTACACGTGCACGGTAGTTATTGAGAGAAATTTTATTCAACGTGATAGGATAGAGGCCACCTTCACTTGTTCCCTCCAGCAGCGTTTTTCCCGTTGTCTTGTCCTTGACACAATAATGAGTATCGGTTAGAATAAAATAACAATTGTTATCCACACAGAATTTATTTATAGAGAGCAAATTAATCATAGCGTTACGACAATGTAACACATTTTGAAAGGATAAATTTTTCTGAGGATTTTGGATGGAGAAGGAACCAATATTTGAAATGGAGAGACCAGATCTGTTACCTACAGCCACCAAATCCTCACCCGTGTAAGTTTCCTGCAAAGACAGATTGGCAACTTTATTAGTAATATGTTGGTTTGCTCCCGAATCAGCATACCACACATTTGACTCTTCCAGAACATTGTTGCTTTGAGCAACCATTGACACAAGTTGGGTTGGTGGATGGCGTCCTTGATAACTGTAATCCACGCGATGATAGTAGTCTAAGGCTTGATGGCTTGTCTTTCCACAAATCTGACATAGAGTGCGAGGATAAGAGTTGCTGATGCCACTAGCTACCGGATTCGAAGACCCTCCTTGGGCCTTGACAGATTACGGATGGAACTTGGAAAATTGTGGTTTGGATGGTCCTTGTCTTGGAGAATTTTTCGAAGGGAAATTTCATTTGCTATGCCATTGTCCTCCCTCATGTGGATTTTTGCCAGCAACCATGGCAAAGGCCGGTTGCTGCATAGATGATAAATGAGCTTGATTGTCAATCATTATCTCATAAGACAGCAATTCAAATTGGAAGTCATCAAAACTCATTGGACTATATCTTAAAGCAAATGAAATAGATGTGACAAAAGGATTATAGGCTGGATTTAATCCACTCAACACATAAGAGAGAAGATCATTCTCACTTTCTGGCTTACCAACAACTGCAAGCTGATCAACAAGAGATTTTGCAGCAGCTAAATAATTGGTGCATGTCTTGTTTCCTTGCTGCAGCGTTTGCAATTGGCGCTTAAGGCGCTGCACATGAGCAGGGGAGTGTGAGGCATATCGCTTGGCTAGAGAGTCCCACACTTGTTTGGCAGAAGTGAAACCAAAGACAGAATGAAGGACTTTATCTATTAGAGTAGCATTCAGCCATCCTAGGACAAACTGGTCCTTCTTGTTCCACAAGACATATTCGGGATTAATGTTCTTAGTAGGCTTTCCCTCAGTGTCACAAAGAAACTGCTCAGGACAGGGTTCGGAACCATCCACAAATCCAAGCAAATCATTGCTACTTAAAAAGGTAGCAGCTATGAGACCCAATTAAGATAATTGGTACCGTCCATCTTCACCGAAACCAATTGAGAAAAGTTCAGTTGAGAGAAAACCAAGGGAGCGGTAGGATTAGCGGAAGCCATTGATGAAAAAAAAAGGACAGGAACTTGATTGAGCGTGAGCTATTGGCTCTCTGATACCAAGAAAGAATTGTATAGAATGGTATTGGTTAACTTACCAAGACCAGAGCATATATTCATTTATATATTTAATCGTATACTCTGTACCAGGAAAGAAGACTTAATGATCGTATACTCTGTACAAGGAAAGAATAATGAGCTAAGTGTATATTCTATACAAGGAAAGAATAAAGAGCTAAAGGAAAGAAATAATGAAGGAGATGCAGCAGACCAGTAGACCATACACAAAGCTGTAATGCCGTTACTCCTAGCTCTTCTAATATGGAAAGTTGACTATGCTTGTTCTTAACACACATAAGGCAGTGGCCCTTACTTGAATCAAATTACACCAAACTTAATTTACTGATTTTGGAATTTGCCAGATATAGCTATTAAGTTCTCCAAAGATAGAGGAGATTGTGTCAAATTACAGTCATACCAAAAAGTTTAAAACCATATATCATGTTAAATCATCACGGTCGACCAATGTGGTTATTTGCCAGAGAAACTCTTTGCAGGGAGACTAGATATGGATATCCAAAGCTGGGGGCCTGGGGGTATCCTTCCTTCTGGTTAAGACTCTTATTTTGCAACCAACCAAAATGGGTTAGGAGTAATGCTATATATGACATTACCATTTCACTTTCATATAAGAGAGAGCGTTTTCAGATCTTTTAGCTTTCAAGGCGTGGAGGGGGAGGGACTTCAATAATCTATTTTCATGCAGGGGCAAGTGGAGCAAGCTTTGACAGCTTGCCGATGCTCTTTGGTGTTAAAATAGACCCCATGACTTCAGCACAAGGACGTAAATATCCCAGAACTTCAGCAAGATCCCTAACTTTAGCCATATCAGATCATAATCCTGCAGATTCCATACAGCCTGTCGATACATGCATAAATGGACAATCGACTTTGTAAAATTAATATTCTCACAAATCATGGGATTCATTTTGCTAGCATACTCTGTATATAATACTCACACATCATGTAAACAATTCATTGAGAAATACAACATTATTCTCTGCAATCTCTATTTTAAATTGCTTAATGGTCCTCAACTTTTGTATACCAATAAGCAAAAACTCAGTGATTTTAAAAATAATATTTTTTCTCAATGGTCCTCAAATGGCAACTCCTCTCGACAATCCTCTAAGGGAAAACTTACTTTTGCACCCTCCACAAATTCCAATTCTCATAGTTACTCATCCAACACCAATCGAGCACCTTTCCAAATTTGTGGCAAAAATGGACAACAAGCCTTGGATTGCTTTCATAGAATGGACTACTCCTACCAAGGTCGGCATCCCCATCCCAACTTGCTACCATAGTTGCTCAGTCCAATTCCAAACAAGGAGATCAAACCTAGCTGGCTGATAATGGAGCCTACACTCACATAACTGCAGACATGGAAAACTTGTTACTTCATGACCTTCGCATATCCATCAACTTGCCTCCTACCATTTGGAGTGATAACTCTAGAGCTCTCTCTCTTGCTTCTAATCCCGTGTTCCATGCTCGTACGAGACATTGAAGTGGATTACCACTTCATTCGTGAGAAGGTGCTCCGTAAAGATGTTATCATCAAGCACATCTCCACTTATGCTCAACTGGCTGACATTTTCACCAAGACTCTCTCCTCAGCTCAATTTCTTCCTTTGCATGACAAGCTCCTGATTCGTGCCCTCCCTATGAGCTTGAGGAGGGATGTTAACACAGATCCCATGACTCCAGCATAAGAACATAAATATCCCTGAACTTCAGCTAGATCCCTAACTTTAGTCATATTAGATGATCCTGCAGATTCCATACAGCCTGTCGAGACATGCATAAATGGAAAGTCAACTTTGTAAAATTAATATTCTCACAAATCATGGGATTCATTTTGCTAGCGTACTTTGTATATTGAGAAATGATACTTGCAATTGTGAGTGTGCAAATGCCGTGCAATCGCTTTGAAAAAAGTGAATAAATACGGGACCCACATAAAAAGAAATTAATTTTTTAATAGTGGACCTCACTCTTTTTCAAAGCGACTGGACGGCGCTTGCGCACTCCACGACTGTATGTAGCATTACTCTTGTATATTATACTCACACATCTTGTAAACAATTCACTGAGAAATACAACATTATTATCTGTAATTTTTGTTTTAAATCTTTTATATCTGGTACATCACCTGTCAGAACATTAGAATTGGTTTTGGCAAAGTTTTAGCTACAATTTGGCTAACATGTCACTTTTTAGCCTTTGATTATCCACTCAAAACTTGAATCCCACCTTGAATTAATCATCTCACTCTTTATAATAATAAATTATTATTATTATTTTATCTACTTTCTTAATACATATATATTTTATATACTTTTTTATTTTTATTTTTATTTTCATTTTTAATGCACAATTTCTTAACCAATTTTTTAAGCCAATTCAGATGGGGAATTAAATTCAACAATATATACACAAATTTACTTCAGAGCTGCTACATATAGTCGGTTTTGCGCACCCTTGCGCACCCAGATTGACACGGTAGCTGCAACTTGTTTTATTAAAAAAAATAAAAATTACATTGAGAAGAGACTATCAGACTACTGATGTAAACTTCTGAAAAACTTGGTTCCATTTTTCTCCGGCATTCAACTTGGTTCATTATACTGCAGTTGGACTTGAGCACTTCAATGGCATAAAAAAGTTGAGAGTGGTTGATTTACTCTGCAAACCTATTAAGGCTCCCGTAAACCTTCTTGCCCAGCTCAAAGTAGTGTTGGGGAGACCGATGAAGATGACGACGACGACAGACCTTTTTTCGACTTGAGAAGACCAGCAGAACATCAACAAGTTTGGAAGATTAAACAACCGCTTTAACGAGCTCGAGGATGAGATCAAAATCGCCCAGGAAACGAATAATAATCTGGAGGATGCTAGCAACAAATTGATTCTCACTGATGAGGAGGTGGTTCGTTTCCTACTGGGGGAAGTCTTTACCCATGCCCCGAAAGAAATGGAGTAGGATAGAACAGATGAACTCTCTGAACTGTCTGTTGTCTCTGTGCTTGTGCTTGTGCCTCTATAGCCATTGCGCGTTAGCAGATTGCCGACCTTCAAAGACCAAAATGGCGGACAAGGCAATAACCATCAGAACTAGGAAGTTCATGACCAACAAGCTCCTCTCCTGAAAGCAATTCGTCATCGATGTCCTTCATCCAGGAAGGCCCAATGTTTCCAAGACTGAGTTAAAGGAGAAGCTGGCAAGGATGTACCAAGTAAAAGACCCAAACTCAATCTTTGTTTTCAAGTTTCGAACTCATTTCAACTGGTTCTGGGTTGATTTTTTATTCTGTTGAGAAAAGTACAGGCTCATCTAAATGGACTTGATTCCAAGTAGAAAAGTCAAGGAAGCCGCTAAAGGAGATGAAGAACAAGACTAGGAAAATCCGTGGGGTGAAGAAGTCTAAGTTTCAGATGCTGCCAAGGGTGGAAGAATAAGAAATGAGTTTTCATTTTGTGGGTCCCATGCCTGACAGGTGCGCAATGGGTGCGCAATGTCACTTGCGTTTAGAGTTTTTCAATTTACTTATGGGTAGATTTAACAATATATGGGTATGCATGGACGCTGAGACGATGAAAATGGGGTCCGGTGCAACGTTATGAATTCATATGATCAGAGAAAATAATAGTTTTAAATTTTGAACATGAAAGACATACAGTTTATTTTTTATAATTTTTCATATAATTATATTTTAAATAATGGAAATTTTTATAAAATAACTTATAAAAATAACATCACTTTACATAAATATTTGTATTTTAAAATATAATTGTATAAAAGATCGTAACAAAAGTGGTACATGTATTATTATTCTTTTAACTTATTGCTAAAGACATAGGTCCAAAAAACTATATCAAATCAGTGTAACTTAAGCCTCGTTTGTTTTTAGAAAACATCTCATCTCATCTCATTTAATTATTACAATTTTTTCAATTTTTAATACAAAATAAAATAAATAATTCAACTTTTTCAAATTCAAAAACAAAAATAATATTAAAAAATATATTCTAACAATACTTTATTCAACTTTTTAATTTTAATATCAACTCATCTCATCTCATTTCATTTCATCTCATCTCATCTCATCTCATCTCATCTCATCTGCGAAATAAACAAGCCCTAAAGTCATTTCAATTTAACTTTGTCTCTATCAGGGGTGTAATCGGTCTGGTCCAGTTCGGGGGGTCACAGATTTAAAATTTTGATCTATCATTTTTGCTAGACCGGACCGTTATCGGCCCAGTCTGTCCATTCGATCAGATTCTGTCCATGAATAGTTTTTTTTTCCACTTTTTCATTTTCTTGACAGAAAAATTAATACAAAAACTTAATTAATTAGTAAAATTTAAATTAAGTGATCTCTTTAACATTTTATATATGGTTAATGAATATTAAATAATTTCATTATATATATGTTCAGTGATGATCCCTTGGATGGAAATTACATAATTAACTTATATAACTACTATATAAAATAATATTATATATATATATATAAATATTTAAAATATATATACATTCGATTGGTCTCGATTCTGTCTGGTCCAAAAAAACCACACCCCGAAACTGACCAATAAGATTATCGGTCCGGTCAATTTTTCCGGTCCAAATCGACCGGATCGATAGTCTTACAGCCCTAGCCTCTATGCAGGTAAATTATGATAATATCAGGCCAAAATTGAGTAAAAGGACCAAATGTCTGGGATGCTTGAGGAATGAGTAGAGATGAGAATTTTGTGAATAGTAATAAGATGGTTTGTGAATAGTAGTGACATAGTTTGAGTTAAGTATTTATTAGGTTTTGGAAAAGGAGAGAGGAAAAATTAAATAAAAAAATTATAAAATTAAAATATTGTTATAATATAATATTTTAATATTATTTTTATTTTGAGATTTGAAAAAATTAAATTATTTTTATTTAGAAATTTGGGAAAGTAATAATGATTAATTTGAAAATATTTGTATTTGAATGTTGTTTGGAAAGGAAATGAGAAGGGATGAGATGATATCAGAGATGAGATGAAATGAAACATGTTTCCAAACATCAGCTAAGCCAAGGATGCACTTACTCAGCTAGATTGTTACTGTAGAGTTTTTGGAGTTTTGAGGGCATTGAGTTTAGGGATGGCAATATGTGACACGACCCGTGAATCCAATATGAACAAGACCCGGAATTAACGGGTTTGAGTTTGACGTTAATGGATTCGGGTCAAAACAGATTGATCCGTTATGACACAATTTATTAACGAGTCAACCCGCTTAACCCGAAATCAACCCGTTTTGATTCGTTTAGATTTTACTTCAGAATTTAAATTTTATTATTGTTAGGTTGTAATATTGGTATTTCTCAGCATATTTATGTTTTTATTGTTTTATTTGTTGAGATTGTAATTTTAGACTTATGCTCATATTTTTTATTCTATGATTTGTAATATTGGTTTTATTATATGTTAAAATTTGAAAAATATTAATTTATATTTTTTAAGATATTATTGCTACTAATAAATATAGATTTTAACTTTTATATGAAATTATGCTAATCAGGTCCAATGAGTTATCATGCGTGTTAATTCAATCTATTTACATAAAACGGGTTTAAATGGATTGTTGTGCTAATTTATTTCTAATTAATTATTAAACAGATCAAAACGAGTGACACGACATGATCCGTTATCTAAATGGATTGAGTTAGAGTTTGAAAGTTTGACATGTTTAGCTTAATGAGTCGGGTTTGGATTGACTTATATAATCGAATATTCATAACTTGACACAATACGAACATGACGACCTGAAAACACGATTTGTCACTCCTAATTGAGTCATGAGCTCAAAATGAAAGTCGAAAAACCAGAGATTTTAATGTTTTTTGTTTTACTTTATTAATCTGGCCCTTTCTTTATTTTACTTTATAAAAACTTGTCCCTCCAAACAATTTAATTCAATTTGACCCCATTACATTCGATCGTATCTTTTTACCTGTTCTCATCATCTTACGATGTCCACTAGCAGGTGATTCCGTTTGGATAGTGAAAAGAGATGAAATGATTTATTAATAGTAATGAAATTATTAGTTAAAATTAGATGATAAGATCTCACCTCTACATTAAACACCAACTTTTTTTTCTTGAAAATTTCTTTTATTTTCTCGTACTTTTCCAGAAATATATATTGCTATCATGCATGTTATAAAGCTTGATACAAGAAATTATGATAATATTAGACACCAGGCAATAATTTGTGAAAATCAACTACCTCATCAACCATTTCTTAATTTCCCCGAACAAAAAAGACGCTACATTTTGATGCAGTGTATATTATTTATATACCTTCTGTCCACATGTACACACCTCGATCGTGCATGTCTATATTCTTCAACTCCTAATTTTAGAAATTAAAATTAACAATGCAACCAAGAGGTTTGGACAGGGCCGGGGACACAGAAGGTAAAGCTTGTAATTTGTAAAAGACTCGGGTTTTCTCCAATCTTATTTTAGCATCCCATTACTTTGTTGGCCTTAAGTGCTGCCTTCTCAACCACAGTCCCGTCGTTACCAGCAAGCGCTCGGTACTTATCTTTCCTGGTGAAGCTGGTACATTCATAGGAAAGAGTTGCGGCGATCACCCTCTGTATGTAATTTGCTACCTCGTGGCTGGACTTCCCAGAACTGCAGGTTAGCTCCAATGGAAGCTTGTTTAAAAACGTTACCTCGTATGCCGGGCTAGGATTCATGAAGAAGTAAAATGGGTCCATCCCTTTCCACCCTCGAGCTGTGGTTCCGTGAAACATACTCATCCGGTTCACCATGGCTACCGGTACAAGATGGTCCGTCAGTTCGGCAAATAAAGCTGAGAACCTCAGCAGGAATGGTTCCCGGCAAGTTGTTCCCTCGGGGCATATTGCCAGGTCGCCTTCTTCCAAAAGTTTCTTTATCATGGCTGCGTCTGCGACTCGGTCACGACTGAGCCGGACTGTCTTGATAGGCGAGATTATCTCGGAGAGTCGGGAAACGGAGTAGGTGACTGCAGGGATGGGGCGGCCGAGGGCGGTGGAGAGGAAAATGGGGTCGAGGAGGGAACGGTGGGAGCAAATGAAGAGGACTCCGGACTGGCCCGTGGATTTCTTGACTGGAGGAGGAGGGGTGCCTTTAATGGTGACACGGACGCCGAGTGCCCAGAAAGCGTAGTAGACAAGGGGCATGGGCAGGAGGGCTCCGGCGGCGATTCGTAAACAGGCAAGGACGAAGCCTATGGGGATCCAGAGAATGGTGAGCAGTGCACTGAGTGGAGTCGGCTTTTGGACGAGGCGGCCGTCGTGGAAGACTATGGGCTTGGGGAGCTTGTCACTGGTCACAGCCTGTACGTCTGGCTTGGGCGGCACTATGTAAGCCTCCTGCGTACGTATTGAATTCAATTGTAAGTAAAATATTTCTCAATTAGATATAGAGTAAATACGGGATGCATACCAAAATTTTTTTTTTTAATAATAAATCTTATTCTTTTTTAAAATAATTGTGTTTAAAGGGATTGTGCAGCACTCTACGACTACAAATATCATAACTGAGTAGTACTACATGTACTTACAGTTTTACTTATACTTTTATTTGTTAGATTTATTTTGAAATTCAAATTTTAAATTATAAATTTTATGATTTTCAACGTATTAATAATTGACATGTAGAGAAGTAAATTTTTTGTAAGTTTTTCTTAAGTACATTTAACAATTTCATTTCTCTTATATATATTGTAGAAGCTCAAAATTAATTAAGAGAACTAATGCAACATTTCAACTAGAGATCAGAAGTAATATGTTTTTCCTACTGTCGAAGCTTAATTAATTCCCACATAAAATCATGCATGAATTTTTATCAATCAGAATGCATGTCTTATATCTTATTTTATTATAAAAAATAAGTTTCTGATCCCATTATTTAATTATCCAGGAAAATACATATAATCGAGTAATTACTCCCTAACTATATATCGATTATGACAATTACGTACACCTAAACTATAAAAAATTTGCATTAATATAGTCATACTAAATAAAAAATATCAACCCCCCCCAAAAAAAAAAAGATAATTATTTTGAATTTTTTAATTCTTAATGAATGGTATTTTTGTAAAGTACTTTTTAATATAGGGTAGATTTAAATATTTTGGTAAGTTCAAGGCCGGTGATCGTCAAAATCGATACTTTGAAGGATCATTAATTGCAAACCAAATTAATTAGATGGTATTAGTTTGAGGGACCATGCATATTATTCTCTTATTTGTAAATTAATCTGTTTATTAATTACCCACATGCAAGAGGAAAGAAAATAAAATGCATATATAAAATAGTGTGTTGTATTAGGAGTCATGTATAGCGGCAAACCTTGCACAATGACATAAAGGGAGCATCGGTATGCCTATCCCCGAGGCCTATATCAGGCTGAGTTTCTCCGAAAGTTTTATTAATAGCATCTGCCTTGTTCTTCCCTACAAGAATCCCTGGCTCACGAACAAACCCGGTCGCTCTACCCCTGTAAGTTGTTACCTCTGTCCCCAAAACCGAATCAGCTCCCAAGAAATCTTTCAGAAACGCTTCCACCATGATTCTTGGATTCGCAGTGAGGACGTACCGTTGTCCGCATGCAGAAAAGACGCGCCATGTTACTGGGTGGAGATCGCTCGAGTAAAATTTTGGCAGCACAGCACGCGCCACTGACTCGATTTCCGATACCCTCACGCCGGAAAATGTTGCAAAGATGAGAACTTTAATCCCGGCAGACTCTGAGACAAAGTAATAGAGAAGTCCGGCTAGTGGAGAAGCTAAGAGCAAGAACAGGAGCCTCAGAACTCCACCAACCTCGAAGGCCAGAATAGCAAAGTAAGGGAAAGAGCTACGGCCTCTAAGCAAGGTTCCATCCATGTCAGCCACCACCGTGTGCTGTTCTCTGCCGATTGACGCGCATTTGTCCACGGTTGGGAAGGTAGCATCAGCCATGTTGGCTTAAAAGCTGAAGGAGAGAGACCCTAACTTCTGATGGAGCCCTTGCAGTTGCAGAGGTTGATTTCACGTCTATGCTTTTCAGTACATATATAGAATTAGAATATGAGAGAGAGAGAGAGAGAGAGCAGTGGATACAAAGACAAAACTGTTTATGAAAACAATGGTTCTGGAAACAAAGTATTTTTATAAAAACAAGCTAGCTAGGCAGCTTCATGTACATCCAAGCTGAGACGTTGGACACCCTTGTTTCCGAAGGAGAATTAGCAAAATGATGTGGTGTGCGTGATTGACTAATTATGTCATGGTTTAGTCCGCCATTTCTTGTTTCTTAGTTTGAGCTTTGCAATGTCTCTCCCATGGGACCCGCCACAAGCTCGCTCGCGCGTGGAAATTTTTTCCACAACATTGACGTTTAAGGTATTTTATTTCTCCACATGATTAAGTGCTTAATTAGATTACAAAATCTCTTTTCCTTATTGAAGTTAACTTGTCATTATCGGCTAATTAATGTTTATCGTGGGTTTCTTATAATTACATAAGGGTTTCTAATTTTTATCATAATTCGCAAACCCAACTTGAATAATCTGTCATCTGACACGAAATAACAAATTAATTAGCTTAAGGATTTTAAAGTGCTTGTTTTATGGAATAAATTAGAGTTTATTTGTTTACGATTTGAAGTGGTTTTGATACGAGCCAAACATGTCCTTTGATATTTAGAAGTGACAACTTTTGTCATAAACCAGAGACATGATACTAACCGTATCCATTAATACATGAAAATAACATATTAGATCATAGTTGAAGCTGATCTAACTCATTGATGAATTAAATGATTAGTGTTAAGGTTGATTCATATGGGACATGAACTCGATCGACTTGACATCATGATTTGAACTCCAAAATAATATGAATTTTCATCCATAAATCTAGTGAGTTAATGAATAATTCTTAGTATATTGTGTTTGAGTATTTTAAGGTATATTTAATTTTATTATTTTTATGTAGGTCCAACATGTATTCACTTTTTTTAAAGAGATTAAGCGACGTTTACGCACTTCACGATTGTAAATATAATTTTTCGTAAAAAAAAATAAGATAAGTTATTTATCTCGAGAAGATCAACAGCTATTTAGGTTAAGTTATTTATCTTGATAAGATCTACAGCTATAAAGAGATGTTATAAAAATACATTCATAAACTAACATATGACTTCATATGATATGTATGTTAAGATCTCTTTACAATAAAAATAGTTTTACAATTTAACATATCACATCAAATTACGTCAATTTATATATTAGCACTCTTCGCCACAAAAACGTTTCACTTCCCTAATTACATCACTGGTCATTCTGCCTCTTAATTCGGCACTCACATTTTCATCATTTGTAGCGATTAAAAAAAAAAAAAAAAAGAGAGAGAGATAGGGACCATAGGGTGAGTGGAAAAAGTCAGTAAGAAATATTGAAATAATGATGCATTTGAGGTTCATTTTATTTATCCATATTTAAGTGCTTCAGTTGTGAAACCTTCAGGCTTAATAAAATTTAATTCATTTATTATTATGTTTCAATAGTGAACATGGCAATTTTCCATAATATAGACGATGAAAATGATATGTATATATATAACTATTTTCATTCTTTTTTGTATAATCTTACTTTAAGCGAGGGTCATATTTATAAAATAATTTATAAAAATTACTTCATTTTATAAAACTAAACTCAATTTAAAAAAAATTAAAAAAAAATTATGCACGCATATATATATATATATATATATATATATATATATATATATATATATATATATACACACGCAAACTTCACGAGCAGATAAACATATTGTACATTATTATGATTATTATTATGTTTTTTTAATGCTGAAATGATTAGGACTATGGGTGAAAATTAATCGACCATATCGGTACGGTTTTTAACAAAAATATCACCGACCGAAGAAGGTCATTTTCATGGAAGAACCGACTAGACCGGCCGATAGGGGTGTAATTGGTCCGGTCCAGTTTTAGACAAAATTTAGGATCGAACCGGTATGTACCGGTTTTACATTTTCAAAAGTCGATTACGCACCAATTACCTCCTAAACCGGTACTTTCGGTGTTACAGATTCCGGTCCGATTTTCTGGTTTTAATCATCTACCATAAAAAAAATTCTGCCATAAAAAAATTGCTCTCACGGTAAAAAATCTACTGCCATAAAAAATGTGCTATAAAAAATTCTTCTATAACAAAAAAACTGCAATAGTAAAATCTGCTATAAAAATATAAAATCTGATATATAAAATAAAAAAACAAAACTGAAACAACAAAATAAACCCTAAATCAAAAGCTCATTAAAGTTCTTACAATATGCAGTTATGCACATATTGATGCCAATTCACAAAAAATACACAAAAAAAAGAAAGAAGGATCAACCAAAACTGATTTTTTTTATAAGTGTTCAATAGACACCAAATAAATTAATATAAAGGAATATGAAGTACATGAATTGCAACGACAAGCCAAAAGGGCAAAGTACCCTGCCTCTTGTTACATAGCACAAGAGAAAAAGCTTTTGGGTTCCTTATATCAATACACATAGAATAAAGATTAATAGAGATAGAAAAATCATCAATGCAATAGCAGAAAAATTCAAATAGAGAACACACACAATGCAAGAAAGATCATAAACAATACACACAAAAAGAATATACTTAGAATACACACATAAAGAAATTCAAATAGAGAATACACACAATGTAATAAAACATTGTAATGATTCAAGAAAACACGGAACACACAAGAAACCAAACCAGTAGAATCACTGATTGACATCCATGCAACCCAAAAAAATTTATCAGGTTCAAATCTACTAACAGATATATATGAACAAACAAACAAAATTACACACAAAAACAAAAAGGAAAGAAATCAAGCTATTTTCAGCTGGATGGAGAACTATACATGTTCATCCTCGATGGGGAGCTATACAACATATATAAACCCTAAATCCTAAAATATAAAATATAAAATTATACCTTCCACAATTATAAAATACAGATTTAGCTTGATGGGGAGCTATACAAAAAAAACTATAAAATATAAACCCTAATAAGATTTTGAAATCGGTAAAAAAACCCGAAATCTCAAATTTGTAAATTCAATAAAAACCCTAAATGAAATTAATCAATTAGCAATGAATTGAAACATTGTAATGATTCATGAAGTAAATGTAAGATTTTAAAAATTAAAAAGCATATATATGTTCACATACCGATTAGCTTTCCGAGAGAGGGGGAAAACAATATCTGTGATTTTGTAGCCTTGGGAACAATTGGAAGTGGAGGAGAACATAACGGACCAACAATGTCGATGGCGAGGGGCTGTTGTCGACGTGAGAGAGGGGCTGAGCTTGAGAGAGACTGTGGGGATTCAGGGACTCGAGAGACAGAGCAGAGATGGTCGAGTGAGGAGGGGGACTATGTAACCGTAATATATATATATATATATATATATATATATATATATATATATATATATATATAACCCCATTAAACGATGCCGTTTGGCCTTTGGGACTAAAATTTAGTCTATATGCATAATATATAATGTATAGTATAGTATATATTATATATATATATATAATATATAATGATATTAATATATAGTTATATATATTTTGTTATAGTGATTTAACCTATTAAAAAAAATTATAGTGATTTATATCTAATACTATAATATAGTATTAATTATGGTGATTTAATATAACTATATTAGTATAAGTATAACTATACCTTATATTAAAGTATTAGTATTAGTATATATATTAGTATTGGTTATAGCTATATAATATATTAGACTATATAATAGTATTAATATTAGACTATTAGTATAGCTATATATTAATATTAGTTATATATTAGTATTAGTTATAGTGATTTTGTATAACTATATTAGTATAAGTATAACTATAGTCTATATTAGACTATTAGTATTAGTTAGACTATATAATAGAATTAATATTATACTAAAAATTATAGTGATTTATATCTAATACTATAGTATAGTATTAGTTATAGTGATTTAGTATAACTATATTAATATGAGTATAACTATAGTATTAGTTATATATTAGTATAGCTATATAATATATTAGACTATATAATAGTATTAATATTAGACTATTAGTATAGCTATATATTAGTATTAGTTATAGTGATTTAATATAGTTTATATTAGATTAAGTATATATATTAGTATTAGTTATAGCTATATAATGTATTAGACTATATAATAGTATTAATATTAGACTATTAGTATAGCCATGTATTAGTATTAGTTATAGTGATTTAGTATAACTATATTAGTATAAGTATAACTATAGTCTATATTAGATTATTAGTATTAGTTAGACTATATAATAGTATTAATATTATACTATTACTATAGCTATATATTAGTATAGCTATATAATATAAGTATA